>LD346646.1:52706-101026 GCA_001465055.1 Ptychodera flava
ATATTATTTATCGAATTTTAACACTACCTACAAATAGAATGGTTCGTCCCAATACTATATGTAAGAGTGTCGAGCTAGAAATCCTTTCACTCTATCTGAGGATTGCAGGATGCGTGAAACTAAAGTAATAGATTTCATTACTTTGTACTTGAAGTAATCTGTTTATTTATAACGCTCTGCTTTTGCATTAAGCACTGTAATTTCCCACGAGGACATCTGTATACTTCGATTTATATATATATATATATATATATATATATATATATATATATATATATATATATATAATTTTTTTGTATGTTTGTTTATTTGTTTATCTATTTGTTTATGTTTGTCTGTGTTTATTATTTATTATGTATTTGTATGCTTATTTGTATGTTTGTTAGTATTTTTGCTTGTTTGTTTGTTTATTTGTTTGTTTGTTTGTTTGTTTTTTTGTTTCCTGAGTACCCTGTGGTCACTCACGATCGGTTGATAGTGTCCATATATGCTAATGAGCGCTAGGCTGTTACTGTCTGTGACTAGAAGGGCCGATAATTATCGGCGATTTCGGACTTAAAGTATGATACAAGACGATAATTTGTCAAATCATGAGTAAATATGCTATGTTTATCGGAGATTGCACAATCCAACAGATCTGACCATCTGACTACATAAAAATAGCATCCATGGTCGGTAGTCAAGAATCCTGCATGTTTTACATTATTAGATTTATTCATTCATGAAATACGTTTTTTTACGTTTAATGCACTTTTTCATTAAAAGTCCACAAGAAACTTTCATACACATTACTATTTGAACTTCGTCGAGAGGGTCGATCGGATATCATCGGGAGTTTGGGAGGGGCTAGCAAGATATACATTCTTTACATTGAACACATTTTACTCGATGATCGGGACTTGGACAGAGGACCGATTGTACATCATCAGAAGTTTTGGCTGGTCTTGTGCGAAATACATTCTTTAGGCCTACAACAATAGACTGTACTAGTTTTTTCAATTGCGGGTAAATATCCAATATATATCGGAGCATTCCTCACTTTACAGATCTGAGCAAGCGCGATTTCCTAAGTTCGACCCCAACTTCGAAAAAGCAGACGTTATTATAAATTTGTCAAATCGCGGATAAATATTTCCAATATATCAGCGATTTCGAAACCTTAAAGATCTGGCCAAGCTCGATTTACATGGTAACACATACAATCAGTCAATCATTCCGTATCATTCACAAACCAAAAATTAATTTTAAGCTACTGATAAAGAAAACTGTTTTCGAAATGTAGCGTTGAAGGATCGCAGAGTCACTTCAACTTAGTGTCTCCAATCAAGTTCGGGGTCTGTACAAGTACAGTGGCTCCCTCCAAGGAATCATATACAAAACGCAAACAACCAAGATATGTGTGGAGATGCTTTCCCACAATTACATATCTTGGTTGAAATTGATATGGTTTGATTTCAGTTGGGAAAGTAATAATCGATGTCAGAAATATAGCAGTGCTAACTCTCTATAGTCGTCTTACGTACGCTCTGAACTGTTGACGCATATTGACAGTATTCCTCTCCCTGATAGCTCCTATCAGGCCGTGGGCTAGAGAGGGTCTACGTGTAACCCCCCAAAGGATAACAAACCTGTATTTTTCAGAAGCCTTGAGATCCCTAGAATACGAAATGGAATTTTAACAGAAAAAATGTAGGGATGCAATAGCTGTTATGGTCATGTTTTGAAGGGTACCACAAAATCACCATTTTCAAGCCCAAATGCATTTTCGTCAAATCTGTCTTCTTGTAAGTCATGTGCTGAGCTTATTTTTAACATAACCTCAATTGTTTGGTATACATAGAAAGGAAATTTATTCTTCTTTAAAACGATATATTGTACTATGCAATATACTCTACAGTTTTTTTGATATATGACCAAAACTTACCCCATACCCCAAAATTTAACATTGCAAATTACAGTAAATCTCAAATTCCACCAATTTTTTAGCTTTGCATAATAAAAAATTCAATGCTTCAAATGAAATCTGTTTTATTTGGTACAGGGACATGTAAGAAATATGAAATAGACTTTTAACTGAAAAAATATTGGGACTCTACAGCTGTAACAGTCATATTTTGAAGGGTACCGCAAAATCACAGTGTTGCAGATTTGCATGCATTTTTGTTAAACCTGACTTCTTAAAAGTCATCTGCTGAGCTCGTTTTTGAATGAAACCTCATTTTTTAGGTATTATTAGAAAGATAATTTACTTATCTTTATATTGTAACATACAATATTTAGAATAGTTTTCATGAAATAGGACCAAAACTTACCCCATACCCCAAAGTTTACTTTGACAATTGCAGTCAAAGCTAAAATCAAATTTTACAATTTGTTTTAACTAGACACAAAAATTTTGGCCGTTTTTGCTATTAAATCTATTTTATTTGGTACAGGGACATATCGAAAATATGAACCAGACTTTTAACAGAAAAAATATTGGGACTCTACAGCTGTAACAGTCATATTTTGAAGGGTACCGCAAAACCACAGTGTTGCAGATTTGCGTGAATTTTTGTTAAAGTTGTCTTCATATAGGTCATCTGCTGAGCTTGTTTTTGAATATCACCTCATTTGTTAGGTATCATTATAAAGATAATTTACTAATCTTAAAAATGACATATTGTTAAATGCAATATCTTGTATAGTATTCATGATATGTGACGAAAACTTAACCCATACCCCAAAGTTTACATAGAAAATTGCAGTCAAAGCTAAAATCAAATTCTACTAATTTTTAACCTAGAGATATACAATGTGTCCGTTTTTGCTATTCAATCTATTTTATGTGGTACAGGAACATGTAAGAAATATGAAATAGACTTTTAACTGAAAAAATATTGGGACTCTACAGCTGTAAGAGTCATATTTTGAAGGGTACCGCAAAACCACAGTGTTGCAGATTTGCATGCATTTTTGTTATATCTGTCTTTTATAAGTCATCTGCTGAGCTTGTTTTTGAATATAACCTCACTTGTTAGATATCATTATAAAGATAATTTACATATCTTTAGAATGACATATTGTCATATGCAATATCTAGTATAGTATTCATTATATATGACCAAATGTTACCCCTTACCCAAAAGTTTACATTGAAAATTGAAGTCATAGCTAAAACCAATTTCTACAAATTTTTAGCTAGAAATTAAAGAATCTGGTCGTTTTTGCTATTCAATCTGTTTTATTTGGTACAGGGACATGTAAAAAATATGAAATAGACTTTTAACAGAAAAAATATTGGGACTCTACAGCTGTAACAGTCATATTTTGAAGGGTACCGCAAAATCACAGTGTTGCAGATTTGCATGCATTTTTGTTAAACCTGACTTCTTAAAAGTCATCTGCTGAGCTTGTTTTCGAACATAAACTCATTTTAGAAAGCTAATTTACTTATCTTTAGAATGACATATTGTAACATACAATATTTAGTATAGTTTTCATGAAATAGGACCAAAACTTACCCCATACCCCAAAGTTTACATTGAAAATTTCAGTCAAAGCTAAAATCAAATTCTACAATTTGTTTTAACTAGACACTAAAATTTTGGCCGTTTTTGCGATTAAATCTATTTTATTTGGTACACGGACATGTCGAAAATATGAAATAGACTTTTAACAGAAAAAATATTGGGACTCTACAGCTGTAACAGTCATATTTTGAAGGGTACCGCAAAACCACATTGTTGCAGATTTACATGCATTTTTGTTATATCTGTCTTTTATAAGTCATCTGCTGAGCTTGTTTTTGAATATAACCTCACTTGTTAGGTGTCATTATAAAGATAATTTACGTATCTTTAGAATGACATATTGTAATATGCAATATCTAGTATAGTATTCATTATATATGACCAAATGTTACCCCATATCCCAAAGTTTACATTTAAAATTGCAGTCATAGCTAAAACCAAATTCTACAACTTTTTTAGCTAGAAATTAAAAAGCTGGCCGATTTTGCTATTAAATCTGTTTTATTTGGTACAGGGACATGTAAGAAATATGAAATAGACTTTTAACAGAGAAATATTGGGACTCTACAGCTGTCTTATTATAAGTCATCTGCTGAGCTTGTTTTTGAATATAACCTCATTTGTTAGATGTCATTATAAAGATAATTTACTAATCTTTAGAATGACATATTGTTACATTCAATATATTCTAGAGTATTCATTATATATGACCAAATGTTACCCCATACCCCAAAGTTTACATTGAAAATTGCAGTCAATGCTAAAACCAAATTCTACAACTTTTTTAGCTAGAAATTAAAACATCTGGTCGTTTTTGCTATTCAATCTGTTTTATGTGGTACAGGCACATGTAAGAAATATGAAATAGACTTTTAACAGAAAAAATATTGGGACTCTATAGCTGTAACAGTCATATTTTGAAGGGTACCGCAAAACCACAGTGTTGCAGATTTGCACGCATTTTTGTTATATCTGTCTTATTATAAGTCATCTGCTGAGCTTGTTTTTGAATATAACCTCACTTGTTAGGTGTCATTATAAAGATAATTTACTTATTTTTAGAATGACATATTGTAACATGCAATATATTCTAGAGTATTCATTATATATGACCAAATGTTACCATATACCCCAAAGTTTACATTGAAAATTGCAGTCATAGCTAAAACCAAATTCTACAAATTTTTTAGCTAGAAATAAAAAAGCTGGCCGATTTTGCTATTAAATCTGTTTTATTTGGTACAGGGACATGTAAGAAATATGAAATAGACTTTTAACAGAGAAATATTGGGACTCTACAGCTGTACAAGTCATATTTTGAAGGGTGCCGCAAATCACAGTGTTGAAGATTTACGTGCATTTTTGTTAAAGCTGTCCTCCTTTAAGGTGAAGTACTACGAATTACGTCAAAATTAAGTTGTGGTGTCATTTTCTTGAAACTTTGCACAAATATTCTTGGAAGTTGTGCAAGTGCAAAAATAAAATAAAAAATGGGGGTCACCACGCTCGTTTCCATGGAAACGGACGTTAAAATGGCGTCGTTAGAAATAAATAAAAATGATATAATTCACTTAAACTAAAGAAAGCAATTATAAAAAGCTTAGCAAATGAGTTAATTTTAATAAATACCAAGACTTAAGATCCATATCTATCGAATGTATAGTTTTCATGATGTTTGTAAAGAAATTTTTACATAAGTATCGATTACAAAATGACGATATCGAAATTATATCACTACATAATTTTCGAACTTTCTTCCTGTCGCTTTGAATGGTGTCATTTTGACCAAACTTGGCGAATACAATCCTGACATAATACCATTTAGTTTACACTTTTAATAAAAGGGTGTCACCACGCTACTTTTTACAATATTTCCAGGTGAATGGGTAATATGCGCCATGTAAATGGGAGAGAAATGTTAAAATTTCGCTCATATTGAATAAAAACCAGCTTCCTAGGGGGTCAAAATATGACAAGGTTATAGGTCACATGTATTTCTAAGAGACTGGGTCAAAAAATTAGGTAAAAGCGCAATTTCAACAATGACAGGTGATGTTAAATACATGCGCTACAAAGTAACCCATTTGAGACAGGCTGGAGTTAAATCTGCGCAGAAACGTTCTAAAGCGTGTGTGCGTCCGAATTCGTCGCCCTTTACCTTAAGTCATCTGCTGAGCCTAATTTTGAATATAACCTCACTTGTTAGGTGTCATTATAAAGGTAATTTAGGTGTCATTATAAAGATAATTTACTAATCTTTAGAATGACATATTGTAACATGCAATATATTGTATAGTATTCGTGAAATATGACTAAAACTTACCCTATACCCCAAAGTTTACATTAAAAATTGCAGTCATAGCCAAAATCAAATTCTACTATTATTTTATCTTGACATATAAAATCAGGCATTCTTTGTATTAAATCTATTTCATTCGGTAATGGGTCATGTTAGAAATATAAAATACACTTTTAACAGAAAAAAAGTCGGAATTCTGTAATTGTAACAGCAAAATCTCAGTATTCCTGACTTGTGTGCATTTTTGTTGAATCTATCTTCATATAAGTCATCTGCTGAGATTTTTATTGCATATAATGTTAGTTTTTAGGTATCATTAGTAAGATAATTTACTAGTCTTTAAAGTGACATATTTCAACATGAAATATCTTGTACAGTTTTTATAAAATATGACCAAAACTTACCCATTACCCCAAAGTTGACATCGAAAAGTACTGTCATAGCTAATGTCAAATTCTACCAATGTTTTTACGGAGACATAACAAATGGGCAATTTGAAATCTGTTTTATTTTGAACTTGGCCATATCAGAAATACAAAATGAATTTTTAACAGAAAAAATATTGGGATTCTGTAGCTGTAACAGTCGTATTCTGAGGGGTACCGCAAAATCTCAGTATTCATGACTCGCATGCCTTTTTGTTAAATATGTCTTCTTATAAGTCATCTGCTGAGCTTGTTATTGAATATAACCTGACTTGTTAGGTATTATTAGAAAGGTAATTTACTAGTTTTTAAGATGGCATATTGTTATATGCAATATCTTCTTTACATTTCACAAAATATGACCAAAACATACTCCATACCCCAAAGTTTACATTGGACATTACTGTCATACCTAATGTCGAATTCTACCAATTTTTCACCTAGACATAAAAAATGGGGCAATATTTTGTATGAAATCTGTTTTATTTGGTACTGACACATGTAAAAAATATTAAATAGACTTTTAACAGGAAAAAAATATTTGGATTGTATAGTTGTAACAGCCATATTTTGGAGGAAAATGCAAAATCGCAGTACCACAGACTGGCACCTTTTTTGTTAAATTCTTCATCTCGTAAGTCATCTGCTGAGCTTATTTTGTAACACAACCTGGCTTGTGAGGTATCATTAGTAGGGCGATTTATTCTTCTTTAAGATGATATGTGGTAATATGCAATGTCCTTCATAGTTTTTCTGAAATATGGTCAAACTTCACCCCATACCCCAAAAGTTCAAATAGCAAATTACGGCTTATCTTAAATTCTACCATTTTTGCCTCACATGATGCAAAAGGCAATTCTTGTATGAATCTGATTTATTTGTTACAAAAGTATGTCACAAGTATAAAATTAACTTTTAATGGGAAGATGATACAATTTAGTAGCCATTTGGATCGTTTTTGGAGGGGGAACCAATATACGTCAAATGTATGTGTTTCGGCAAATTTGCCCTGATACCTGGGTACCCTTCAAAATATGATCCAAAAGGCAATCAAATCATATTATATACCTGTTAAAAGTTAATTTCATATTTGTGACATACTTTTTAACTAAAACACAGATTTCATAGATTGCATACAAGCATTACCTTTTGTATACAAAGTTGATAAATTGTAAAAATGTAGAGTTTCAGATTTGCAGTAATTTGCGTTGTAAACCTTGGGGTATGGGGTAAGCTTTGGTCCTATCATGAAACATAACAAGATATTGCATATAACAATATGTCATTTTAAAAAACTAGTTAATCACCTTTATATTGATACCCAACAAGCCAGGTTATGTCAAAAATCAAGCTCAGCAGATGACTTATAAGAAGACACTTTTAACAGAAAAGCATGCGAGTCGGCAATACTGTGATTTTGTGATACCCTTCAAAGTATGACTCTTACAGCTGTAGAGTCCCAATATTTTTCTGTTAAAAGTGTATTTCATATTTCTTACATGTTCCTGTACCAAATAAAACAGATTTAATCGCAAAAATGCCAAGATTTTTTGTGTCTCGCTAAAAAAATTGTAGAATTTGATTGAAGCTTTGACTGCAATTTGCAATGTTAAATTTTGGGGTAGGGGGTAAGTTTTGGTCATATTTTATGAAAACTGTACTAGATATTGCATGTTACAATATGTCATTCTAAAGATAAGTAAATTAGCTTTCTAAAATGAGGTTATGTTCAAAAACAAGCTCAGCAGATGACTTATAAGAAGTCAGGTTTAACAAAAATGCATGCAAATCTGCAACACGGTGATTTTGCGGTACTCTTCAAAATATGACAGTTATAGCTGTAGTGTCCCCATATTTTTTCTGTTAAAAGTCTATTTCATATTTCTTACATGTCCCTATAACAATATAAAATAGATTTCATTTGAAGCATCGAATTTTTTATTATGCAAAGCAAAAAAAATTGGTAGAATTTGAGATTTACTGTAATTTACAATGTTAAATTTTGGGGTACAGGGTAAGTTTTGGTCATATATCACATAAACTGTAGAAGATATTGCATAGTAAAATATGTCATCTTAAAGAAGAATAAATTTCCTTTCTATAGATACCAACTAATTGAGGTTTTGTTAAAAAATAAGCTCAGCACATGACTTACAAGAAGACAGATTTGACGAAAATGCATTTGGGTTGGAAAATGGTGATTTTGCGGTACCCTTCAAAACATGACCATAACAGCTACTGCATCCATATATTTTTTTGTTAAAATTCCATTTCGTATTCTAGGGATCCCAAGGCTTCTGAAAAGTACAGGTTTGTTATCCTGGGGGGGGGTGTGCACGTAGACGTCTGTATCGCCGGTGACGTCAAGCATGCTGCTACCATGAGCCCTTTCGCAATTAGATTCCGAGCATAAATGTCGTCAACTTCAACTTCTCTTTTCATCGCACCATAGTCGTCAGCGCGTGCAATTATGTGGCAAATTTTAGCTGCTTTTTATTCAAAGGGCTCTATCAGAAGGGATAAATTATAAAATTCGCTGGACTTAGGTTTCCCTTTTATGGGGGCTTTTGGCACATACCATTATCACGTACGTATGGCAGTTATCAGTACAGTGGCAGCCCTAAAAAAAACTGTTGAGGCGGATCTGAAAAAAATACCACCGTTATTTGTGAACGCAGCCTTAGATATCATTCTAACAGACAGACGGACAGACAGATAGACAGACAAGACATCGGATCAGACAATCGCCTAGGGTTGTGTAATTCAAGAGAGTCGCGAGTTGAAAAAAAAATTTCAAAGTCGCCTGGTTGCGTATCACACATGGCATCGCATATATCATTCTAAATAACATTCATTACGTGTGATAGGACAAAACTTCTATGTACACCGAGTGGCAGCTTAAGAATATGAAATTTCTTCGATATTTTGAGATATTATCCGTTCATTTTTCTCACAAATTGACATGATCATGTAATTAACCCGCGGTACCTGGATTAACCTGAATCCGCTATCCATTGGGAAAACGCAGGGAAGACTTGTTTACTTTGCTTAAAACTTCCAAATGTATACAGTCTTATACACTCAGACGCTTGATGTCCTCCCTTAGGGTGACCTCCTATGTTCCGACTCCTCCAGCGAACTATAGTTTTCAGGTTTTCAAGTGCTATTTACAGTTAAATAGATAAATGTGTAAAAACGTTTTAAATGTTACTGTAGATGCCGGACTTCAATTTTTGACGCTGGTTGGTGGTCGTGGTACAATAGACGAAAAAATCGTACACGTTTGCACCGGAATAAAGATTTGATCCATTCCAGATGATCCATATTTATGATCTACTCTTTCGTAAAATAATGGTAGTTTGACCTCTACAAAGCGATACTGTTTCATATTTATTTGCGAAATAAAGACCACACTGCATTTGATTGTATAGTAATCCAGTAGAATCCACATCACCTTAACATATTCGTTGTCATAGGGACACCCTTCTCATCAAGATTAGAATTATGAAAAAATTGAGAAAGTAATAGGACCTACTCTTAATCCGTTATTTTATTTTACGGCCAGTTGCATCTTTGAGCTACTAACTGAAAAGCTGTAATGGTAAGTATCAAGGAAACACTAGTTCAATTAAGATATTTTACTACGATACGCATTGTACATTATATTATATGTTGATACGTTGACAGTTACTGATAGGACTCACGTTTTGGTTCGTTCTTCTGTTTTCCCTTTTGATTGTGTTATGTTATTTTTCGCAGAGCGAGATATTAATCGTGAAAACAATCGTTTTTATCAAAGCCACACAGCCGAACATGCAATCACTGTTTCTTCAAGTTGCAAGTTCTACATATTTTTTTTATTTTGTTAATCGGGCCCAGTATCAGATCGGGCAATTAATAAAGCACATAAACATTTATTGCAAGGAGTATTTTTTGAAAATATAGTCTCGGAGACTATGCAGGGACTTTAAACACGGTCAATTGTTTTGTCATAAAGGAAGAAACTGAATATCACCTGAATATCAAATATGCACCCCCTTATAAAATCCTTGGAATACTTGTGTTTGGGAAGCTTTACATTGAAGCATTATCACAAGAATTACTTCAATGCATTGTTCTCCCTGTCTATTGAATGGTTCCCATTTGTTAAATTTATTTAATTTTACGTATAATATCGTCAAGAATATCGTTCTAACATATGTCAATATCTCGGCCATCCGCATTGACGGGTTGTTCTCAAATAAAAATGGAAGAGCAACGACCAAAATCAAATCCACATCAAAAACCCGCAATAATTTCTACATTTGGAGAAACCAGTCGCGAGAAATGAGTCTTTAAAAACGTTCAGAACTATATACGCAAAAAAATTAAAAGTAACTTCTGACAATATATCAATCATGTGTGGAATTAATTTCAGCCTATTTCTGGGTTTGTTTTTCACAACGGGCACAATCGAATGCAGTGGGCAGGCGTTGCCTGCTTTGGAATCGGTAACAAATTCCGCCATGTTTACATTTTGAAATCGATTTGTAAGTGTAATAATCGCAATCATACCAATCCATAATCCAATAACACTAGGTCAAAATTTGTAAGACAATAGTTGTAAACATAGACACAAAACAGCACAGAACAGACAGTAAATAGACGGTACAAACTAAGTCAAATTCATGTAAGAAAGATATATGGACCTCTGGCCAAAAGACCAAGAAGTGATGTCAGGTGTTTCGAAAATAGTAAGCGCATCCTGCCCCACATGTGGCACCCGCCATATATCAATCTGTAAGTCAGACAGGTAGTGGTCACCTCTTGTGGATGTAATATCTTAACACTATGGTTTGGGTACAGACCGTACCGCTCTAATTGAGTATTTTTCTGTGCATTTATGTTTTTAAATAACACTGAAAATACTTAGATAGGGTAGAAATGTATACCCGTCCTCTAAACATGGACTTTCCGATAGGATTTTACAGATTTTGACACAATGTGTCGGAACATAGGGATGTCGCCTGTCCGAACATATGGTTTTGGGAACATAGGGGTGGAACTCCCCAAGAGCTGACAACATCCGATTCGATAACAGCCTTGCTCTATCACACTGGGGCCTGAAATAAAGTTTTGATAGCCGCATCATTACCTGCAAAAACTACCCGTTGCAGTGAGCGATGTTGTGCTGAACACGTATCGCTTGCAATCACCGAAGAGTCGAACGTAAAAGAAGAGTCGGTGTCAAGTATTTTACGCCGTTTAGAGGCGGGTGGGTGGCATCTTTATCAAGCATCGTGTTTCTGGTGTTTGTCTGTTATGCATTTGCTATTGCTATGATAATAAGGAAACAAACGATGACAATGTATACCTATAAACGGAACATTCAAAACTCCACTGCAGTGCGCCATGTTGATCAGAGGTCAACAGGTCAAGTTCACGGAGCGTAGCATACCACAGTCCCTCTTCTCATGCCATGGTAGATGGACTGTGAACGGAACGGAACGGAACAAAAGCATGTATTTATCGACGTGTACATTTGTTTTTTTCTCCATGAGGTGAAAAGGTTACATATTTGTGCCCAAAATACGACAATAAATCAAAAAATGCCTGCGTATGAGCCATAACCTTACGACCGCCGTGGATTAAAATGTCGGAGAAAAATTCAACACTTTACAGCAACTACCCCACGACCCGTTTCGAAGGAAAAAATCTGAAAATATACTTTATTTTCTCTCGATGTTCATCCCAACGACCGGTCGTGAAGAAAATCGTTACAAGAATACCTTTTTCTTCTCTCCATGTGCATCGCCAACACCCCGTAATCAGACCGGCCGTGATCGAAAAATCCTCCGTATCACCGTACGTCTTGGGGTATCAAAAGAAAACTTGGCAAATTTTTTAATAAATTTTATTTTTCCTCGCAATCAATCCGACATCCGGGTATTGTTTATACATATTCTTTTAAAACACAGCGGATATTTCATTGTCCAATAGTTCGCGAGTGTAAACAGTCGTTCGGGAGTGTAAACAGTCGTACGACTGGTCGTGTAGCATGCTCATTAAACTTGTTGGTTTTTGGGCCGGTTATTGTTGACTGAGTGTTTTGGAACCAAAAATGGGGTTCCTCCATCATTCGCTCTCTTGTTTTTTATCCCCTCTGCTTGGTTGTGTGATTCAGTCATCTTCAGTACATCGATATGAACCCAGTCTATGGTATTTAACTGTGACAACAACCATGGCGGTAGAGAGAAAGGAATTGTTGGAACTGTAAATCTGGACTTCCGCAACAGACTTTCAGATTAATTTTTTGGATCCCCCAGGTCAATGACAGAAAACACCTGAATATATTAATGACGTCATGTGACGTCGCTATGACATGTTGTGACGTCTTGTGTTTTATGGCAAAGTTGGTCACTTTAATGATGGGTTCGCTGCCATGAACCACATTCTGGCACGGTCGATTGGGAGTAAAATCAGAGTCGATAACATAACATAGAATCACCTTCACATAAGTAGGCCTAAAGATAATGTCGTGGACTCTAAATCACGTGTGGTTTGTTTCAACTCAATAGTGCCTTCATTTGAATAGCATGAAGTGGGCCCATTTCAAAAATGTTTCGCCCCAACCACGCCCCCCCCCCCAAACACTGAATATCCCTCGACACGAATGCGTTCAGCTCAAAAAGCAAGACGAATGCAGAGTCATCAAATGAATTGTGCTTCAAAGGTAATCTAGGGAGTGTGATTCAAACGAGTCGCGGCACAAAGTGAATCCATTTCACGAGTTGCATCGAGTTTCCTGAGAGCTGGGTTGAATTCGGCGAGAGCTGAATGAAGGTTGGCGACAATTGGATGGAATTTGGCGAGAGTTGAATGAAGGTTGACTCAAAATGTAAGGTGTTAATTTTGGCGTGGATTACACGCGAAATTGGCGAGAGTTGAATGTAGGTTGGCGATAATTGGATGGAATTTGGCGAGAGTTGAATTAATTTGGCGACAGTTGGATGGAATTTGGCAAGAGTTGAATGAAGTTGGCGACAGTTGGATGGCATTCGGCGAGAGTTCAATGAAGGTTGGCTCAAGATGTAAGGTGTTAATTTTGGCATGGATTACACGCCATAGAGTTTGAAATCGAACGCTGGCATGGCACGAGTATTTTGACGCGATTTTGGCGGCCTCATAACTTTCATGCAGGGATGAGGTTAACACACCAATTTTACACATACACACTCCAGTCTATGTTTTACATCCACCGGCATTTTAAACTAAAAATAAATCTTCTTCAAATTGTGACAACTCGTGTCGACATCGTAATGTTTAAATTGTTCTCTTCAAAAGTGCCCTAAAAACCCTCCTTTGAAGTGGAATGCCCCAATAGCGGAATAATATCAAGAAGTGATACGGTTGTCATCCTTAGCAACCCACTTTTTATAAGTAAAGCCAGGAGGAAGCAAGGTCGATTTCAGTTGATTGCGTTGCTAATTTCGGAGCATCTGTAGGAAAATAGTCATAACCAAAGCATGCATGTATGATAAATGGGTTATTACAGGAAGTTAGGGAGATACCGCGTCGTATTTTAGTGATGCGTCCGCATTTTGACTCGTTGCTGCGCAACTCGCCAAAATACGTACACAACACTCGAATACGACGCGGTATCGCCCAAACTTTGTGTAGTAACCCCTAAATATCCTGATATTTGATATTGCAAGTGTACGCACATCCCCAGCAAAAAGTAAAATATAATTTGATAATGAAGGGGTCAGGAAGCATAAAGTATAAATTAATATAAGCAGCAGTGTCACATTCGTGTCCCGACACTTACTCACACAAAAACGATTTACTCTTTAACTTGTGGTATTCTCCCTACGCGAGAATTCTAGAGGTATATGTCTATGACTACCTCTGAATAATTCGCGAAAGATTTCCATGTAAATTATAACATCATTTCAGCTCCGGCCTGGTTTTCGTAACGCTTCCCCATGCCTATATGTTTTCATTTATTTAAAGTAATGTACGATATATTACTTTCAAAGTGCGTGCTGTTGTTCAATAATACTTGTTAGCTAACATGTTTACACACCTGAGCTAATATCATACCTCTGCGTGTGTGTCTCTGTTTGATGGTTTACACGATAACTCAACAATGCCCTTAGAGATTCAAGTCACATTTGGTAGACGGGAAGCAAATGCTTATGACAAGAACTAATTAGATTTGTGTTATTGTGGCTTGCATATCATTGAACTTATGAAATATCAATTTTTAATATAATGGTCTCCTACGTGCACATTGTGACAGTGTCGACATATATCATGAAATAATGCACAAAATTTCATAAAACTTTTCACCGATGACAATCTCAGAACATTATGATGATACATTAAGTGTCTTGTCAATTATCTGCTCATTTGCATATTTAATGAATTAGTGATATAACTCCGAGATTCCAACACCAAATTTGATGACACCTGCTACAAATATTGATCTGATTGACTTTGAAAGTGAGGCAGAGTACAGTAGACACGCACATTCAACAGCTCCGATAAATTTGTCATTTTGAGTCTACAAGAAGACCTTCTTGCTATAATTCTTCGGCAACGCGTAGTACAGACAAGTGTCCAAGTATGGGTATAGGAATTTTGGCATGTAGAGCCTCCATTGGGACATTTACCATCCCAAAAAGTTGAAGAGGAATAACGGTTCCGACGTACACGCCATTTTCACAATGGTCTACATCCAACGAGTTGGCATACCGGATAGCTTGTTGCATAATCGTAGGTTCTTACATAATACTTGGTATCAATTGTATTCTTCACTGCAACAATCTGTTCCATGATTGGCTCATCGAATCTGGTAGAATAGGAATGTCTTTGCCACGTCAAACAAAACGGTTTGAACTCGTGAGCGCAACAGAGGCCAACTTGAACACGCCATGGGCGACATCCCAAAAATAAACTTTTTTGGACACGTATACTTTGTTGCGCTCGTAGTTAGGGGAATTACGAGTTGAGAGGTACCAGCCTGGATCGTAATGCTTTCAGTAACTGAAGCCGACACACCAAGATGTAGATTTAACACAACCTCGTACTTTATTGCAAGATGGCGACCGTAACGTTCACCGTCAACGGTCTGATCTCAAGTCTTCGTCTCTCCCTAGTCTAAGCTCTCTACAAAGTTAAATACATCTCTAAACTTACATAATTACAAAAGTTATCACGTGGTAATTTTCCCGCCAGTCTTTGATTGTTTCTTAAGATTAAATAAGATCACACCATGGAATATCCCATTCTCGATTGTTCTCAATGAAATCTTAACCAATAATTAATTAAACTATCACACTATCTCTTATCTGCTTCTCGTACGATCTGAGTCAATGACCTTCACACGTCTTGGCCACGTGAGGGACGCTTCGAGATAAAATCTCTACAGGGAGGGGCGTTACACTTTGTCTACTGAATTCCCTCAAAGTTTACTGACCACTATGCCAACACCAGTGAAGATAATTTGCGTCCAAAAATTGCTGCTCTTATCAGGAGATGTAGAACAGAATCCCGGTCCAGAGACGAGACAGGCAACTTTGACCCGTACGGGAGAATTGCGTTCGGCAACTGCAGCAGCACGTACTGAAGAATCTGTGATGATATGCTCAAGGACATACAAAACAACGTCAAAGAGCTCAAGAAAGACACCAAATCATTAAACAAGAAAATGGAGAAAGTGGAAGCATGGTTAAGTAATATGGAAGATGCAATTGAAGACTTGAGGAAAACCGCTGAAGGTAATAAAGAGAGACTTAAAAAGATAGATAGTCTAGAGGGAGATATCATTGGTAAAGTTGAGACAGAGATGAGAAATCTACGTACAGCTAATTCAGAAATGGAAGATCGGTCCAAGCGAAATAACCTAGTTTTTCGGGGGTAGAAGAAGACGAGCACGAGACGTGGGAAGTAACTGAACAGAAGGTGAAAACATTATTATCAGAGAAAATGAATATCAAAGAAAACATTGAGTTCGAAAGAGTTCACAGAATTACGTCAGGAACTGGAAACAACAGGCCAATAGTCGCTATGTGTAGCAGATATAAAGACAAGGACAGGATACTGGCGGAAGGGAAATCATTACGTGGAACTTCTATTTTTGTAGACGAACACTTTTCGGCTGAGACGAACTTTATCCAAAGAAACTTTTCAATAAGCGGAAAGAATTAACAAGCAAAGCCTTTCGAGCCTTTGTTAATTACAAAAAGTTAGTTGCATATGAGGATGGTGTTAAATGAGTGTACACATACAATGAAAATACAAATTGTGTTGTGTGTCAAGGCTTTCCGAGATAGGGAGATGGCCAAGGTCCCAAAAATGTAACTAGCCTTGAGAACATAAGCTTCGTATCTTGGAATATGCATGGTCTGTATGCAAATTTTTTTGTAAAGTCAATCCGTGATTATTTGTTAAATTTTGATATTATTTGTATCATTGAAACTTGGCTCCATAAGGACATTCTACCACATGCTACACTAGAAGGGTATAATGTATATCACTCATGTAGAGTTAAACAATCCCGAAAGGGTAGATGTGGGGGAGGAGTTTCTGTTTTTGTTAAAAATTGGTGTGATAAGTGGGTTACTCTACTTGAATCAAATTTGTCTGATTCAGTTTTCCTTATGCTTGATGGTAATAAGTTCGGGTTGTCAAAAAGTGTAATTTTGGGTTATGTATACATTCCCCCTGAGGGATCAAAGTGTTATGACATAGAAAAAAATGGTATTGAGCTATTAGATCAGCAGTTTTCAAATCTGAAAGTTAAATATCCAAATTGTAATTGGCTGTTGATGGGAGATTTCAATGCGAGAACAGCTAAAACTTATGATTACATAATGAATGATTCAGTTAATTATATTCCGCTTGAAATGGATAATTATGAAATTGACGATTTTGACATGGAGCGCAATTCAAAGGACCTTGTTTTGAACTCTTTTGGTAAACGGCTGCTGGAAATGTGCCAGGACCACTCCATACACTTTTTAAATGGGCGATGGGGAGAGGATAAAACGGGGGAGTTTACATGTATTGCAGGGGGAACAGTGTCGTTGACTACATAATCACCTCAACTGAGCTTTTTCAAAGTATTTCTGAGTTTAAAGTTGAAGAAAGGACTGATTCAGACCATTTCCCCTTATCATGCAACGTTAAAATTTCTATAAATAGAAATGCCCCTCGTAAGGTCGAACCTTCAAATTCAATTCTCCATGATTTCTCATTTTTCAAATGGGATGAAGAAAACTCAAATAGTTTTAATACAAATTTAAGGTCAAGAGAGGGGGTAACTCGTGTCAATAGTATTTTAGAAACAGAGTGGGAGTGTGTTGATGACCTAGTAGCACAAATTTATATTTTGTTCAATTGGGCTGCAGGAGATTACAAAAAGATTAATATGAAAGATAAAATTCTCAAAGAGAACACACAGCCTCATTGGTTTAATCATGAATGTGAGACAGCAAAGAGGCTTATGTATCAGACACTTCGTAAATTTAGAAAATATAATGACAAGGAAAGCTTGAAAAATTATAAAGATTCAAAGTTAAATTTTAGATCTATCTGCAGAGCCAATAAAAGCAATTACAGTAAGACAATTTACAACAACTATGGAAATCTGGGAGAGAGTAATAATAATATTTGGAAATTCCTTGGACGTTTCAAGGGAAGTAAACCATATTCCTCAAATATCAATGCTACAGAATGGGTGAATCACTTTGAATCATTGCATAATCCTACTTTACAGAAGACAAATTTCGATATTTCTGTGGAAGAATTTCTAGAAAATGCTAATATTTCCCTGGATGTGCAGAGTGGGGATGCAGGGGAAATACTTAATGGTAAAATTACAGACAATGAAATTATTTTTGCTTTGAACAAACTTAAGGCTGGGAAATCACCAGGTCCCGATGGCATTTCTAATGATTTTTACAGGAGTGCTTCAGTCAGTCTTCTTCCTTTATTAAGTTTTATGTTTAATGCGATTTTTTATGCTGGCATTTTCCCTAAGGAATGGAGAAAGGGACTTATAGTCCTGATATATAAAAAAGGCAGTTGTCATGATCCAAATAACTTTAGGGGAATTACTTTACTCAGTTCACTCGGGAAAATGTTAACCTCTATTTTGAACCAGCGATTAGTTAAATGGGCTGACCTGGTTGGCTCTATTACAGAATGTCAAGCTGGATTCAGAAAAGGTTTCAGCACAATAGATAACATTTTCATATTGCTCGTGATGGTACAAAAATACCTGTGTAAACCGAACGGTCGTTTCTACTGTGCCTTCATTGATTTTAGTAAGGCATTTGACTCAGTTAACCAGAACCTATTAATTTATAGGCTATGTTTGGAGGGTATCGGAGGAAAAATCTTGAATATTTTAAAAGCTATGTATGCAGATTTAAAATCCTTTGTCAAAGCTCAGCATGGTATCACAGATTTCTTTCACTGTTCAGTTGGCGTCCGACAGGGATGCATGCTGAATCCCTTTTTGTTTTCACTTTTTATTAATGAGTTGGAAAGTATGTTAACAAGCTCAGGTAATTGTGGGATTCAAATAACCCAGGAGCTTTATGACTTATTTCTATTGCTTTATGCTGATGACGTAACAATTTTTAGTGACACTCAAATTGGTTTGCAACGTTTACTTAGAATATTAGAAACATTTTGTGAAAAGTGGAAGCTTTCAGTAAATATGAAAAAATCCCAAATTGTGGTTTTTAGGAGGGGTGGAATTGCTATGCTTGCACATCAAGCTAGAAAGGCCATGGGAGTGGTATTTCGTATGATGAAAACCACAGGCTGTTTACCTTACAAGGAATATTTTCGATTATTTGATGCCATGATCCTGCCAATTTTGACGTACGGATCAGAAGTGTGGGGGTATAGCATACACCATGTTGCTGAACGTGTTCAACTAAAATATTGTTAATATTTCCTTGGGGTAAAATCTTCTACAGCTGATGTATGTGTAATTGGTGATTGTGGCAGACTTCCAATTTTTGTACATACATATAAAAAAGTTATTTTGTATTGGTATAAGCTTTTAAAAATGCCACAGAACAGAGTTGCAAAACACGCCTATCAACTAGCCGTGTCTCTTGACACCAATAATAAAGTGACGTGGGCGACATATATTAGAAATCTTTTGCAAGAGCACGGGTTTGGTGAGGTTTGGATGTGGCAGGGCCCCGGGGATTTTGATGCATTTCTCTGCCAGTTTATGACTAGAGTAACTGATGTTTTTAAGCAAAATTGGTTCTCAGAAGTGTGTACCAAAGAAACACTACGCCATTATCGTAATTTCAAAATATTATTTATCACTGAAGGTTATTTGACCGTCAATATGGATACTAGATTTAAAAGAGCTCTAGCATGTTTAAGAAGCTCTAGCCATCGTCTAGCAGTCGAAGAGGGTCGGTCACTTGGATTAGAACTTGAAGAACGAATCTGTAAAATATATGAGTCTTGGGAGATTGAAGATGAATATCACTTCACCTTAATATGTCCGCTATATCAAAATTTGAGAAAGAAATATTTACCTAAGTGGTCTTTTGAACATCCAACTCAGCAAAAATTTTATTCTCTAATGTCAAGCTCCAGAGACACTGTTATTATCAGTTTGTCAATTTTTGTTTATAAAGCATTTAAACTAAGGGAACAATGTGTTTGACCAATTTTCTCTACTTCTCCTCTGTTTATAAAGTTGTTTTATTGTATTTGATTTGCTGTTTGGGCCGGAGGCCTGTAAAAGCAATAAAGTATTATTATAATATTGATCTGATATATATCTGATAGTACTGAGAAGCAAAGAGCATTGTCGAGTTCATAAATGGCTCATTTGCATATTTAATCATGAGAGTTAATTAACTGTCCGGCAAATACTCGCACTTGCATTGCCACTCCACCATTTTGAATAGCTTGTTTACTCCCGAAAGCCTTTGCGAGTGGACGAGTGACGCCGTGACCCCACAACCGCTAAATTCAACCCTTAACCGTTAGGTAAATCTCATACTGTCAGTGAATACAACTTCAGCTAGCTGGCAACAAGGCAATCAACGCAAACCATTGCCTCGGCAGCGTGATGTTCAAATCCCGCCATCTGACGTTTGTAAACAAACTCTTCACGGGGTCACTCGTCCACTCGCAAAGGCTTTCGGGAGTAAACAAGCTATTCAAAATGGCGGAGTGGCAATGCAAGTGCGAGTATTCGCCGGACAGTTAATTATCGCCCATAACTGGCAGATTTGAAAGAAATGCTGTAACCAGAGTAAAGATTTGAAAAATTGACGGTATTTCGAACCTGTCGATGTAATTTTCCTTGAGGTAGATGCTTTATTTCGTTTTTTTCGGGCCACCGATCGATTTTTCATGTCATACCTTGTATTCTTATACAGTACCGAGGTTCGGCCTTTGGCCTCACAGTGTCAGTCACTTTCCATCCGACGACGATCTACGAAACATTCCGTGGGCCTGTGCTCTGTACCTGTTTCACTATCACCACAGTAATCTGACATCGATCGTTTTTAGTTGTACCATTGACCCAATTGCGTCTATGGTTTTATTTGTTTCACAGTCCGTGTCATCGATACTAAAATGAAACTTAAAAGCAAATGCCCTGCTTAGTTTCACTATTTGACAGTAGTTTGTGATACGTGCATTTGTTTACGCGCCGTGTGCTCCTCGATATCCGTTGTGCTGAAGTTAGTATGTAGGTCACAGGCTTTTTAAGTTCCAGCTGTACTTTGATGGTTGACGTATGCGTAGTAATATTGGTCATGTGCAGGGGTTCAATCATGGCGGTTGGTTCAAATCGCGCTGACGCCCTTACCAACATTGAACCTTGCCGTAAAGAGCAAGAAGGTGGTTTTACATATCCTTGAAGCCGTCCATAGTCACAATTTAGGTCTCCCATTGATTTGACCGGGGATTTCAGTCATCGAAAAAATGAAAAAAAACTCAAAAGATACAAATTTCAGCAAAGAAATAACATCATCAAAATCTCCTAGGTGTTCATCAGTTATTGCCAAGGCGACTGTTTCGGGGATTTGAAAACAATACAGTTAACTGCCTTGGCTCCCCCAAGCAGTACTGATCAGGTACCACCACACCTTAAGTTATTCTGAGTCTGATGTTATATATGATGTCTTTCTGTGTTGCATTGAATTTTTCAAAAGTTGAGGATGTCTTGACATAGCTTTATGAAACTGTCTGATGATTTTATGTTGTTGTCCTCCTTGATACAACATCCTGTTGTACAGGCTGGCAACTTTTGGAAGAAAATCTTCTTTTAGAAGTGTTGCACGAGCAATGCGGAGATATTCTGACAATATAGTGCCATAAAAAATGTACGAAGGGATGTTACTTTCGCGATCTTGCATTAGCACTATAAAAAACTTGATATCATCGCGCTTGTCAAAGAGTTTATGGACGAATATTCCATCTACTACAGATATGTCCAATTCAAGAAATGTAGCATGTTGTCCATTATGCTCACACTTCAACGTGAGCTCTGCAGGATATATTTGCTCGTATGATCTACAAAACTATGCACTATCATTTAGAAGACATATGTCATCGATGAATCGTGCGCATCCATGAAATTTCCGTGCACGAGCTATTTTGGTATGAATGAGTTTTGACATGGATCTATACTCATACCTGTGTAGATATAAATTTGCCCAAAATGTTGCTGGGTCAATACCCATAGAAATACCTGTGGTTTGTAAAATGAGTCTGTTGCCTATCTGGAAATAGCTTTCAGCTATAAGATGTTCTATAGCAGACTTCAGTGATGTCTGAGAAAAAACAAAAGCTTTGTTTATCTTTGCGCCAAAATGCCTTAGAAGTTGAAAATTCAATAGATTGTTTATTTCCACCCTCACATACAAAGTCAACTACATTATACAAATCTTTCAGTTGATCCTTATGTTCAATTTTGGTGTATAGTGTACTGAAATCGAATGTTGAGATGCATTTGGCCTTTTTCCTTGTGTTGATGACATTCAACTTTTTAATTACTGGAAAAGAATTTTTCACAACCCAGTAAGTTTTGATGTTGAAGTAAAATTTACTTTTTAGATGGAATCTGTGTACTTGTTCAAAAATTAATTTGAAGACACTTGAAACAGCTTTGCTGAGTGGTTTAGTGCTGCAAATGCTTGATGCATCTTGCGCATCATTAATGGTAGTTTTTGTTCTTTCTCTGATACTTTCAGTCCAAATCTGTCACACACTGCAATGTTGTTCGTGGTGACAGATGTTACATCTTTTGTTGATATTGTATGTGTGTCTGACCCTCCATTCATGATACCCACTTCAATAAGGAGATGCTTTATATAGAATTATTTGCACAGAAATGCAATATTGTTTGCAGCTTTATCTATTGGTACCACAACATATTTACGGTGTAGGTTTTTGAGACAGGCGACTGCCCATAGAGTCTTTAAGTACTGGAGATGTTTTCCAAGGGTTACCTTGTATATATATATATATATATATATATATATATATATATATATATATATATATATATATATATATATATATATATATATATATATATATATATATATATATATGTGTGTGTGTGTGTGTGTGTGTGTGTGTGTGTGTGTGTGTGTGTGTGTGTGTGTATAAACAACAATCATGGCAGAAGAAAAACACTAAAGCATTTGACGTAACTATGGGCAGTTTCAACGGTGCATAAACATGCGGATTGGTAGGCAGCTTCCTTCTTTCTCAGCAACAGACTAAATTTGGCAACAACATAGGACTTTACAGAGACGACGGACTAGCCATTTCAGACGCAAAACCGAGAAAAAAAGAAAACATCAAAAAAGAAATCTGCTGCATCTTCAAAACAACGGGCTGAAAGTCACAAAATAAGCTAACAAACAAGTTATCAAGTTCCTCGATGTCACATTCAACAAAGACATATCAACCCTACACGAAGCCTAATACCACACTCCAGTACGTTCACCTGAAAGCAACCACCCTATTGGCACTATAAGGAACATACCAGCCGGAATCAACAAACGCCTCTCCAACCTATCATCCGACCAAGCCTCCTTCGACCAATCAACCCCGCCATATCAAAAAGCACTTGACGAGAGTGGATACCAATGCACTCTACAATACGAACCGAAAACCACAAACAAAAGAAGAAACAGGCAAAGAAACAACATCATCTGGTACAACCCACCATTTAGCAAAAATGTAAGCACCAACATCGGACAGAGATTCCTTTCCTTAGTAGACAAATGTTTTCCGGTAAATTAAGGGCTCACTTTGACATACTACTGTATATCCAAGCACACTCCAGGTCAAACTCACATGCCATGATGATTATGGGTAGAAAAATATTTTGGAGCATAAAACCTCAAGAGAGTTATATGGTTATTACAGATTCGGGCACGAAAGTAGTTTGAATAAACCGCACATTGAGAACTGCAAAGTCATCCAACGGGCATCACATAGTCAACTATCCTAGGTTTTGTGATCACCATCTGATACTGCATAGCCATCCTGTAGCATTGCTGATTGTAATCTGTTTCGTATCCCAGTAGCTTCTGTTTACAGGTTAAGTTCTTTGCTGGTTCAGAAAAAATATACAGAAACAGACATTTTACATGCCTCTTTCAGATAATCACTACCTGCCAAATTACATAGAAGGGTATGGCTCTTTTGTTGTTGATCTAAATGTACATGAGGGATAATGGAGGAAGTATAGTATTTACAAGGAATAAACTACTGCAAGCTGAGAGAATTATGTGATCGAAAAGGTCAGACAAATCAATGAACCTTGTAAACTGTAGTTTGACGTATATTTGCCTTTTCATATCCATCGTTTCTAGTGTAGTTATTATGCGTTGTCAACTTATTACTTGTCGAAAAAATAAGGTTCAAATTTCTTTCTGTTCAAGCAGGCGAGGGCAGTTTGGTTACCAATCGCCAAAATCCTCTACAAACATCTACTGATCTCAAGTAATGTGCCTTTCTACCAAAGGCCACACCTGCACATGAAGGAATTATCCTGTTTGTTACTAACCTTGTGGGTGACATAATAGAACTCTTATGGATAATTAACACACGTTTAGTCATGTTTTTTTTTGCAATACATTCTACGTAAGGTTTTAGTGTAAAGATATTCGCAAACTAAATCAAAATACGACAGTAAATTCTTACTTACTTTCTTACTTTAGAATTGAAATTTTTCTGGAATATTTTTGGAATCAAAATGAAGAACAGCCTTCTTTTGTTATCACTAGCTGAAATTTCATTGAAATCTTATTCTACACATGGCCACGGGAGCTTTTTTGTAATAAATATACACTTATGCCTGATAGGAAGGTTTTAAATATTCAATAACACATAGCCAGGAGCTTCGATTTTGCTTGCAATATATGTGTATGAAAATCATACACATATATTGTAAATTAAATATTTGCTCTGATTGATAGGAAAGATGGGTCTACGTCCAGGAATATTTATGTTATGAAATGTGACAATACTTTGTTTTATTTTAGGTCAACCAGAAGGAATGGTTTACTTCATCCTATATTGAAGTTTTCATCTAAACACATAGAAGTCAAGTAAAGTGTTTAAACGATTCCAACTCGCAGCGTTCAATGCTACCAGCCTAATGCTATATATATGCCAAGGACCTATAACAAAATGGGACAGTTACTGCGTCAACTATACCTTCATTTAGATGAAAAGCTGGACAAGAATTCTGAAGACTCTATTAGAATTCTTGTGCAAGATCATAAGATTCCAGTTCGTGAATTAAATTCACTGCAAGGCCCCAAAAATATTTTTGTAGCTTTGGAAGAGAAGGGCTATATATCAACTGATAATGTAGCTTACTTAAAAGCATTATTTGGCCAAATTCGCAAACCCCTATTAGTGAAGATGGTTGACGAATATGAGAAGGAGTTTGAAAAAAGTGGAAAGAAATCAGAATCAGGTATGTTTAGATATGTTGTTAGTGACTAATATAGCATCTGTAGCCTCACTCTATGTATCAGACTATTGAAGATAAAAATCAGCCCTCCGAGAAAGATTCATGAAAATGATGTTATTACATATGCGTGTGTTTTCTGATAAAAATCCCTCTCTTGGAGTATGTCTAGGTAAAGTAGCAGTACACGTAACCATCACACTTTTAAAAGCAATATTTCCTGTTCGAGATGTCATGAAAACCCCCTCACACTACACATTTTCAAAAAGAATTTAAAGTTTAGTATGATAGGAATAGTTTATGTTTTAAGATGAAGAGGGCGCATATATGGGGCAGAAAACCAGAATTTGGTATTAATGATAAAATTTAATTTAATGAAAACTTGATTCTAAGTCATGAAAGTTAATATCTCATTTGAACATATAGTATTTATATTCAAAAAATTGACAATTTTGTTTTCCACTATCTATTCTCATTCTTAAATGGAAGGGGTTTAAAGGCTGACATTCAAAAGTGATTAAAATCATGGTAAGCACGTGAGGAATTGTTTTGGAAATGTACCTTTAAGTTCAAGTGATTGGAACAGACACGGCGGCTCTATTTCTTCATGATCAGACTTTATCACTACAGCTACGCTGGGCTACAGTCACAATTGCTTTAGTATATGGGTGGAAAGGTGATGACCAATAGCAGCAGGGATGGTGAATGGACCACAAAATTTTGGCAAATGGAGGCTTCCAGCCCTCTCAAAAAAAACCTCTTTATATAAAAAGCCAATCAGTTTCAAAAAATGTGATTTCTTTGCGGGCTAAAAGAGGCAAAATAATTATATGCAACTAGGCCAGCATGGTGACATATTACAACACCTAGACAACAGCATAGATGATTGAATTACAACAATTGGTTTGCGAGTGGCATTTAGGAATCAATAGACAGTATCTGTGCAATCATCTTTGACAACCACTGTGTTAATCACTTGGGCACATGTCATTTAACACAGCCTTGTGACATTCCACTTCCGTCAATATGTTTTTGAGCTGACATCAGAAAAGCAAGAAGACGAACTGGGAGCCTGCTGACAGAATTTCTTAGCTGCTAACAAACTTAACAGACTTGTGTAGGATGGGCAGCTGCATGAACACTGTCGCCTAATTCTGACGAGTGAATGCAGACATGAACACTATTACTTAACTCTGAGAGTAATGCAGACATGAACACTGTTGTCTAACTCTGACAAGTAAGTACAGACATGAACACTGTTGACTAGCTCTATAAAGAATGCAGACGGATGGCAAGCAGGAGTAGTGTGGAATGGCTCATATTTTGTATCGCCAGGAAAATCATGTAGGGCACATATCCCTATTAGACTTGTACCCTCTGGAGATATATCTAGTAAGATGAAGGGCAAAGATGTGTGCAAATGGTTACTATTGGGATCCGTCCTTATGTGCAGCCAGAGCTGTCGGGACGAGTATTGCTACATCCACCAAACTAAGTTGCAGAAGAGTGGTGACACAATGGCATGCTTGGGTTGCAGGGTTGGAGTTCGGAATAAGCTTTCTCTGTGCAGAGGGTGTGGGTATGAAAAAAGCCAAAGTCTGCTATAGGAACGGAAACAAGATGGCAAGGAAGAGAAAGAAAGATATGAATTCTTTGAAGAATGCGTTGCCCTTTTGGTCTGCTTCAACTGAACAGAAGCCCTCCCCAACCCACCCAACCGGACCAAACTTTTCAAAAAAATTAATATAGGAACCCTCTCTCAATGCGCAATTGAAGATTCCAAGGAGGCGTGGGAGACTGGTAGGGCCAAGGTAGAATTGGTACTGTGCAGCCCTGTCGAAAAGATTGAACACTGCTGGCAAGTAGGTCCGGGTGTGGGTCTTTGCCATGAAGTACACAAGATGGGATCTGCAAGGCCTTTAGGTCATAAAGCAAATCCTCTCGCCAGAGAGCATTGGCTATTGGGTGACAAAAGCCCTGGTCATGATCCTTGAGGACATGAGCTAGGCCCGCAGAAAAACAATCACTACCTCTACTGGATACCAGCGAGTGATCAAACCCAGATGCGCCTCGAGACTGGCAATAGCAAGGCCTTCTACAACAGAGAAGGAAAGATATCCACTGGAGCCCCCTCTGTGTCCTAGAAATCCCTACCCCTGCGTATGCCCTAAACGCCTAATATTGGTGAAGAGTGTATTGAGCCACTGGTATCAATGTATGGAGGCAGAAAACTTTCACTTTGTTAGGTTGGCAGCGACAACTACTGGTGCCAATGGAGGAGAGATATTCCCCTTTTTCAGAGATTTGTCACAAGGCCACCTCCAACTTAAGAGTTGCTTGAACCAGGAGGGTAGGGCAACGAGTCGTGGTAGTTTATGAGGACATTCGGTATGGAATAAAGTCCAATAGGGATTTCTGGCAAGACTAGTTCAGAATGCTCATATATTCTATCTGCAGGAAAAATGACGCCATCATCCCTTAGCCAAAGATGATGCCGAAAGAGCTTTGAAAAGTAATGTCAGTATATTTGGTACGAAAAACACTAAGAGAAATGGCAGATAGGACTAGTGGGGAATCACTATTATTTTTAATTTTCAGGTGTAAAGTAACGTAGAGGTAAATAGTTTGCAACACAACGACAACAAAGCAGAAGTGCTACTCATTCATTCCAAATTTAGCCGTATGCCATGCCAAATTGCTGACATCACCATTGGCACGAGTTCTGTTTCACTGACCGAATCGGCAGGAAATAGTGGCATCGAATTCGACAGCCACCTCTCTTGCCGGAAACATATATCCACTACATCAAGATCCATTTACTTCCATCTTCGAAAAATCGGACACATCCGACATTATCTTACCAATGATACTTGTCAGAAACTTTTTCAAGCTGTACTTTATTGCAAACTGGGTTACGGCAATGAACTTTTATATGGCTTACCAAAGGATCACATCAAGCTGCTTCAACATGCACAAAATACCGCTGCAAGAGTCATCACCCGTACTAAGAAATGCGAACATATTACACCTATTCTCAGAAAGCTTCTTTGGGTGCCAGTGCAGTCCAGCATATGATTCAAAGTTATTTATACAACCTACAAAGTGCTAAATGGTCTGGCACCAACTTACATAACCGACCTCATCCAAGAAAAGTAAACTACAAGGACATTGTGTTCATCTGCTAAATGTCTATTGAAGGAACCAAGCTACAGTCTTGAATCATATGGCGGACAAGCATTCTCATGCGCCATGCCTCGATTGTGGAATAAGCTTCCTCTTGAACTAAGAAGCCCTCAGCCACTAGCTTTTGAAGGAATCTTAAAATTTACTTATTTTCTAAAGCGTTTGCTTCAGAACTGTTCAGTGCCTCTGAACTATGGGCACATAGGGTACTGGCGCTTTATAATTAATGTGATTGATTGATTTGATGGAGTGCTTATAGAGCTTCAAAAGGGATCTACAGGCACTCTCCGACAATCGAAGACTAAATGTGTCTACACGAATACTGTGAATGGTTATATACTCATTTGTAGGGTAGCAAGAAGTGAGTAGGCAGCTAAATAGATGTCATATGCTCTGAGTTCCATGGTGCTACCCTACAACGCAATGAATGACTTACTTGCCTCTACTGCCGTGCCTTTAGGGACAACAATATCTAGTGCAAGTATGTTAAGGTTTGGCGTCAAACGTTATCATGAATATCAGGGCTCGAAATTAACTTTTTCCCCTGGTAGTCCACTTGGGCTACCATTTTCTGAAGTTGGTAGCCCAGTGACAATGGCTGGTAGTCCATGAATATTTTAGTTTAGGGATACTGTACTCGTCCGAGTATAAGCCTCAGTCCAGCAACACAAAATAGTAGTAAAACTAGGGGCTTCAACTCGAGAAACCTCATGTTATGTGTCACGAACGCTTAATTTATGCTAATTTATGTAGATTGTAACACTTTCTATCACTTTCAAAATCAGCTTATACATGCAAAGAAATTGTAACTTGGGTAAAGAAAAACAGAAAAAAATATTCTCATGATCTTTATGAACTGGCATGCCTTGTTACACCCGAGTCTCTCTATACAGAACGTAATTCATTGATACTGATTGACAACCATTATATTACTATTTCAAATCAAACTGATGACACAATCTCTTGATAGAGAAGTGACAGTATTGTGAAATTTCAGCATCAAACCCAAAAAACTTGACACAAGCACGTCTTGTATGCTGCTGATCAACAGCATGGTGTGAACTGGCATGCAAATACTGCACACGGAAAAGCAACTCAGCATTCTCGTATCAAACGCTCTGCATCTTGTGAAAACAACAACATAGCAGTGAAAATTGTAATAGTCACCAGAAAAAACTCTTCACAGATGAAAGGATAATTGCTTCAAACAAATGAAACTGCATGTTGACTGCATTTAGCTCGTCCGAAAGTGACGAACATCGCAGGCCAAGTATTTCATGTCCCCGGCTTTGATAGTCCGTGCGGGCTACCATTTCATGGACTTTGGTAGCCCAAGGGAAAAGTTGGTACTCTGTGGACTACCGCTAATTTCGAGCCCTGAATATGCATTACAGCTCATGAATATTAATAAAACAACACTGCCCCAACATGCGATAACAACAGAAAATTTCTGAAATCACATCACAAAGAAAGTTGCCGACTAGAATATCATCGAGCCTACGGATTGACAAAGAACACAATGGTGTTCACAACAAAATATAGCCCATAAGCACTGTGTGGAAATTTGGTACAAATAGAAAAGGCTGATCGATATCATCGCATTCAGACGAAATCCAAACATCAGCAATACACTGATAAAGGCCAAAGTCCATGGCATAAGGAATATGGCCACAATTGTCAATGAACAGAGTCGGACACAAAACAATCCAAACATGAGCACTCTAGCTTCCCTGCAACAAGAATGCAGAGATCAACAACACAGATACAATATAAAATTAAGGAAGAGATGTAATTATATCGCAAAGGTACATTTGGCACCTCCATGTTTATATAAGCCATTGAGGAACGAACTGGTTACAAAGCATGGGGTCAAAAGGTCAAGGTGGTCTGAGACACATTTCCATGTTAACAACCCATATGTTAATTTTCACAAATAACAACCTTTCCCAATACAGACACAAAACACATTAAAGCACATACAAGACAAGAGGGATGATGTGTGCAGGCACTTTCCAATTTACAATTACAAACAGGCGACGGGGTCATGACCTTTTGGATCACTTGCGAGATTGGACGATCGCATACACAGCGCCCAGATTTCTTTCGAAAATTCCAACTTATAGATCACATTATTTTTCAGAAATTTTGCTTTCCTCAAACTAAAGGCTTAAAATTTCTTTGCAATCATACATTTAGCATGTATCATTATTTGATGTTCCATTAAAAAAATTACCAAAACTAAAAACAAGAATTAATTTTTTTCTACGAATCGTACGCATTTGGCAGGAATATGAGGCGATCAACTCCGGAATTTTCTTGTAAAAGGGTGTTGATCGATTGTCCTGAACCTACTTTAATATCATATGCCAAAAAAAGTTTAAACGTTGTTTACAAGCTAGAATATGCCAAAGCCAATAGATAATATATTCGATTTTGGCGGGGAAAGGTCGGTATAAAAATCACGTGACATTTTTTATGCACATTTAACTGACATAAACTAAAAGGGCTAGCACAACTTCATATGTGTACCAAATTTCCTCAAAATATGACCAGTAGTTTTTTAGAAATTAATAACAGCCCTAAATTCGGTCTTGACCTCTGCCTTAACTCACTCGCGAGGTATGTTACATCTGGTACAGGCTTGATAGGCACCACAGGCCTCAGGGCTATACCCCAAATATCGTCTTGATAAACAAAATATGACCAGTAGTTTTTTTAGAAATTAATAACAATCTAAATTGTTTACAAGCTGGAATATGCCAAAGCCAATAGATAATATATTCGATTTTGGTGGCAAAGGTCGGTATGAAAATCACGTGACACATTTTATGCACATTTAACTGACATAAACTGAAAGGGCTAGCAAAACTTTATACGTGTACCAAATTTCCTCAAAATACGACCAGTAGATTTTTAGAAATTAATAACAGCCCTAAATTCAGTCTTGACCTCTGCCTTAACTCACTCGCGAGGTATGTTACATCTGGTACAGGCTTGATAGGCACCACAGGCCTCAGGGCTATACCCAAAATATTGTCTTGATAAACAAGGTTGAAGGCCTTCGATGGTTTTTTTCTCTTTTTTCTCTCCATGCACTTGACGTCTTTGAATATCAGAGAGCAAACTTCTGTGGATCCACAGGTGGAGTCCCCATGCTGACGCCTATCTATATGGAGACAGAACATCTTTTTTTCTTCATCCTTCAGAAGTTGTGGAAAGTATTTGAAATCCAGTAGGATGATCTGCTTGAGAGTAATCATGCTGACATCGACCTTCGTTATGCCCAATTTTAGGTCTTGAAACTGAATGTATCCATTCTCATTACCAAATAAGTCAACACAAAAATCAGTACCAACAAATCTGAGGGCAACACCAACCCCATGTTTTTTTGTTACTTTGAGCAAAATGCCCTCCAATAAATGATAAAATGATCAAATTCGTTTTTTATGCTCAGCTTGATGCAATCAATGGCAAGTGTCCCGCCAACGATGAACGACAGTTTGTCATTTCTTGCTTAGCCGTCTGGAGATGGATAGTAGTTTCACCTGTTGATTTCAAACCCAACAAATTTCCTGCTGCATCATAGAACAGATTGGCCATGCCACTAGTGCTGTAACTGCAATACCACTCACAACTGTTGATAATATGCCTTAGTTCATTGTTCGACTTCATTATTGTTTTGTCTGGAGCCAGTTTCAGGTGTAGAGGTAATTGGGTGAGAAGGCGGCGAACATTTTGGCTAGGTCCTGGCAGGTATGTTCGGAGATGTTGTAGCTTGAACAACTTATCGATGTCATCATATATCAAGACATGAAGCACATATGACGGGAGTTCTGGTAGCAAATCCCCTACTGGGATACCCAGAATGCCGAGGAGAGTGGTGGCAACATCATACGGCAACATTTTTTGGGCTGTGCTGCAGAAGCTGATGGTGAAAGAGGTTGAGTCTCCAGCAGTCTGCATAGTTCCAACCAAGTCAGCAACATAGGACAGGTCCATCAAAGCAATCTCATGGCTATGCTGCTGGACAGCGAGGCAAGGACAAATTACCCACCAACATACCTGTATAGCAAGACAAAGTATTTGTTGTTGTTTCTCTGCATCTTCAGTGGGCATCCCACGCTGATATCTTTTATGTCATCAAACTTGATGTTCAAGGGTGACACCAAGCCCAAGCCCGTAGTTGCTTGCCATGATAAATATATATAAATAGCAAAATCATAATCTGGCCTATTGATAAGTACGGGGCAACTAGAGCAGTCAACTTTGACCCGTGCATTAATATAATGGGATTCACTGGTATCGGCTGTGGCACTGCATACTCTGCAACTCTTGGTACAATGTGTTAGAAATGAACAACACCATCCGCAATCACATTTCAACTGGGCAATGGAAAGAAAGGATGGTGAGACCTAGCAACCACAACATCGACATCCTAATGAAGGGCATACGACTGCAAGACAAGATCACCTTCCGAAAAACAAAGGAACTTCTGGTAGTGCACCTTGACACCAAACTGACGCTGGATAGAGTCCTAAGGCATTGAGAGCTGCTGCCTCTCTGTTGCTATTACACTTGGGACAGGTCAACTGTATGTTGCCACTCGTGTGCCGCCTGGTCGTGACTAACTGATAGACACCGAAATGCTTACTATCCTTGGGCTGGTAACCACAGAGGAGATCAACACTGCAGACAGCATAACAGTTGGTCTGGGCCTCATTGCGATTCAGGATGTTATCGACCTTCAGGTGAAATCTTCACCTCTTGGCTAGGTCCTGGCGAAGATAGGCCACAAGCTTCTTTGTGATGGCCTTGTTGAGCTGCTGCTTGCTAGGGGGTCTTACCTTGGAACACTCCTCCGAGGGAGAGACTACCCATTTGAGCTTGTGCATGAGCTCCACCTGGGACATGGCGCTGGAATAGCAGTCCCTGTGCTTGGTCATGAATTTTCTGTCTTGAGGTCAAGATAAAGTGTCTAGCCCTCGAGGCAGCAACAATCAAATCCTAACCTCGGCATTGGGGGAGTGCCTCTTTCATCATTCAGGACTGGACTTAGTCAGGCTGGAGGCAGATGCTCCTTTTTGAGGGCCTTGAGGGCCAAGTCCTCCGCTCGATGGTCGACCTTGACCTCCTCGTAGTTGTCAACCTTCTGATACAGCTACTCGTGTGGCATCTCACCAGCAATGGACAGTGGCTGACCCTTGCCACTGCAGCAGATGACTTTGATACCTCTGTGGTTGTTCAGGAAGTTCTCCAGAATTGTTTGGGGCATGGTACAGACCTCATCCCAGATGATCCCTCAGGGGATGTACTTCTGGCCCATCTTTTCCGGGGTCCACTCAGTCTGACCACTCCAGAAGAAGAAGCTGTGATAGGCTTGGCCTTGACCTCTCTGGCCTGCATCTCTTTGGACAAATGATTGGTCAGTGTGAATACAAGGTGGCCTCTCTGGCTGAACAGCTTGATCACTCTGGTGGTTTTGCCTCTGCCCCCTCCTCCATTCAGATAGCTGAATTGGAATCACATCAGCGGGTCATCATGGCATAGTGTGCTGCTTCATGGGAGGTCCTTTTTGCCTTTTATTTTTGGGCTTGGAGAGGTAGGCTGCATGTTCCTTGGGTATGTACAGCTATTCACCCTTGTCACGCCACTGGGCTGAGCAATTGGGACAAACAAGCGGTTGAATCTTTGCATGAAGTACAACTCATACAGTTCCTATGGTTTACTGCCAACACACTTGGTGGACTCGTAGTATGCCCCAACCTCTTGTAGATCACAGTTTTCTGGACGTAGTACTATTGATGGCCACCAGGACAGCCTCCTTTGGTTCAAACCTCAACATCATGGAGTGGAGGTTCGTGTGGGCATACACCAGCATAGACGCCCTTAGATGGGGTACTGGGGCTGTTCACCGTCATAGTACATGAGAACGTGACCCAGATGGCATCTCTCTGATGCTCCAACCAGGTTGGCAGGTGTCTTTGGCTAGTATTTCCTGTTCTCCTTTATTTGTCACCATCCATTTGGTCAGCATTTTTCCAGCGACCCTGTTGCCATGCATGAATTTGTCTATGATGCTGCAACCCTGGTTGTGGCCTTCTGGGAGCCAGGCCTCAGTCTGTTTCTCAAAGCTGATGATGGTTTCGCGGACTTTTAGAGTGGCTAGAAGGTAAGACTCTGTCAGGAAGGCAAGAAGCTGTGTTGAGGCCCACCCATTTTCGGCAAAGTGCTTTCCATACTGAAATGCTTGACATAGGGTTCGGCTTTGCCTAGGGCCCTGAAAGGAAGCAGGGTAGCAGGTCTTCATATTAGTGCCAGCAACATCGCTCGTGTTGTAGTCCATTAAGTTTTAGAGCCTGCTGTGGCTATGCTCCTTGCAAGCTTTCTGGATGTCTGGAAGAAAGTTGGCTGGGGTAGGCTTCCAGCTATTCTTTTCCTTGGCCACAATGCTGAACGCATAGCTCTCGCCAAAAGCTTTCTGAATGATTGCAGGGTCACCTGGGCCTGTTACAACCAATAACGTAGTAACTAACCGATACTCTGTCAAATCCAATAATGTAGTAAAAATTTACCGATAAAGTATCAAATCAACCGATAACATAGTAACCAACCAATAAGTTCATTGAGAAATATTTGAACAAAAGTTTACGTCTTCCATCTCTTGAGGCCCATACTGTATTACTACCTTAAAACCAAGTTTAATTTCAACTGAAAGGTCACTTTCAAATTAGTTAGAAGCTGCAAAACAGAGAAAAGTTGTTTTTTAACTACATTTATCATAGCATGACATCTCTTATTTCGTTACCTGCTGCAGCTCATCATCTGTCAACACCATTTGAGGCATTCTAAGGCAAAGGTTTCAAAGTTGCACAGTTACAAGATAGTTACTGATCTACTAGTTAGAGAGCTAATGCTCAATATTAACATCCATGTCGATCTACGTCTAACTAATTCGCTTAGCCACGCTGTATGGACAGCTAAATCACTCTTACTAGATAATTACTCCAATTATGTTGATATAGTATGATAACAAATAATCTAGCAACGGTGTAAGAAAGTTCCTACCGAAATTGCAGATTGCAATACTAAAAAAAGAACACGTGCAGTAACAAAACGTTTGCACAACATTTTCTCGACTGGCCATCGAGAGTCAATGGCCTTATCATCTATTAACTAGCTTATACGTTATGATGGTAAGGAAGTAATATTTCCCGGATATATTAGTTCACTTTAACTTTAAATATACCATTTGTCCGGACAGAATGCAAACATGTGCAGACGTACGAAGAAGGGTACCTTTTTGGTAAATAGAAAAGTGAAAGACTTTATGATGATGTTCGTTTATTTTAGATCAAATCGAAGTAGAGACAATAGTGTAAATGACTGGTTTTGTAGATGGTAATCAGCTTCTAACAATTTACATAGATTTATCATAAGCAGGCCACTTTTACTAAAATGGATCACCGTATAATATGTTATATGCAAGACGCTCGTACCTGAGTGGTATGGAAGTTTAACCTTTATGCCTAAACAAAGAATACCAACTATTTCAATAGTTGCGAATGTACGGACGTTTGAGGGTTTAAATGAATAGGAAATACCATAGAGTTCCAATGCGTAAAACAGTAATATACCTTATGATTTCAGAAAGACAAGTACAAATGTTTCATTTACGATCTGAATAGAATTCTCTGCGTTTGTAGTATAAATGCCGTAGATGTAAGTGGTACTGATAGTTGTAATTCACACAGATTTTTCCCACAACAGAGACTTATTTTTGATTCGAAAAGTAAATTAAAATAAACCGACATTTTTGACAATATTCAGGAAGGCGTAATGATTCAAAATTGGGTGACTCAATCTGCAAACATGTCAACGCCACTTAACGGCATTTATGGATGAAGGAATTGTTGATGAATGAATTTTTCTATCTTTCAATTTACTACTCTTTTTACGTTCAGTGTCAAGTACCTCATATGTCGCACCAAACGTCAACGTATCAGACAGTAAACCAGAAATCAAAACAGGACGATCAGGTAATGCAAGGTTACATATAGATCTGGAAGACCAAAGTACCGTAGAGATGGCAATAAAAAGGTTATGCGAAATACAAGTGGATAGCTGCACAGAAAGGGGAAGAGGCCAATCACATACTGTGACATTGAATATTAAACTTGACTCACAAAAAAGTATTGACAAGGCAATAGAGATGTTGACTTTAGTCAAGGAAGATTTCTGTGAATACGTACGTATAAGCTATTATTCCAAGCTATTCATTGCTATTATTTTATAGTTACGCAATGCCAGTGAATTTTTAGATATAGGAAACGAATAAAAAAGGAAATTTAAACGGAATTTGAAGCCAATGAAATGATTTGAGCGTCGTCCAGCATGATCGGCCCTGACTCTGTATACTGTATACATTCACAAGCACTTCACACTGCACTTCACTGAACACATACGTCCAACAAAAAAATGAACAGCACTTTCACGGTTCAATTTGGAAAAAAAACAATGTATTTTCGAAGGAAATGAAAAGGAATTGTATCATTACTGTCTATATCAAACGTGAAACATCACTTTTCAATATCATGCCATTCAAAAAGCCAACACGGCGAAGTGTCAGAAATTAAGAAAACGACACGTTCATGCATCAACATCAGCACGATCAGCGAGTGAGCTGCATGGTATCAGCTGATCAATACGATCATTTTTATGTCGCTAGTAGTACAGCATTCAATTGCAAATGGTATCAACAAAGTTCACCAATGTTATTCAAATATTTGAATTTCATTAATAATTGTGTCTACAAATTTAATTTTCGATGGCGTCTTGAGAAGAGCTTTTTTATATCGGCTAACGAGAAAACTCAACGTAAACAGGTGCTTGAAAGTTATATTTCACAAACATACCTTTGGGGCTCCAACGCGATGTAGAGAACAAGGCAAGGTGAAACCACAGATAGTCCGTGGGCTGGAGGGGCGCAACGTGCATGCACCCCTATAAATCTACTACATGGGTATTTTTTTGTTCTTTAGGATCTGCTGAAGTAGAAAAAAGATGTTACATTGGATATTTTGGGATGCACTACCTGTCTACACTGGTTTTTGATTTGCATGTACAACGAGAAATGGCGAAAAATGGATAGGGGTAGGGGGTACGATATCCTCCCCTACATTAAGTAAACTAGCATGAAATAGCACAAACTTTACATTTTGGAAAGCTCAGATACTGCTCTTTCTGAAAAACACCAACTTTAGCAAAATAAATTTGTGTACATAGAATAGGACGACTTAAGAGTGAATATTTTGACAAATTTGAATTTCTTTACCCAAAATACCATGTAACAATTGTGATTTACTTTTTATTTAGCAAATGTTTGACAGCTTTTTGTGTTTAAATTATTTATTCTGACATATTAAACAAGAAAAAAGTTTTAACATTAGATATCTAACTATACATTTCTTCAGTATCTGAGTTCTCCAAAAAATCCAATGTTAACATCTTTTTTCTAGTTCAGCAGATCCCAAAGAACAAAAAATACCCATGTAGTAGGCTTATGGGGATGCACGGTTGGCCCCTCCAGCCAACGGACTAAGACAAGGATAAAAAACGATGAATGAAAGTTGTCGCCGATTACAGACAGTACATCAGAACTAGGTGGCCTAGATGTCAGATCAACGGTAAGTCCGCGGTCGTCATGGTTGTTGGCAGTAGCTGACCTTGAACCGAGACTTTGAATGGCTCCGTAGTAATTTCCGTAGACACTTCCGGTCAAGGTTGATGATGACAGCTGCCATTGTTATGGCTGGTTCGAGTAGCCTTTCATGCTTGCATCGTTTACATGGCCACTGACATACATAATATCTATGTGTCAAACCCAGTATCGTCTAGGAGTCTGTAAGTGTACTGAGTTCAGTTTTACATATACGGCAACAAAGCAAACCATGTTGTAAACAACGTAGTAGTACTGCATGTAATGCAGCGTATCGGACAGGGACTGCATGCTGAGCGTGGGCCAGACAGAGCACATGACGAGTGCGTGCGGAGGACTAAAAAAATTTGATAAATCGTACAGTAAGACATTATTATAAATATTGTGCACCATTATCAAGATTTATCGTTTGTTTACATGGTTTATCCCATACTTTCCCTCCTCTTAAATGCGCAGTCCTTTTCTGAAAGTAATGCATTATGCTTAAAAAATGTATTGTTGTGCTCGCTATGGGGCTGCAATGATGAATGATGGAATACATTATCAGTAATAATGTGGGGATATGACGTCACAAAATTCACTGGTATTGACAAAGCTATAATATAATGTTATTTATTGAGATTCTGAGTCAATAAAGTTCAATCATGCGCTTGGCCCTGATGTGTCATTTACGAAGATGTCTTTGAAGCTGAAAGATAATTACGCATCAGTATGCATGTACATGAGGTACTCTGTTTTCGATAAGGTTCAAGTATTTCACGTATGCTACAGATATCGCTTTTTAATGAATATTTTATTCAGCAGCTGGTTATACCATAGAATATTCCATACTGCGTATTGCTGCCTTGAGTAATATAGCTTACAAAATCATGTGATGACAGAGTGCACTTTTTAGACTGATTTTGGATGAGAGGCACATGTTACCCTATTCAATTCCAAAATTCAATACTACACATAAATAATTTCATCAAGAGAGAGCTTCACTTTCATTGTCACCTATAACCTATCAGCTATACAGAATTGCCAGCATTTATTCTTCTTCTGATATACATATATATATATATATATATATATATATATATATATATATATATATATATATATATATATATATATATATATATATATATGACTGCAACAATCTCTTCATGTACAAAAGTCACCAAGGTTTAACAAATCTGATATCTTTGTGGCCTAAAAGAGGCAAAAAGAATTATAATGCAACTGTGCCAGCACAACTGCATAGACGACTGAATTACAACGATTGGTTTGCGAGTGGCACTTGTTGATCAATAGACAGTATCTGTGCAATCATCTGGTACAACCACTGTGTTAATCAGATTGAGCACAGCCTTGGGGCATTCCACGTCTGTCACATTTAGGTGAAATAGTAGAACGTCCTATTGACTTTGAATCCCTGAGGCACACGACATACTTCTTCTCACCTTTTAATACAGTAAAAAATTTGTCAGCGTTTTTGTAAGCTGTGAAACGGTCTATAGCGATTATCCATAAGAAGAGCAGTATTAGCAGACGACAAGCCTACCCACACAGCTGCATAGATGACTGAATTACAACAATTGGTTTGCGAGTAGCATTTAATTATCAATAGCCAGTATCATCTGTGACAACTATTGTGAGCACAGCCTTGGAGCATTCCGCTTCTGTCATATTAAGATGAAAAAACTGCACGTCTATGACTATACAAGCAGGGGTACGTCACCTGTAGTGTATTAGATTTGCAAATAGCACATCCTGAGATTAACTCCTGGATGAATTCCTGATTTTTTTAGGGTCAGAAATTCAAGTTGTTGACATGTTAAGCTAATTCACATTTAGATTTTATTAACACTTTACTTCTGTCAGATTGTTTACGTCCTGATGAACCAATAAACAAGCTGACGAACCAATAAACAACCTGATTAATTCTGCAGTAATGGCTGGACCTACATAAACACTGTTGCCTAACTTTGACAGGTGAATGCGGACATGAACACTGTTGCCTAACTCGAAAAAATGCACATGGATGAATGGTTGTCAGGGCTAGTTAGGAATGGCTCTTATTTTCTTTCTGCAAAAAAATTGTGTGACCCACATATCCCTATTAGACTTGTACCCTCCGGAAATATATCTGGAATGATGAAGGGCAGAGACGAGTGCAAATTGTTACTATTGGGATTTGTCCGTATGTGCAACCTGAGCTGTTGGGACAAGTAATTCTACATTCACCAAGCTAGGTTGCGGAAGAGCGGTGGGATGACGGCATGCCTTGGTTGCGGGGTTGAAGTACTGAATAAACTTTCTCTGTGTAAGGGATGCGGATATGAAAAGGGAAAAATCAAAGTCTCGTATGGGAACCAAAGCAAGGTGGCAAGGGAGAAAAAGCGGGATATGAATACCTTGAAGAAAGGGTTGCCCTTTTGGTCTGCTTCACCTAAAAGATGGCCCTCCCCAACTGGATTAAAGTGTTTGCAAAAAAAATTAAAATTTATATAGTTGCGACCTTATTGCCCAATGTCGGATACCAAGGTGGTGTGGGAGACTTGCAGGGGCAAGGTTGAAGCAGTGCTGTGCAGCCCTGTGGAAAAGATTGGACACATCACTGGTAAGCCGGTCCAGGTGTGGGGCTTTGCCGCGATGCACACATGATGAGAGCTGCAAGGCCTTCCGGCAGTGCTGCAGATCCTTTCACCACAGAGCCTGGGCTCTGCAACTGTGCTCTGGTATTTGGCGTGTAAGGCCTGGCCACAGTACTGGAGGACACATGCTGGTCCTTCCAGCAAGAAGGCCTACAGAAAAATGATTGCTACCTCAATCGGCTTCAAGCAAGTGATAAAACCTAGATGCACCTCGACATTGGCTGGAGCGAAGCCTTCCACAATAGAGCAGAGAAAGAGATCAATTGGAACCCCCCTCCCATCTTAGAAATCCCTCTGTCTCTGTATTCTGGAAACCATAGCATTGCTAGGCCCTGCAAATAGGTGAAGAGTGTATTCAGCCACTGTTGTCTTTGTATGGAGGCAGAAGACTTTGAATTTGTTTGATCAGCCGTGGCAACCACTGCCGAAAATGAGCCCTGCCACAGAACCAAATGCTACATGAGAGTGGCATGAATTGCGAGTGTTGGGAAACGAGTCATGGTAGTTGCGGGCATGTTACACATTAGGGGACATTTCCATCTAAAAAACAATGCATATTCTATGCACATTCACCCCTTGAAATAGGGGTTTCAAGGGGTATGGAGCTCCTAATAAAAGTTATTTGCCATCTTGTAAGCTGTTGGCAATATGTGATTAGAGATAGCGATTAAGTGGGTTAACAGGGAAGACATCTCTGCCTTACACACGTCACTCATACAGATAATCGTTTGCCTTGAACTTCTTTGAACATTGTACTCTAATTTTCACAGAATAGGACCTATAAATATACTACAAGCCATATGTTAGTTCAAATTAATAAAAGTAGGAACAGATTCCGATGTCTTGAAATGACAATACTGTTGTAAAGGTTTACACCAGACTGAGATTGTGCTGCTTCACTGTACAATACCTTGGCATAAAGTAGTACCGGCCAAGCTATTGGTATCTGAAGTTGTTGACTAAGTGTTATGTAATATCTGATTATATCTGATATCACTACTTTAGATTGCATATTATCAGTGCAGAAAGAGCCCAAAAAAGTGCACTGTTTTTTAGATGCAAGCGTCCCATCATGAGGCTAATAATGACAACATCACCCCTTATGCAGAGGGGGTGCATATAGAGCTTTGAAAGTTTTCCCTGGACTGGACTGGCCACCAGTGGAAAAACTCCGTGTACTCCTGAGTAGAGATAATTTTGTAAACCTACACTTATTAGTAGGGAACCAGCGTCTCTATCAAAAACATAATAGACATCATACATTTTTGACCCCAGCTTGTTAGATTAATAAACATAAGCCATGGCAAGTTGGACGCCTTGTTGTGCCTTCAATGACAAAGATATCGAAGTATCTTACCCCAGCACCAGGCTTCTGAGGCACCGCCAGTGTCAAGGCCATACCCCAATATCGTCTTGATAAACAAGGTTTAAGGCCTCCTGATTGTTCTTTTTATGTTTGCTCTCTTCACGCCATTGACGACTTTGATGTCAGAGAGAGCAAAATTCTGCTCCGATATAAAATGGAGACAGAACATCTTTTATTTCTTCATCCTTCAGAAGTTGTGGGAAGTATTTGACGCACAGAAGGATGATTCACTTTTGGGTAATCATGCTGATATCGACCCTTGTTATGCCCAATTTATACTAGGTATAGGTATTTATACTGGATATATCCATTCTCATTACCAAATAAGTCAACAAGAAAGTCCGTACCAACAAATCCGACGGCAACACAACCCTGTGTTTGCTCGTTGCTTTGAGCGAAACGTCCGCCATTAATTTATCACTCGTTTTTGGTGCTCAGCTTGAAGCAATCGGTAAGAAGTGTCCTGCAAGCTATGAACGACGGTTTGTCAGTCACTTCTTGCTCAGCAGTCTGCAGATGGGGGGTTGGTTCACCTGTTGATTTCAACCCAAACACAGATCCTGCAGCCCCATTGAACAGATTGGCCATGCCATAAGCATCGTAACTACAATACCAGTCGCCACTGTTGATAATGTTATATAATCACACAAAGCCGGAATGGGCTAGCTCTGTACAGATCAACCCCAAACTACATACGTATGTAAATTTTAAAGAGACCTACGGGCCTGAAGAGTACCTAAAGGTAAATCTAGTTTGAGCCAGAGGTCTCTGATCGCTCAGTTGAGATCAGGTACCCTCCCCTGCGAATTGAAATGGGTAGATTTCAAGACCAAGATGTAGAAGAGAGAATTTGTGAATTTTGTAATTTGCGTACTCAAGAAACCAAAACACATTTTCTGTTTTACAGTAAGGCATATGGCCATCATCGTAGAATATTATATAACAAAATTAAAGAAAAACTGGCAAATTTCAGTGACTTACCAGACTCTGAGAATTTAAAATTCTTCATTACAAATATTTGTAGACAGTTAGCACGCTTTGTTGAAGCAGCTTATACTGTCCAGAAAACCTTTTTGTATCACCAGTGCTAATTTTTGTACTTTACTGCAGTGAAGTGACCTGTTAGCCCTTGTGGGCTGGTTGCACGAATTGTCTCTCACTGTTATGTGCATTGTATTTTGTCACATTTGCAGCACAGAGCTGCGAGTGCAAATGTCACTATAGTAACTATCCATACCATATTATACCATAATTTTCTTAATTTTTTGCTCGAATTCATCATTATTTTGTCTTGAGCTGGCTTCAGGTGTAAGGGTATTTTGGTGAGAAGGCGCCACACATCTGGGCTAGGTCTTGGTGGCCTGTATGTTCGAAGATCCTGCAACTTGAACAACTGATTGTTGTCATCATATATTATCAATATATGTGGCACATCTGGTGGGAGATTTAGTGGCACATCCTCAAGAAGGTTACTCAAAAGGTCCAGCAGGTTTGTGGGGATATCATACGGCACAAACATTTTGGCTCTGCTGAAGCTGAGGATGAAAGAGGTTGAGTCTCAATCAGTCTGCAAAATTCCGACCGAGTCCGTGACATTAGACAGGTCCGTCAAAGCAGTCTGATGGATATGCTGCTGGACAGCTGTCAGAGCGAGGACAAATGACTAGCCAGCATGCTTGTATTGCAAGACAAAATATTTTTTGTTGTTTTCCTGCATCTTCAGTGGGCATCCCACGCTGATATCTCTTTATGTCATCAAACTTGATGCTCAAGGGTGACACCAAGCCTTTCGGTCCATAAATGCTAGGGGAGTACTTTTTTTGCAATCCCCTCGATCGTTTCACTAATGCTCTCAAGATCTGGACTCACAAACAGCACGCTATCTAGTGGGTTTGTGCCTGTGCCGTTCTGAATAGAATGGACAGCCCTTTCATACTTTGCCTAAAGACGGTGATATTTTCATTAATGGTGGTGCCAATTTCTAAAAAGAGGATTGTGCGAAACTGGTTGACATGTTCGTACAAGAAGCATTTCTCTCTGTTAGAGTAGCCAACGATATCTTGCGCAAAACCCTCATCTTTGATTGTTTCATACTCCATATGGATATTCATCAGGGAGTACACAAATCAGCAGTGTTCTTAGAGACTGTCAGTTGAGCAACAAAAGCCAGGATGATTTCCCACTCAATGTGGCTGCCGAGCACGCAAGTGCTGGGGTAAGCGGTGCCATGACCACTCGTTAGCGGGTGCAAGAGCTTGATAGCACACTTCTGATGATAAATGCCACTGGACACATTCTCCACTACGCTGTTGTTTGCATGACCTTTTTTTAATCTCCTGGTAAATCACAAGGTCAAAAGAATCGGGCATAAGCTTGGCACCAGATTCCAATTTTGGGCACCAGAAGTACAGTATCTCTCCCGGCCATGCTTGGCTGGGATAATTAGTGATATGATGAGTGAGTCCTCACTGCTTTTGTTCCTTGCAAAATCTTGAAAATGTAGAATTATCAGGACTGGGTTAGGATGAGGTGTATAATGATCAAAATGAGACATTAGGGGAGGAGACTGCTTTTGGAGTGGGAAGTTGCTGATGCTAAGGCTGCTCCTGTGGTAGACTGACTGACAAGAGAGCGAGTAGAACAAACAGTTGACAATCATGCCCGCAAAATCTAGGGCATCAACCCAGCACTTGTAGAACGCTTATGGCTCAATGCAAAGCTGTACAACAAGGACCTGAGGTTGATATTCAATGAAGGAAGAAAATGCAAGGATGCAACATTGATTTTAAGAGATGTCCTGGGAGAGACCCAAGAGGGAGAGGCCCCAGATGTTGAAGATCGCTTACTTGAGTTTTTAGCCGGTACCCTAAGAAAGGCAACTGCTCAATCTTGAAACAGATAGACTCACCCCTGATCACGTTTGCCAGTTGTGAGATTACCTGACTAAGCTCAGAGAGGATGCCCACGGCGATAAACAAGAGATACACTCAATAGAGGATAAAATTGCTGAATGAGCTCGCCCTTGCAAACAAAACTTTGGTGGAGCTGTACGCACCAAGAGACATACTAAGCCCGGTCCCAATTGTTAACCCCCTGAGTTGACACCTTACATTGAAGGCTAATTACCAAAATGAACGACTGCATCGAGTGGCCCCTGGCGAGAACCGGAGAGTTCATTTAAGAATGGCTCCAACGAGACCACTGAAAGAAGTTCTAAAGGATCCAGAACTGGAGCTGAAAACAAAGTTGACTGTTTAAATGGAAAGGCACACCATTTGAGCACTGGTAAACGCCTCAGGACTGGCGATCACAACACTTGTTCTCAGTCTGCAAAAAGTCGGCAGTCCACGAGATGCAAAAGGCAGTAGCACATGTGATGGCTCCATCGGGAAAGCATACTATGTGGTAAAAGGAGGATTCAAACAACTGGGCCAGTGGCTGATTTGAATGGCTGCACCAAGCTGGCTGATTATGTTGAAAGAGGAGCCGCTGCTTTCCAGCGCAGTTACAAGTTGATTGGCGGAATCAGTATGGGCCTCAACATAGCAAAATGGCGTGCTCATCAGCAGCGTGCTCATCGGCAGCACACTGGCTGCTGTTGTTCCTGCCCTACTGGCAGCCATGGTGTAGTCACCCTTTCTGGCATTGTCATTAAGTTATCCAAATGAGCACTGGGGTGGCAAGGAAAAGAGAAAGATGTAAACTGCACTACATCCAGTACAAGCAGCAGCTAACAGAAACAAGACAGAGAGTGGTGTGCCCAGCCAGAGGGTAGTCCTGACAACACGGACTCGGCCATTATCAAGGACAACTTCTCAAAAGGCGATCCAGATTCAGAAGGGAGAGAGCTTCACCCCACCTCTGGAAAAGGTATATGTGGAAGTACAGGCTTATTGGCTATACTGAAGAAGAGTAGCCCACGGCCATCAAACAAAAAAATACGCTTAAAGATATACAGGCAGGATGCTTTGCTACTCAGACAGTGTCAAGCTCAAGAAGGCTCAGTAACTAGTGGTCCCAGAGATAGATGAGGCAGAGACAGCACCTATTAGTCTAGTGGGAAGGTAGGGTTCCCATGCATCCCATGGATGTATTTTTTTAACCTACATTTTTGTAATCCTTAGGGTCTATAGCTAATGCATTTTTATGTTGCCAAAATCAAATATTAACAGAGTGAAGATGAAGAAGATTACACTTTCAAAGAAGAATAGAGCCCTAGTCGATTGAATTGGGGAAGATGTTGCAACTGATTTCAGCTGGCAGAAAAAGCAAGAGAAAACAAGAGAGCGACCCACAGGGTTGGTGTAGCTCCTCCAGAGAGTGGTCTTGAGGAATCGGAGACTGCACGCCCTAAGACTTAGTACAAAGATTTCTACATTCTCCTATGTGTGGTCAAGATCGCTTTGACAGCCCTAGGCTTGTACTCCTCACATGGTAAGCACGCTTGTCTTCCAGCCCATCTGCCATTGCACAGGTAGAAAGCCACAGGGACCCTCCTCCTTTGTCTAATCTTACTCCTGCTGTGAGGCATTCTCTTTACAAAATGGAATAATTCATGGCAGCCTTCCAATTTTTATATTAACATATTTTTTGTGGACACCAAGACTCTTGTTTCCACTTTGTACAAAGGCGCTTTACTGGCAGGGCTGACCATTGTCTACTTGATGGATGTGGAGCAAGTACTGAAGACAGATTGGCGACCCTGGTATACCCATGTTGAACAGAGTTCTCAAACTTTTGGGAGCTGTGGCAGTTGCTTTTACAACGAAAGACGTGCTTGGGCAGAAAACATTATTCCAAAAGATCTCACATTATGGTAGCAGCTGGTGGGAAGACAGTTGTTGGGGCAATTCTCAACACGACCGCCTTCACTTGTGACAATGTGCTTGCCTAGAAACTGTCTGGCCAGGGGAAGCCTTTGAAGCAGTGAGAGAAAGACATGACAGGGCATCAGAGAAATTTATCCCTTTTGCAGAAATTCAATCAAGACAGAGAGGTGTACGGAGAGCAGACACAGTGGATCAAGAACATAATATAGACAGACAAGAATTTGAGGCCAAGAGAGAGCTGTCTTTGACTGATGAGGACTTGCAGCTCTTTGTGCAAGAGATGGGAGGCAAGGCCCCTCTTATGGCTGTTGAGCCAAAGTTTCAAGAGTACGTCACGCCAAGTGCTGGACAGAAAAATGAGAATTTATCTCTGTCGCTGCAGGCCTTGTCAGCAGCCTAATGGTGTTTCTCTTTCGATTGAGGCAGGTAACTTGCTGCTGGACTTGCCGCTGACTTGCTGTTACACTTGCCATTTTTGGACACCGTGGTGCGAAGCACCAAAGGTGTCCTTTGTTGCCACAATGTCTGTGTGTGTGTCAGTCTGTCAGTCCGTCCGTCCGTCCGTCCGTCCATCTGTCTGTCCATCCGTAGACAGATTTTGTTCCACTCATAACTTAAGAACCCTTAGGTCCAATGTCATGCAATTTGATATTTGGTATTATCATGATGAGACTTAGATCTGATTAGATTTTGGTGGGTGTGGCTTATTAATTAATTGCTCATTTGCATATTTTATGACTTTTTTACCATAGGGCTATATCTCAAGAAATATTGAACCAAATTTGATGTGACTGTACACATACTTAATTAGTCCCCACGGACACCGCCCGGGGGGACTTATAGGTTTGGTCATGTACGTCCGTGCATCTGTCCGTCCGTTCACGCAGATATCTCAGAGACGCCGGGAGCGATTTCGTTCAAACTTGGTACAAGGATAGTACTCTACCTCATACAGATGCACATCGATTTGTTTCACAATGCTATCAAATTTGGCTGTGTTAGAGGACTTTTTAGTTTTCACCTCCATAGACTCCCATGTATAAGGCAGTCCATAGACTCCCATGTATAAGGCAGTCAATAGACTCCCATGTATAAGGCAGTCCATAGACTCCCATGTATAAGGCAGTCCATAGACTCCCATGTATAAGGCAGTCCATAGACTCCCATGTATGAGGCCAAGAAAAATAAAAATTTAGTTTCTCATCGTATTCATATTGCAAAAAGGATGCAGTGACACAGTTTTTAGTCCCCACAGATAAAGTCCAGGGCGCTCATAGATTGGGTCATGTCAGTCCGTTAGTCCATCCATGTGAGTCCATCCGTTCACGCAGATATCTCAGACGCTTTGACAAAATGTCACGTGACCTTGGTGACCT
>LD346647.1:0-10269 GCA_001465055.1 Ptychodera flava
ACAGACGCCATCGACTTCAGCCTATACGATAAACTCACATTGGTATAACCAAATGTGAGCTAACAAATACAGTAAAATACTGACCAACCAGTGGGAAATAAAACACTTGCAAATCGCACAGACTGAAAACACACAGACGTTTCGTTTTGTACTGACGAAGAGTTGTACCCGAAACATGTGTCTCTTTAGGCTCTGCGATTTGCAAGTGTTTTATTTCCTGCTGGTCGGTCAGTATTTTACTGTATTTGTTTTAACCATTGCAGTTTTTATCCTCTGCCTTTTAACAGGTATTGTATCTCCCGCTGGTCTGCCTATATTTTACTACTGCATGCATGGTTCTGTTCAACACAAACATGTTTAGCACATTAATTATGATTATGACTAGTACATTAATTCGATAATTAATTCATATCATATCCTTACACCTACTCCATTACATGAAACACTACACCATTTAGGCTTTGGCAAATTTCTATTGACTGACTGACTGACTGATTGATTGATCGATTGATAGGCTGACTGTCTGACTGATTTTTTGATTAATTGATTGATTGATTGACACTTACCTGGAGGATGTTTAGGATTTGTCTCTCTGACCGACTTGAGGAGCAACCTTGCCTTCTTGATATCGGCAATGTCACCACCGACCTGCGGTATCATACTCTGCAAGTCTGTCAAGTAACCTTTGGGATCCACCACAGTCTGTCCACTCACAGAATCTGAAACCTACACAGACCATATGGACATCATAACACTGTGTACAGACTCTGTACAGTAATTGTGTCTGGCAATAGTTTATCTCCAGTCAAGCATCAATGTACGATTCCGTGAGATATTACACTGTATCACCAGATACAAGCAACTATACAATCCTACACCATTTCAGTTGATATGGAAATTCATGCTCATATTACAGGACAAGTATAACAGTCACAAAGTACAATGATGAAATTCAAAACTTAGCAGGTATCATCTGAGAGCATTTCAAGAAAAGACAGAACTGCAAGTCACATTTATAATATGTTCGATGAAGGGACTAAGATACGTAAGTTCATATGATATGTATATGTCATGAAGCATTGTTTTGTTTCTCATCTACAATAATAAACTCCATTTACCTGATTCAACTTGATGTCCATAAGTGTGTTTCTGGCCTCTCCGATTTTCCTCAGATCTACATCTCCAGATGGCGTCATCATTCCTGAGGACATTGTCCCTGGATACGGGGTCATCAAGCCAGCGCCGTATTGCTAACAACATAAGCATAGAGTGTCATTGTATTGTCACATTTCATTGAAAACTGGTATTTGTCAAATCTGTGCTAGACCTGAGTTCAAATATCTGGTACACTGATTTCTAAGTCAACGCAATGCATGTGATTGTAAACACAAATGATGAGAAATGAGATTTTACATTGGAATTAAAAATTATGCGAGCCCAATTACAATCATGCAACTCAGTTGCAGAGTGATATAAGTTATACCCTTTTTTCACAATCTTTCACAAAGGGACTTTGTGTTACAATATGCCGTTATGAAGCTAATCCACAAGCAGGGCTCGAAATTAAATTTCAAATGTGGTGGTCCATGTGGACCACCTTTTGCAGTGGACAAGTTGACTAGTAAAAATATGGATAATGAGGATAAGTTAAAAAACATACAGGAAAATATATTAAACTGCTATGGTACATTTAACAAAGAGAAACCACTAGTTTTTATTGATACGGTACCGGTAGATGTATGATATTCAAGGACACATCTGTAGGGTATAATTACCTGCTGCATAGGATCAACTGAGGTGACGGTTTCGCCTGACAACCCAGCTTTAGCTAAGATACTATCAGGTACTGGTGTTAACCTGGCAAGGAAAAAGATAATGACTTTGTGTTACAATATGCCATTATGAAGCTAATCCACAGGCAGGGCTCGAAATTAAATTTCAAATGTGGTGGTCCATGTGGACCACCTAACAAATATTTTGGTGGTCCAAATTAAAAATGTAATGGTCAGTAATATAACAATTGTTTAACCCTTTCACCACCATGGTTTGTCCCAAATCCATTGTTTTCTATGGTAAAGTTGGACCTGTATACAGGGAACTGGGGGTGAAAGGGTTAAGATGGCGTGATAGGTTTGTGACGACATACATTCAAACGACAACTTCTCGCCCAAATTATGTTATATACGTAAAACTTGCATATCACCAGAAAGCTCTTTCTATGAATTTTAATGCTGTACCATTACATTTTGTTTTTTGGGGGGATATGAAAAGGCCGAATTTGGGATATTTCACCATGAAAATTATAACCATCACCTCACATAGCCGATTGTCATTTGAACAAAGCAATCTAAAAGTTTAATATACTGTCAGCATAACTGTGTCTTAAAATTTTTGAAGACGACTTAGGTTTTTTGACAATCACCAGTCATGGTTTTGAATCATGTTTTGTTCATTACTTAGTTTATTTAAACTACGAAAATTAAAATCCTTAAATGTGTTTGGAAAAATCTGAGACACAGTTTGGAGACCATCTGTACGACTTTCTCCTGTGAAAATCTGGTAGACTACCTGTCATCCCTTGTCGACTTACACTATTTAGACCAAGAGAATCGTGCCTAAATGGCAAGAAAAGAAAATGGAAAAACACAAGAAATTTGTTTGCATTCCTTTGTTGGCATAATTTTCAAGAGCGAATAATTTTTTCGGCATATCTGATGATACTATACTGAAAACTTACCAGTTCAAAGGCCATGTCCTGAGGAAGAAATGGCATGGAAAGGATAGTTTTTCGGAGTTTTGAAGGAAAATACTCATACTAACCTATCACGCTACCTTAAGATGATTTTGAGTTGTCAGTTCACATACTCTTATGTTCAAAATTATTCCGCCAGGTATCGGCTGTTAACAATTATGATGACAAAAATCCCACTATTTTTCAAAATTCACAATATTATTTTTTCTGAACTTTATTATCTACTATAGAGAGTCAAAATACTTCCACTCATAAAAACCAATAGCAACCAGTAACAGAACCCGATTTGAACACTGCCTGAACACGAATGGGCCTGGGCAGCGTTTCCGTTACAATTTCAAAACTTGCGTACGATTGTACGCAACTGAGTTTTTATTTGCGTAAAATGTATTCCAAATGTGCACGGTAGGAATCAGTATCTGAAGTGAGCTGGGCAGTCTTTTCTGTAGAACTTGGGGGGGTTTCCTGTAATGCGCATGCTCTTTAACAAAAACACAACAACCTGGGGGCTTCAAGGTGTAGCTGAACGTTTGACATGCCGTGATGCAAGTCCCGTATATGATCGTTGAGCAGCCCAATGAGATCATGTTCAAAGAAAATACCTTCTGACTACAAAATTAGTGTTTTCAAAGGGCCAACAAAAAGCAGATACTGTTCAAAGTCCAGCGGGACCTCTCAAGAATGCAACCCGACAGAGTCTAAATGGTCACCTGTAAACCACTTTCCAAATAACATGCGATGTAATGACCATTAACTGTATTGTGTTACCAACAACGTAGACTCGATCGATTCTCGAATTTTTTGCATCTGTAGTGCCATTGTCTGTACAGAACTGATTGACATGACGTTTTGTGATGATGAAATACAATGTTGCATAAAGTGCTGCGGTCTGCTAAAGTCAAAAATGTTGCAATATCATGATAAATGTCACTTGCAAGCAGGTGCATATGTTCTATTTTTGTCCTGCATTGAACCACGTTCAGGCAATGTAGTGCGGGCCAAGTACGTTGTCTTCAAACATTTCTGACGTAAGTGGTGGTCCATTTGGACCACCAACATTTGAATTTGGTGGTCCAAAATGAAAAAGTGGTGGTCTTTGGACGCAAGAACACCGTTAATTTCGAGCCCTGCACAGGTATACAGAGGAATACCTTCCTGCAGTCATATCTATTGCCTACAAGATTTATTTTTATCATTAACAAGACAAAGTGGCATTTTTCACAGTTAGCGAAGTGTGCCAGACAATATTCTGGTTCGAACTAGTGTACATTTATTACAGGGTTCATACACTTCAAGTAAATCAAAATTCCAGGACTTTCCAGGAGTTTTTTTGCCATTTTCCAGGAGTATTTGTGGTTGAAAAATGCCATTTTCCAGGAGTGTTTGCACGATAAAGCTTGCAATTTTAATAAGCGTCATACACTAATTTTTTCTAAAGTTTTCATTGTCCACAAAACTTCAGCCCATAAGACATCATTTTGCTGACAAATACAGTCAATGACGAGTTGACAGTTTTTGATGGTGACGACATCTTGAATAACATCACTGACAACTGAGACAGTTGTGAGTGTGGTGTCAGGAAAGATAAACTCGGAAAGGCTTAGAATTAGTCGATGACTTTACATTTGATGAAGATCGGGCAAAGAAATCATTAATTTGTGATTTACTTGCTCCTGTTTTTTTCCTACCAGACCTCGATGTTTTGCTCCTTTAGCATGGCTTTTCATAGCCCCGCGTACAATGTTGTGTGTTCTCGGCGTTATGAAGCCTCCCACTACAGCCCTGCTATAAGGTCCATAGACATGCGGTACCAATTTGGACCGCACACGAAAAACTATTTTTCTAACTACTTTCGGCTGAAATCAACTCGATTCCAATCTACCGTATGCCTACCCGAATAACTCAACCGCTCACAGACTGTAAAAGAACTGTTCACATGACGTCCAAAACCATTAGTTTGCTGGCGATGCATGGTCAAGGGCCCAAAGGCCAGCGATATCTCGCATGAAGGTACCGAATGGCGAGCCACGGGAACACGGAGCATCATACGCAGGGCTAGGCTTTTCGATACAACGAAAGTATTTTCACAAAGTTTGCATCTTGCCGCGAATTTATCCTGTGCCCGCTCCAGCCATCCTTTATACTCGCGCTGTTTCAACCAATGATCGCTGAATAAACACTTTCCAGGAGGCATTACTGTGACTGATGACCCGAACAAACTTAAAATTTCAACACGGTCCCTCCATAAGCAACTCATGCCTACTTCGATGTCACGGTACGTGCGTGCAAAACCATGCATAATCGAATACACAACATGGTCTCGCCCACGCTAGTGCCAGAGTACCCCTTTACGACATTATAAGAAACATTACTACGCTTTCCAAATTTTGTCTCAGGAGGGCTCCCCACCTGTCGCAAAACAACTTTTCGCATTTTACGATTTTGACGTTCGACAATTATACTGTTTGACATTCGCCTTTACGATCTGGCCGTTCTCGACCGTGTGCGATCGTAACTAGCGATTTTCCAGGAGTTTCCAGGAGTAAATTTTGATTTTCCAGGAGTTTCCAGGACTTTCCAGGAGTGGTTTTAAATTCCAGGACTTTCCAGGACTTTCCAGGAGCGTACGAACCCTGTTATTATTGCTGACAGAAAATCAGAGCATATCATTACAGCACTCTTTGAATTCACAAGTGTTCAGAGAGAGTCGATAGTGCCCTTTTCTGACTTGAACTCACAATAGGATACATTTTAGAATTCAGTTACATGTATTAATATGTAGAGCTAAAAAATTTGACAAGATTTTTGGAAATAACACATTAAGGAATGACAAGTTTGGTTCTATGTAATCACTTATGCTGGTACTGAAACTACAAAAATATCACATGCCAAAAGATGCAACTGCAAGATGGAATAGTGAAAATAGGTGTACAAAGATAAAATTTGTCTGACTTTCTATCAGCAGCAGCAGCTAATGTCATGCAACACTTTGCTATATTTAGTATCAAACCTAAAATCGCAATCAATGCTGTGAATGCAATGTTATCTTACCTGTCATGTCTTGGGTTTCTCTGTTTTTTGTTTCGGGCGTCCCCAACTTCCGGAATGTTGGCCCATTCATCGTCGGACACTTCTGATAACCCACGCTGTCATCAAAACAGATAAAACTATAACTTAAAATAAACATCTATAAAAAAATGCTTTTATTTCTTTGCCAAAATCCTAAAGCTGTTGTGACACACCATAGACCGGAAATACCTTGATCTTGTGAGCTTGAATGAATTTGGAACTGACCCAAAACACACCAAGCATTGCCACTAGATTCTGTCCAGGTTGATTCACAATATTTATGTAGTGAAAGGTTCATTTGTGTGCTATAGTGCAAATACTTCAAGATGTTAACACTTTGATTAGGTTTCTCCCTAACCAGCTGTTTGCCCCTGAGAAAATCCTTGCTCAACGAATTGCTTGACATTGTAATGTTTCTGCCTCTAGCATGGACCAGACAAAATCTATCCAGCAGTGTTTGTCAAGAAATATGTTGGATTTTCTCAAAGATCTCTTAAGATTTTTCACCAGTAATTTTGAAAAACTGATGCACTCAAAGTAAAAGTGACAAAGTGAGAAACATTTACAAGATAACTGAACTTTAGTAAAAAGTTAAAAACACTGACAATGACAAGAGCACAGTCAAACCTTACATGCCTACAATGAGAGGCCGCAAACATCTATACATACATACATGTACCACATGTCTGATTTGACAAAGTAAAACTATTTGTATCTTTTCATTTCCCATGATAAAACTTACGTTGAGCACCTTGTTATGCAAAACAGTTGGTCCACAGATCTTAATTCTGTAAAAGGTAGCAATAGTACCAGACCATACGTGCATTACTCACCTTTAAATCTGAGAACTGTTGTTGAATTTTGGGTCGCTCTTGACGATATCGCTCAAGTTCCTCCTTGAGTCTCTTTTCCCTGCAGAATGTGAGAAAGATTAAAACCGATGGTGTCTCCTGACTCATCAAGACTTCAAAGGGCCAGTAACTACTGAAGAGCTTGTGACAATTTGGTTTCCAGGAGTTTTTTTCCATGAGTGAGATAAAGCTTCTTTCACAACTCAAAAACATATGTCGAAATACTCAGTATTTGGCTCGTCAACTACCCCTGAGAACAAGTGTGTGAATGGGCGACCCCTTTTGTTACTTTTTGAACAGTGAACTCATTTCGATATCACAGTACACTCATTTCAACTCTTGATGATAACAACACTGGCTTGTGCTTTTGCAAAATGTCTTGATAAATGTGATTCTTGGTATACATGTATTGATATGCTCAGGCAGTGTGTCTTCTCACAAACATGTCTTTTGGAAACTTTGTATCAGTTTGGGGAATTGTGAAAAGCTCTTTGCATCTGCCTTACATCTTTACATGTAAACCAAACAATTTGCTTGCGTCACAGGTGATTTGTTTATGTCTTGGCACATCATGTTGGCTTAGAGGGCACACTGTGCCCGGGGCAGTTGACAAAGAAACTCTATTTGATTCACAAAACAAATTTAATTCCCCTGTGGTAGTCAGACTCGGAGTAGCACTTTGTACACACAATACTTGTCACACTTTGTACACTTTGAACCGTCTTAAATTGGAGTAACACAGTGTGACAAGTCCCTAAATCATGCTGAATTTTTTCACCTTGATAAATTTCCACGTTCTGTTGGACAAACCATGATGTACATGTAGTTGCTGCTCAAGTCCAAAACACACACATATCGTGTATAACCCTTTTCCTGCCAGACTGTAATAACTGTATCTCTTCCCCATCAGCCAAGTCAGTAAAAAGCGGTATTGAGCCAGAACATGACGTATTTTCACCCACTTGGCTTGGTATGTTATAGCATCTTTTGTCAAAAAAAAATGAACTTTACAGTATTATGTTTTCAACAGCCTTCGAATGTACAGTATTATGTTAAAATACATCATATGGAATACGTTGTGTTTCATTAATTTTAACCATCTTGACCTGGTGGTGAAATATGGACTTGGCAGGAAAAGGGATAAACAAGTAGTGACAGGCTATTGTGTAGTGTCACTGCTATCTCCTCAACCCCATAAAATCTTGAGGCCCTGATTTTGTTCATTGTGTCATCCCTGTTTCCCCATAAATGGGTCAATCTACTTTATTGAAACAGTGGGCGCGTACCAAAGTCTATATGAAAGGGTTCAGACTTGCAATCTGGTAAATTTTACAAGCTTTCACTAGTCAAGTCACCAATTTCTTCATAATACATGTACAGTATACATATTTTAATACAATCACGATGGGGCAGTACCAACATTCCCGTAGCTGCCATACCAAATTTTTCAATGCCTTTTTCTCGAGTTCAAGTTGTCTTTTTGACTGACCTTCTTTCTTTCCTCTTTTCATCCATTCTTTTATCGATTGCATCATAGATGGCGTCAGCTTCTTCGTCATCTTTTTCATATGGACCACTGGCGAACAGACTTCCTCCATAGCCGTGAAACTGAAAAATAAAAAAGTTAAGAGTGATACACTGAAGCAGTCTCACCATCTTACATGTATCACTTGCAAACAGACTGCCATCATGGCTGTGCTACTGAAATGTAAACTGGAGATTGTGACATAACTAGACAGTCTTATAATCTGATATTGACCACTTGCATATAGCCTGCCTTCATGGAGAAACAACACACTGGTATGACACATAATCAACGAACACCACTCAACAACCCAAAAGCCTTTCATTTTTATGAAAAAGAGCAAACTGAAACAAAGACATGTACCCAGAAACATTTACGCTACATGATATCACAAACGGCAGATTTATACAGATCAATGAAAATAATATACTTCAACCCTTACTGCGGTGGGTCAGCAAAATAAATTGTTTACTGCACTAAAATCAATATTTTGTCAATCACAGCCTCACTGGGTTTTTTTAGAAGGAAATCATAATGGTAGATATTTGGCTACATATTCACAGAGATGTTGACAGTTTACTTCAAAGAACTTGAGTGAAGTCTGGCATGAAAAAAGTTGTGCTTGTACTCTACCTCATCGTAGTTAGAATCATTCAAATCTTCATCATCATCTTCATCCTCTTGTTTCTTGCTTTTCTTTGGTGCTGGATGTCTGTCATCACTGAGTATGGACAGAGGAATCAACGAAAGCTTTAACAAAGCAACTATCTCATGATGTTGAGGTTTTGTAGACAATGTCATTTGTACATCTTTCTACGTTTACAGTATGTGACCACATGTGTTAAATGTGTCTTATAGCTACGCTCTGTGTATATGAACCATTCTTGTCTTGAAAACATGGCTGGATATGTACATATGTAAACGTGTACCAGTATGTGGGTCTTACTTGGTGTTATAAGTGACAATTTTTGTAAATGGACACCTGTACAGGGTCCGGGATGTTAACCTCTGTTGTCAGTTCCCATAGTAAAATCGTCTTATTTGATATAAGTATCTTTGTGACTTGTTCAACAGTTCTGACTGAATAAATTACAGAAACACAAAAGAATGCTCGGAGTTTCTTTACTTCTTCTTTGCGAGTTGTGGTTGTTTTAGAAATGAAAGATGTCAGATGATTTTGAGTAAAATTATAAGTATTACCCTGAGGTAAACTAGTAACTGCGATATTTCATATCCATAATTTCAGTACTCTTGCCATAGAGTAATGCTGCAAGCACTTGCCCACTGTAGGGCAAGCTCAAAGCCGTTGTCTTTTTCTTGGTCTCTTGGATGACAACTTGACATAGCTGTACTTTAATATGGAAATCATTTGGCAGCTTACCTGATATCATTTGCGTCTCTAGCTGGACCAATATCAGATCTTGTGGTGAACCCAGTGGCCCTAATGTGAAGCGAAAGTGAACAAAGAAACTTTCGATCAAGAGGTTGTAGACACTTTGACTGAAACTCTCCATGTATTCATTTCGTGTGACTGTGTATAATGTAAAATGAGGCAGCGTAGTGTACGCTGAATCCGAGGACAGGTCCTTGAGTAGTGAGGCATTGGCAAAGATTGGAGACAGCTGAAAGCAGAATGTTTCAAACCAATCACACAGGTGACGTCAGAGTCGTATGAGGGAGTAAGTAATGGTGTACTACTATTCAAGTGGCCCCTAGGAAAGCTCTGTGAGCTAACTCCAACGATGTCTGTGTCTATCTAGACTTCAGGTCGTTCATGAGACTGGGAGGGTACTACAAGGACGGAAGGGAGGGCAGACCATCGTTTTGTGCCAACCACCACGGCATGGAGACAGGTTATGGCGTTGTCGGTAAACCGTAAAGGGAACAAAACTCCTTCTTTAATCAGATCCGTATTCAAACGCTAACGTACTGCGAATATACATTCAGCAAAGAAAATACACTCTGAATGACTATATTGTCGTTCGTGGTAACTCTACCACGAATACCACAATGCGACACATTTCAACCTGCTTCGTTCAGAAGATTGCACATGACCGCCATGTTTACAAAAT
>LD346647.1:34338-57802 GCA_001465055.1 Ptychodera flava
CGTGATTCCATGCTTTTCATTGAGTGGAACACGTGAAATATAAACTGATCTTTCTGTATTTGCCACAAAAGCCCTCTGTATCAGTTTTCCAAGCAGATGATATCATGTAACAGATGTGTGGCAGTTTTGACAACGATCTTCGGAAAATGGCAAGAAAACATGAAAAAAATTACCGTACTGTTACATTGCTAAGAAAATATCCAATTAATCCTATGGCTATCTATAGGTTCACCCTTCTTTTGCTCCCAAAACCCATTGCTATCAATAATGAGTGCTGACCTGTTCACTTGGAGATTGGGTGAACAAGTTAAAATGGAAAATTTTATCCTTTTTGGTTCATCCCAAATGCTGTCAGCTGGGAGGATGAATCCATGTATCATGAAAAGGGGTGAGAGGTATCAAAAACGAAGGGGCGAAGTAAACATGGATACGGATGATATCCTGTACCAGTAAAATGGTATAGCTACTGGGGATATGAATAATCAACCACACAAAGTACGAGTCAAAGTTAAGAATGAATCAACAAGATTTTTATTCCGTACAAACATTGTCAAATTTCATCATATATACAGTATATATAGTTTCATCCGTGCTGTGATTTCTTGTCAAGTTCGAATAAATTACAACAAAAGACTCGACAAGCGTGTACAATTCTATGTTTATGGGGGGCAAAAGATGAAGTATTGGAGACTCTCTGATGAATATTTGAAGGTCAGGTTGCTCTGCCACTCAACTAGTGTACACTGGAATTATAATAACACAGCTATGTTTTCAATGATGTTACAAATCACAGGTTTATTTTTAATTTTGTGTTGGATGTGTCACCGGAGGACTTGAGTTGGCGACACTGACATCCTAAAACTCACCATCATGCCCAAGTAAATAGCTGACATAAAAATCACACCCCTGTGGCAATCTTGACCATGGACAATGCACTTGTACTAGATTTCTCATCGCCACCAGAATTTTGCAAAATGCCAAATTTTTTCACCTTACTTCTAAAAGCATTCCTAATTTGGAAAAAGTCTTTTCCATGGACTAAAAAACCCTTCATGATCTGTGTTAAGGATTCACACCAAAAATCTTTTTGACATTGTGATCACTTTTTGTCACTAGCAGAGAAAAGCACTGTACGTATATCTCATATTCTTTTGAAATCGTCATTTTCAAACATTCTCCATCTGGTCACACAGTGGACAATGAGAAAGTCATGTTATTAGCGACTGTCTTTTTTCAATGCTGATACTTTACTTGTCTATTTGTGGATTTATAGTGGATTTAAATTTGCATGAATGAAATTAAAGAATTAAAGTATTACACCCCCCTTTATTTACTTCAAGAGCATCAAAGTAAGCCCTCAAAATGTGATAGACAAGAAAAGTACTGTAAAAATATGAGTCACAATATCTGTCCCCTAGCCGCATTCTATCTAAAAATTGAAAAAAACAACAACATCAAAATGAAAAACACACATAGAAACAACCAAAACCAAAACTAAAAACGCTCTGCAGAATAAACTTCAAGCCCAGTCATTCAAAATCTGTTTTCTACTTTCTGAAAAGCGATCTTGCCAACAGGGCAACACTGAAGAACACTTGGCCTATGCTAAGCTGCAATGCCACCTAATGCTTTCCTAGGGGGTATGTTTATGTTCATTCATTATGAAAGGACCCCTCAGATATACACTGATTAACACCATATGTAAGATACGCCAAGCTGCAGTGCCACCTAATGCTTTCCTAGGGGGTATGTTTATGTTCATTCATTATGAAAGGACCCCTCAGATAAACACTGATTAACATCATATGGAAGATACCCTAAGCTGCAATGCAACCTTATGCTATCCTAGGGGGCATGTTTACATTCATTATGAAAAGACCCCTCAGACAAGCACTAACAAACACCATACAGAACATAAGCCGGTGTCCTTTGGGTGTGTTGATTATTAAAGCAGACAGCACAGAGCAAATAGCAAACTGTCTTACATGTGATGGATATCGTTATATGGTACATGATGAATTGAAAACCTGCCACAAACAGGATAGCACTTGGAAGTTGGATATGCTTAGTGTCACAGAAATTATCGTACACAACAAACAAGACTTTCTTTAATCTTTACTGTGAATTTTAATCTAATATCTGTCATTACAGTGCAGTACGCATGCACTCCAAAAATCCGTTCCATTTGAAAATTATTATTTGCATAGATTAAAAACTGTTAAAATGCTGTCTCTTTCCAACATGTAACAAAACTGGATTCCTAAGAAGGGAAATACATATCACGATTGAAATGAATAGGGTGCCACCAATAGGTGATGATGAGCTAATCATGGAAGTTTACAAGTCTGAACTCCTGCTGTATGGCAGGCGAACTGTGTCAAGTGCAACAAATAAAAAATGTCTTTTTTAAAGGTATACAGTCACCTGTAATCTAAATATGCCCATATGTGGTCAAAAGGGCGTTCTTTGTATTCAAAATGCCCATGTGAGGGCACTGTTTTTAAAAAGCGGCCACCCGCTTAAAATCTGTGATTGGTTAGATTTTCTCTTTCCATGGTAACAGCGGCAAAATTGGAACAGGTGACAGTATACCTTTAAGGGAAGAACTATAAGAACATGATTTTACTGAGATTGTGATCAACATTTATACAGAACAATATTTCTAATGTTTTAGTTCTGGTTTGGTGAGATGCTGATTCAAAAATAACAATGTTATGTTATCGATTAGATCACTGTCCCTGTTACTGAGTCTTTTAATAATTCAATAATGTTCTAATAATAAAGTTCTAACATCTTAGTTCTGGTTTGGTGAGATGCTAACCTACAAAATAATAATTATAAAATCATGGATTAGGTCACTCTCCTTGTCACAGAGTCTTTTCAAAGTTCAATAACACTATCTTGCAAAGACTATAATCTTTTGACAAGAGCGCATAACACGTGGGTCTTTTTCCATTAGTTCAGAAAATTCAAAAGCGTACCTTGTTCAGTGAATTAGACTGAGTACATTACATAAAGATGTAAATGAAATGTCAGCTGTTGTTTAGAATACACAAAAGATGCCATTATTATGTAAATTCCTATAACTGGCTACAGATGTCCTGTCATTATCAGGTTTTATAACAAATCCAAATATTTCATCATTTGTTGTATTAAACTTTTCATCACCATGGTGACTTGGCCCACACCGATTATTATCACTGGTAAGTTTTGGACCTGCTTACTGAGTAGTAGGGGTGAGCAGGTTAAACTGCATGATTAAATTGACGTATTTTTATCCCTTAATCAACAAGGCAATGGTCCAGCTACTGTCTTTTCTGTTGATGACGCCTGAATCTGTATATTTGAAGATGAAATTACTAGACCTAAGAGATAATGACACACGTTTCTCACAATTGGCAAATTTGATGCCGGGATGCTCTTTTCTTCTGTCACCTGTATTTAGTTTTTCCCACAACTCTTCTGTTATGAATGAGATAAATGTAACAGTTGGTTATTTTTTTACTGACAACAACAAGCTTCCCTCATTTTTATTCACCAGAATTTTACGCTATCTGAACGCAAAGCAGTGCTATCAGTTTTTTACTGATATAATGTTATGAATCATTTTTAAATTCTGCTTGAGCATCAGTCATTTGTTTGGGAACAAAATTGCAGGTATTTTGTTGAACATGCCGAAGAAAAAACCCCAAAACATAAGATGCCCTGGTTTGAAAGTGATAGTGGCAATGATCAGGAAGAAATCTCATTATTTGAGAAATTACCCTTGCTGGGCAGATTTTGATATTGGAACCGACATGGCAAAATTGCACATCTAAGAAATCTAACACAACGGAAACACCAACAATGGCAAAGACACCTTGTTTTGTTGTCTTTGGGTTTGGTGACTTTTAACATCACAATCACCTTTGACATCCAGTCACTGAAACATTGAATTCAGTCACACATTCCACGGACTCAACGACGGTATACAACACAATGGAGTTAACACTGGTTTTCTTTCATCCGAAACTTTAACACTTCAACAAATCCACCCCAAACAAGGCAAAGATTTGATGTCAGGTGACTTCATAATCCAATTCCAGATACTCTGCAGAGGATGTTGGGCTTTGCCAAGCCGACAAAATGAAGACTATATTCTAAGCTATGGCCTACATAATCAAATGGTGAAATCGTGAACACAATCAGCATTAATATTTTCAAAAACAAAACTTTTGCAGGCATAAGGCCTTTCAACAGCAAACAAAAAATCAGTGCAAGCAGAAAAATATAATAAAGCAATAATGATTGTACTTTTGATTGAAATTTCAGAACAGTGCTCAGCAAAGTGAGTATCAATGAAATAAATGTCTCCATAGTAACACTTAAATCTGTGTTTTCAAAAAGAAGTGGTGCTTTTTCAAAGATGAAGAGTGGGAGTCATTAAAATGTTTTCCAATTCAAAGATTAATTACCTATTGCACAGTTTCTGATAGCTTGGTCATTAAGCAATAATATCAAAAGATTGACAAGATTAGAAATTATTCATTTTGAAATGCATCATAAAGGTTTTCAAGATCCGTAATGCTGATCAAAATTTTGCAGTGTAATACTTTAACCTTCCCTGAATGTCTTCAAGCTCTATAAAACTACTTTTCCATAAAAAATATCACAGCAACATCATTCAATGACAGTATCTTGACCTCAAATCCTCCCTCCTCACTCCGAAAAACTTGACAGTCATTGTACGCGGCAGTAAAAATATTTGTATTGGTTTTGGACAGTTGCGGATTTAATCATCTGATAATACCATGAGAAAACAAACACACTATCACTTGGAAGAATGCACAAAATAGAAGGTGAAATACATCCCCCCTGAAGCTATGGGAAGAAGAAATATTCTGTAAATAACATGTGTGGTCATGACTCAGGCCCAGGCTATGGAGTAAAGCTGTGACCAAAGAAATCTTTGCTAACAGTTTTTGTAAGCATTAACAAATAATTTTTCATTATTCTTCTCTCACAATAATTGTCCATGACCTTCATCTTGGACTTCAGCTCACCACATGAATTCAAATCATATCCTACTGTAGAGAGGATCCACCGTCCATGTTCCAAACCACATGGCTTGATTTTTCTAAAGTGCGCCCTCAGTGGTGCAGATGAAAACACTGCACTGGAGTAGAGAGCCAACGCATTTGAACTCCGAAGTCTTTGATTTAAGAAAGGTTTGAATAGGGTTAATCCGTACAATAACTAGTTATATATACAGGTCAAGCATAAAACAGTAACATCATTAACTATCTTAATATTGACTATTAACATTTAGATATGTTATTTTAATTTCTGCTCGATGGCGCATTACATAACATAATTAATGCTCTGTATAACTTACTAAGATATGCGGTGATGAACGTCATTTGAATGAGGGGTTGATCTTGCTGCTTCAGGCAGAATGCTACACTACAAATGTCAACAATATGACTACATATACATCTACCTTAAAATGCTACCAATTTAACACTGTACTGATCTTTTAAACGTATTGTGTTTTGATAAGGTTTCCTCAGAACTGAATCCTTTTGTACACATGCTATGGAACCACATCATCCCGTTTATGTGAATTGCAGTAAAATGACATTTGCCTGGCAGTGGTATTTTGTAAAATTTGATTCAAAGAAATCAGACACAGCAGAAACACCATTGTTGTATTCTGCCCTTTCTTTCAAAAGTAAGCAAAATAAAAAAACAAAACCCCCCAAAACAACCTTATTTGTAGTATGGGATTTTGCAAATATTGCCATATTTTGATTTGCTGTAGCTCAGATACAAATGATCTATTTTCAAGGGAAACATTTGTAAGATATTCCGTTATATGCATTTACTTCAGCAGAGTTATCATAGAGTATTGATGATATTATGTAACCTTATTTTGCGACAAGGAGCCGACTTCTGAATTTTACTTAACACACGCCTCTGTGATTCATGTCTGAACCATTACTGACCTTACCACTTTGTCCAGTCAATAAAATTCCTACCTACTTCCTGTTCATATATTACATTTTTACCTGTTTATCCGGGAGATAAATTTACATTTTACTCTTTTAAAAAGTGATGCATTGCAGAAAAAAAATTGCATAAATGGAAAACATCCATTTAGAAAAAATTAAATGAAATTATAGCACATTCCCAAATTAAGTGATTTCAAAAAAACAAAGTACTGGAATTTAGAAGGTACTGCACAAACCGTATGGAATTCAGTCTCTAACACTGAAAATTGACCTAAGTCCATATTTGGTAAAATGACTGAGATCTGATCCCCTAGCATCTGGTAAAATGACCAAAATTTGACGCCCTAGCATTTGGGTAAAATGACCAAGATTTGACCCCCTAGCATTAGATAAAATGACCAAACTTATGAGTTCAGGCATTGGGTAATATGATATGCTAAATACTGAAATTCACTCATCAGCAGGCTGTAAGAATTCAATTCAAAGATAAAACATTTAAATTTACAATTATGTCATTATCTTCTTCTCACTAAATACAAAATGTACTTTTTGAGATTGATATTTTCAAAGTCCAACGCTTATCAAAAGAGATATTGGAATATAAATCCGTATTAGCAGTCATACTTTAAATATTCGACAAGGCTATGAAAACTTAGTCATTCTCATAAACAACAGTCTAGGGAGCTTCATGCAGGTGTAATAGACTGCTCTGATGAACACCAATTGAATTTAAGAAACTGTAAAAATAGCTCCTTAGCTTCACAGGGAAAAACAGTCCTTGGCTGTGATGAAATTTGCATATATACGAGTAAACCTTTTCAATGGCTCTGATGAGTGTGTAGTCATATTGCTCCATCTGGGCTCAGTACAGTAGATGAAGATCGCTGTCATAGGACATTCTCTGGAGGCACCTCCAACTGGGCTGTGTTTTTCATGAATATCGGATCAACAGCCGCGAGTTTGGCTGACAGAAATGCATGCATGCAGTAGAGTAGCTTTGTAAGGTTTGGACACTCAAGTTCCTGATGAGAGAAGAAACGAATACAGCTGTTACTTTTTCAATGTTTGAACTGAGGCTGGTGAAAAGAGCTCCTTAGCTTCACAAGGAAAAGTCCTTGGCTGTGATGAAATTTGCATATATACAAGTACACCTTTTTGATGGCTCTGATGAGTGTGTATTCACTATTGTATTCTTTTTATCTTCCATGAAGAGAGGTCTATGGAAGATATTTGTTTACGGCTTATACTGTGGAGGCAAACTGGCTTCAATAGAAAACATGTTCGTACATTTGTGGAATATTGGGTCAAAAATAATATAAACCCTTTGAGTGCCAAGGTCTATTTTTGTCCCCTTTATTAAATAAGCCTAGGTCAATTTTTCTCAGATTTTTGCCAAAATTTTGAAAAAAAAACTGAAGCAAATGAAATGTGATGTCCATTTGATCCAAAATTATCAACAAATTACAGAAAAATTCAATTTTGCACTAAAATTTTGGCGGGAGAAAATAACAGCGCTCAAAGAGTTAAAATTCAACATATCCTAGGGGTTATATTTCATTGTTTGAATACAAAAGACATCCTAGGTGAGGAAGTTTATGGACATTTGGAAGAGTGGACTCATATCCTTCTGTTGGACACCATGGTATTGAGAGCTGGTCAGCAGAATTTCAAATTCTGACCACATGACCTGACCACAGACTTGATATGATTTAACCATAGTTAGATTGTTATAGGACGATGACTTTATCCATAAATCCACAACAAATTTCTTGATACAAAATGTATACATAAGGGTACACAATGAAGAATCAAGTATCCTATCAGAAGTTATCTGTGACAGTGTCAAAAGGAAAACACAGAAGTCAGAATTTGACTTTCTGTTTACTGAAAACATTACCTGTGTTTCGATTTGGTTGGCTGACGAATTCTGAAAGTGGAGTTTCACTTTAGCCTTGCCGTCGTCTGAGGAACCTTTCAGCTGTGAAAATCTGTACTTCCACAGTATAATTTGCTACAAAGAAAACAAGAAGGACTTCATTGCAAAAAACAATGGTTTTCTGGAGTTCACAAGACATCAATAGTGCTTGTGGTACACTATTGAAAAAATCCATATCTGTTTCACAAGTAGGAGTACTGCTGAAGGTTGAAAATCTTCATCAATATTACATTCCTTTTGAAATCCATTTTGAGATGACAATTTCTCATCTTCTTCTAAACTCACTGGCCTGCATTTTACTATGTAGAGTGAAATCTACATATTTTTGATCAAAAATTCTATTATATCATTCTAGTATATTGATGGTGCAATTGCAGCAATCTGATTGGTCGAGACATGAAAATAACTGTGCTATATTCGCGATATAGCACCGTGGTACACACATGAGCTCTTGGCAAGAGCGAAAATCCTTTTTTGACGTTCAACGACAGAATTTCAATCTACTTTTATGATATGACATCAATAAACCACACCTAGTAATTGTTTACCACTTGGTTTTGACAAGTTCACTTCAAGCAATTGCTCGTGCATACACGTCATGAACTGATCATCTCGCGGTATAACGTCACTAGGTGTGGTTTATTGTAAAAGTAATTGCTTTGACTGGTAAAAATTAGAGTATCAACAGCTTCCAGTAAAGTATGATTGAAACATGCAAATCAAAACAAACCAATGTGACTCCTGATAAACAAACAGTGTAGATACAAAATTTGTTACATTTTTGCTGTTCAGAGAATGTACGCATAAGAAAAATTTATCATTTTCAGATGATTAGATCAAACCAAACTATTACGTATATTGCCTTAATTTGAATTTCATGATAACTTTTCCACTGTTATAAGGAACCATGGATTCTGGCTTCAAAGAAAGGTGAGATATACAAACCTTATTTTGAGCATCAAAGAGTGTGAAACCATTGCTGAAGTCTAACGTCAGACCAACAACTTTCCCTCTCCATGTACAGCCGTAAGTCTTGCTCTGCAAATAGAAAATACCATTAAATCTAGTGGATAAGAATCATTGTGAAACTCTTCAACAATATGTGAGAGGTTTCTGACACATATGTAACAAATATCTTTAGTATTTTTTATCAACTTTTAACGGAGAGTCTCCTATCAACTTTTCTGTGCAAAAAGTGTTGTGTGATGTTGTGTGATGTTTAACCCTGTGAATGCTGTAATTTTTCCTACCAAAATTTCAAATTTCATTTTACCGATTTTTAAAACTTTTCTGTATTTTTTAGTTAATTTTTGACCAAATGGACACAACTTTTCAATGGCTACAATTTTTGAGAGAAATTTTGGGAGAAATCTGAAAAAAAAATTGTCTAGATCTGAAGAAAGTTGTTGGCTATCTTATATTCTCTAACGGGCAACAAAAATTGACTTTGGCACTCAAAGGGTTAATGAAAGAGGTATCACCAGCTAAGTTATGTATTACCATTTCTTTCAGTGCCCTTGAGTAGACCTTTCTTCAGATTATGAACAGATCTTGTTGATCAACCAGCATACTGGCAAGACAGTAAGTAACCTGTTGTTGTGTAGTAGCTTGGAAGGTCATATATTCAGTAGACTTTAATAATTTACAGCAACTTAGGGAGTCTGAAATTAAGGCTATTGTGTAGCTGATTGGCTGTTTGGAAAGATTTGATAAGACGCTGGACATTGGTTCTGAGTGACAGTTGGCGACAACTTACCCCTAATTTTGCCACAGCAGTGAAAGTCGCTTTCTGAACTGCATTTAGCCAGACATGCATTTCACCTTTGGTTTCCGTACTGAGGTAATGGTTGGACCCTGAGCCACTCTGCAGTGAAAAACTATTGGGTCTCTCATCTGCCAGTTCCGATTCCTGAAAAAACGTATTGAAATTGAAAGTTAAAAATATTTGTTCAATCCTTGACGAAAGGCTACGCTATTCACATTACTGGTCAAATATGCAAATCAAGGATCATGATGCACGGCAACTTTGGACTTGACAAACAAAATTTGTAACAATTTTTAACAAGTTTGATTTTCACAAGCTGATGCCAAAAATATGATTTTGTACCGGTAAGTTACTTTTTGAGTATGTCCACAAAAGCCGCTATGCGAACAAAGTGTTTGGAGAGTCTGATTATCAGCCCTTGTGAAGCATCTGCATATATGAAAATATGAAACTACCATTAAATCAGTGTCATTGAAATGAGTTTAATGATACAAACACTTGGGGTTTTAAAATTCAGCTTCTATCAAAACTTCAATAACATGCTGGGTTTTTGCCTGTATGTTGTCCGTAGATATTATTGCCACTTGAATTCATCCTTGCAACACAGTAAGTATACTGTCTGACCAAAATGCCAGACACACTGAGCAGTAGAGCACATGATGCAACAAATCTACTGTGAGGGCGCTCTTTAGAACTTGATGCACGATGGGTATTGAGAGAATTGCTAAAAGGTACCTTAAAAAGTCTGCATAGTACTTCGCATAATTTATAACTCCTCTCACATCGCACCCAATCTCTTGTGTTTACCTGCCAGAAATAATCACAAAAAATGTAAAGTTTGAACGAAAGAAACACAGTGGAATGGACTGAACACAGAACAGACATTGTAAACAGCTCCATCTTCACTGATGGCAAAATATTGAGTTGAGACTGAACACTAGTTTGCTTGCTGCTTCAGAAGTTATCTTCTCAAATTTGAATGTGCAAATAGCTTGTCCGAACTGTATTTACGTCTCTTGGATAAATATTCATATGACCTCTTTTGCGCCTGTTTTAATCAGGCTTTCTTTTCATCTCAGAAAAAAATCATGGCCCTCTGGAGTTGAATTATTGAGATTGCAACTTACCGGTGGGCTATCAAAGATCATTATCTCTGATCCTCTTATTGCTAAAAATTTAGGTTTCCAATGTTGCCATGATCTGCTGGCCGGTAGTCTCTCGCTCAGCCAACCCATGTGCAGCACCTGAGATTTCAAAATCAAACAATACTTGCTTTAGGGCAGAAAGTGCTATCGGGAACAGAAACACAATCTATTACAACACTTTGCTGGTATCCTTTGTGTGTGGAAGGTTTTCAAGGCTTGCGGAGTACCGGTATATGAAGCCTTTGCTGTCAAATTTTTTGTGGAAACCAAAAATTTAATTTTTTGCTATAGACTTACTCAACACAGGCAAAGCAGCTATTTTGAATTTGAAACCTCAGCAAATCATTACTTCTCACATCAATATTTGAGCGGTGAACCAAGATTTCCATTCTTGATTTTGAAAGAGAAATGTTCAATGTTTCAATGTTTCTGTGTGGAACGTGGAACGTTCAGAGCGAAAGTTGAAATGTTTTATTTTTGAGGTGCACACTACCTCCATGGTCAGAGCCACTACATTTTTTGGTACAAGTTGTCAGATATATGATGTATGCTATGTACATATATGTACATGTAGCTCTGTTTATACATTTCCTTTAAATGCGAATTATGACTCTAGAGGGAGCTACACAAATATTCCCCAAAAGTCATGCTGAACAAGAAATCTTGATCACTTACATGTGTTGATATAACATGTAAATTTTTTGTAAAATTTACTTAAAAATTTGAAAATTATTTATTTAGATGTGGCAAAAACCCGAGCAATTTAGTGCAGTACCGGTAGATGCAAATCAGCAGGCATCAAAAAATGCACAGGCAACACTGCTATATGTATTTCCATATTACATTGGTGCAGGTAGATTGCCGGACCAATCCGCACTCTGTCCATGATGCAAATCATACAGCACATTTTCTGACCTTTATCAGAAACAATCCAATCACATGGCAAATGTTGTCACTTCAACGGACAAAATTTACACAGTTTTTTTAAAATCAAAATAAGTTGACTGAATGAAAGCAAGAAGTTGCACATCATCCAAGAGAAAGAAATCTTGTCAGCATGCCTGCAGTGTAGCTTAAAAGTAGTACAGGTACCACCCAACATAAATAAGATTGGCCATACTCCAAACAGAAGACCTTGCAAGGGATGATTGGCATGATGACTTGGAATATCGATTTGACAAATTACGGGTGTAACTTTGTCAGTGAGCAGGTACTGAGAAGCTGGTGCATGCCAACGCAAAACCTGACATGCACAGTGTGTGCTTTGGCAAAATAAATCTATTTCGACCCCTGATTAGCATAGCCAAAAAGAACAAAACAAAAAAAGATGATAGCAGTAGACAAGAGACAAGGAATTTGAGAAATAGAACAGTGAAGGGCCATACCTTGTTCTACATGGATAACAGAGACACACAGAGAAAGCAGAGTGGATGGCGTGAGAAGTGGAGGAAGAAACAGGCAAATTGTGGGTGAACACGCAACAGTTACTGAATAGATTATGGGGGGACTTGGATCTGGGGTTGCAGTGACGTGGCATGTTATGCAAAATCTTGGCCTTTCTGATTGTTGCTTGGTGGACTGATCACTGTAGTCACAGGGAGTTGCTAACCTTTAGTCAAAATGGGGAGGTCAGACTGTCTGTAGACTGGTAGGGGGCGGGGGGAAGTGGGGGGGGGGTGTTTGCTTTTAAAATGATATGCAGGCATGCTTGAAGAAATACGACAATTAGAAAAACAGCACATTACAGAGCGTGATTGAAACATACATGCTGGCAGTGTGTATGATCCAGACATACATGGCTATTAAACATTGAGTAAAGCAACATGATCCAGAAAGCAGAGAACCAAAAAAAGTACAAATTTGTCGAAATAATGACAAATGTGTCTGAGAAACAACCTCCACTTTACTGGGATATATCAATCAATTCCATCAAACCTACACACCCCTAATTCCCAAATGGTATTACCCACTGCATCAAAAGAAATCGTAGCGAGCCAATCTTTTACACACAGCAAGTTAGAAAACATGCAAATTTTGTACAGGCAATGGCTGTTCTCATATTACTAATAAAAGTATTTTATGCTGGCTTACCTGTTCTGTGTGTGGCAACAAGTTATTTGTAATTTTCATCTGAAACAAACAAGACATTATTTTATCAATTGTATCATTTTTTCAGACTGACCATCTTCTGTTGAATTCTGTGGGGAAAAATGCAGTGAGCGCATCTCACTTTACACAATCTAGGAATATTGCAACAACTTTTCTTTGCTACCGTATATTTGGATCATAAAACCATGACCAAAAACAAAATTAATGTCAATGTACCGTATATCTCATATGACTCTAAAAAGCCAAAATATAATGAAGTCATTGTGTCCTCACATTGATGCAGTTATTCAGAATTTACTCTGCATATCTATCGTATAAGGTTTCTGCTGACTTGACAAAGACAGTGGACCAGGAAAAAAATACAAATAGTGAGATGTAAGTGTTCTAGTTCAAATCCAGAAAAGAATCAACTTGTCAAAAATAACAAATTCAGTTTAACCCTTCATTATTTTTCCTGCCAAAATTTTAGTGCAACATTTTACCAATTTTTATGCATTTTTAAAAATAATTTTGGACCAAATGGATATCACATTTCATTGGCTACATTTTTTTTACCAAAATTTTGCCAAAAAATCTGAAAAAATTGACACTGGTATATTTTATAAAGGCGACAAATATTGACTGTGGCGCTCAAAGGATCAAACATATACAGAAAGTTTTGCAGTCTACACACATGTAGGTCAAAAGAAGATGTGATCAGAATAAGGGTTCAACATCAATGATTAGACATGAACTCTTTCATCAAGTTCAGCAAGCTTTTCAATCTCAAACAAATGCTTGAATTACTTCTGTAAATCTTGACCTTCTGGTCACCAGTGATTCTGGTGACCTTTGACCCTATTGACCTGTGACATCACAGGGGATTTAAACTCAAAGAGGCTTTCAGGCCAAACAGAAGCTTTATGGTGCATTTCAAGGAACAACATTGACTCACTGATTGTGCATTGAGAGTTGCAACGTTTGCTGATATTGCTTTGATCCATTCCACTTGTTCCGCTGAATCGTTACAGTGTATCACACCAGACGACGTGCCGTCCATTGCGATAACTTCAAATGCTAAATTCCTGTCAGGGCCAAGAAATGTACATTGTACATGTCAGTATAAACACTATGCCCACGCATCCAGCATAATTTGATTTTCAAATCTAACAAAAGAGATAACACTCAATTACAGAAAAACACCACAGAGAAACTTAAGGTGGGAATACAACTCACAAACACACACATACATACACATATAAAATGGCTAATTTTAAAATAATGTAATTGTTTATGTAATTCTCAAGTAAGGAATTTTGTGGGAAAAGTTGAACATTTCATTTTTTTATCTTTCTTTAGCTTTCTCAACTGTGATAGAGCTTGTATGTAGTTTTTAATGTTTTGTTTAATTTCTTAATTACACTTTGCTTGCTTTGGTAAAAGTATTTCATTTACATGTTTTAATTCTGGGCACCACCTGCAAAGATATATTTGGACTGTATTAGGAAAAATATACAAATTGCATCTTTCGAAGAGGAAAGAGTTTTTGACTTCTCACCTAATTTTATCACTACCAGGCATATATCTTGTTATTCTAGCCATGAGCAAAGGAACCATCAGTACATCCGTCCACCGTTTCTCAAGTTTTGGTGAAACTTGTAGCTCCTCAACAGTTATAGCATCAGCACCATTATTAACCTGCAAGAGATATAGCGCCCTCTATGCTTAAATACAGACAATTTTTTGTTTTTAACTATCTTTGACCAGTAAACTACTATTCTTGATTATCAATCATTAACTGCTTTGATAACAATACTCCTTGGGAAAGTCAAAAGAGTAAAATCTTTTCCCCGATCATGTCTAGCATATCCTTTTACGGAAACCTACCGGTATATTGAACGATGGTCTCGTATACATGTGTATACATATATATCTCGATCTACTACTTTATGCACAGAGACTCGTACTAGATCACTGAAAAGCTATATGACTTAAGGAAATGAACTTTGAGAGGGACACAACCCTGATGACGAGCTACTTTGCCTTTGTGATTTCTGCCAACGCATTCATGCATTCAATCACATACTGCTACCTAGTTGACAAGCACTTGGCATGCTACAGCAAAGAACTTGGTTCGACACGTGTCATGCAACACCCATTTCAATCAAGAAGTAAACTTTAATAATAAATCTTCAGTATTTTTGAAAAGAGAGTTCAGACACACTCACCTCACTGCCCTCTGAGTCAGGTCCATTCATGTGACTGTATTCTCCTCCTGTACCATTCTCATTGCTTGCACCTGGCGGCCTTTTTACTGGGTTAAAAACAAAGAGTATTTTACTGATTCAAACTTTTAATCTGCTATTTGTACAGGCTCAGATGATGAACATAACATTTACTATTAATGGAGGCTGATAGAATTCCTAAAATGTTGATATAACCCTAACAAAAACTATCAAATAGAAATCTTGTCCAATACAATTGATTTTGGATGCCTTGAAAGTAGACCCATATGGATGCACCACACTATCCTGCCGAAATCCTGTAGAAATCCTATGGTGCAGTTTTTAGTTCCCATGGTAATCCGACAAGACTCCTGCGGGTTATCTTGTCAAGGAATTAACATAATAATTATTTGAATTTCTGAAAATTTGAGGAAAGCCATTATTTATCGCTCACTGAAGATTTCTTTATGCAGTTAGTCCATTTACTATTACAGCATTCAGGTCTGACTTTGGCATTTACAATGATCAGGTGAAACAGATCACTTATTTCACAAAGAATGTCAGGAGATTGTCTAGAAAATGTGAAAACTGCATTGTAAATGTCAAGGGTAGTAACAAATATCAGACAGCAATAAGTGGACCTTGATAAATGTGAAAACTGCATTGTAAATGTCAAGGGTAGTGACAAATATCAGACAGCAATAAGTGGACCTTGATATACCCATAAGGGAATGATCTATCAGGAATATAAATGTCATTGAGCTCTTTTCACCCATTCATACCCATTCCCTGTAGACAGGTCCATAATCACCATTGATAACAATGGGTTTGGGCCAAACCATTATTGTGAAAGGGTTTAAACGAAGGATAACCACCATTAAATTAGCTTTACCTAGATGACTATGATGACTCACTTACCATTTTGTCTGAGATACGGAGTGGCTGCTTTGAAGTGACGCACAGTCAATCTGACTTCAGCTCCGGCGTTCTTTAAGGCTGCCACCTAGAGGCCAAAAAATATTAACTCTTATTTTATTACCAATTCAACAGAGTTACACAGCTCTATCAGCTGTTACTTTTGAAGTATTTCCTAGTATTTATGACGTGTCTGTAGAGTACGGATTCTCCTTGAAGTATCGAAATCATGTTTGAATGCCTAGTATTCAACTTGCGAACGCATGATGTGTGCCTGTGATGTTTAATGTTATCGTTGACCATTCAATCATAGTTCAGACTATCGTGGAATTTATCTGTCAACAATAGCATTAGGCACTTTAAATAAAATTCTTTGTTTACTGTCCATATGCTGGTGGGTTTTCAGAGAAAATTAAGAAAACGAACACAATGTTAACACTATTACAAATAAAAATATTATTTTTCGAAAGGAAACCAAATAAAAATACCGCAATTATACGGTGTCGCTCAAATTTAATCAGAATTGGTACATACCAAAGATCAACAATAAGTGTTATTTCTATCTGTTCAGTGCACGAAAATTATACGTTGATGTTATGACAATTTCTGCACAGTACAACCAGAAAAACAACAAGAAATATTTAAACCAGAAAATTAAGAATGACAAAAGTAAATAAGGTCTGAAACTTTAGGTACTGAAGGTCAACTTTAGCAACATGCATAGCAGAGAATCTTTCAACCATGGATGTACAGAAATAGACATCCATGGTTTCAGCAGATCTGTTAATATGTCACAGTTCATAAACAATGACAGGAAATGACCAATTAGCTGTTTCAGTTACTGCTACCACTCCCAAACATAATAGGTACCCTGCATACAAATAGGTTAAAGGTCAAAATCCTCTTATTCAGATGTGTGGGCTGATTCAGTTCACTGCCCCCACTCCTGCACAGTTGCAGGATTTCCCTTTTTCTCACCTCATTTGCACATTTTTGACACTGACGTGTTCATTTGAACAAATTCACATCTAAATCCCTACATCTACCTGTACACCAAATACTGAGACGGTAGCTTTGGCTATAAGGTCTTTTTGGTATTTATATATAAAACCAAATATGAGCTAAAAATTGAGCTGATTAATACACCTGTGCTTTTTGTCTGTGTTTGTTTTTTTGCCTGCTGGCAGGTAGGTTTTTAAAAAATCCTAGGACAGCAAACAAAGAATTTTCTTTCGATGGCCTTACATATTGTACAAAGTGCATAGTGTTGTCGCGGCTGATCCATCATATTTTAACACACTTTCAGGAGAACAAGAAATTTGTTTTCTTTTGACAAAAATAATGATATTTTTATCAAAAGTGAGCAATTGTCATCTAATATTGAGAGAATTACTGTTTGAAACAGAAATTTCCTAAAAATGACATATATAACTGACACGACATGCAGGAATTCACTTGTCTAACGGAGACACAATCCACACTTCCTTGAGAATTCTTCATCTTTTAACAAAACATTTACAGGACATTAATCTTTGAAACAATAACAATTTCTTTCTTGTGACCTCAAATGATTTGTATCAGTTGTGACAAGGTAATTGAAATAGCTATTCATTTGGGCAGACTGCGGTCAATTGAGGTCAGTCCAGGTCAAATGAGTGTTACAAATGTCATGCAGAGGTATACAGAACTCACAGCATCATCGTGTGTGGCATCTTCTATATCAACACCATTCACCTTGGATGAAATGAAAATAAAGAAGGTGTTATATTTAGTCAAAAGGTCACCGAATGGAGCTTTCCCTTTGTTGCCCCAAATCCCATCTTGTTGTATGTCTACCTTCACCGGAAAATTTTAAATCTCCACTTGTCATGAGTTTTTTGAGTGTCCCATCGAACAATTCAAACCAGTGTACACATTAGGAAGATCGTATTGCATTTTCTGTTTAAAAAGTCTCAAGATATTCCAAGCAACATTGTCAATGATTTTGTTTGATTGGTTCGGAATGCAGGTTGATACTTTGAGAACCCTAGCAGAACCATTTCTGCTGTGCCAGATATGATTGCATTGATATAACAGGAGGAACTAAAGTAACAGGACTGGGCAACTCTGGTAATATTTACCGGGGTACCATCCTCAACAAAAACCCTTATAGCTTTTTTTGCCATGACACATTATCATTAGGATGTATATTTGTACTACAGATGCGCAATAAGCATGTCATTATGACATTATCAAATTATCTAATCAATGAAATCGCTCGAAAGAACTAATCGTGTAATCATCTTTAACATGTTTGACAGTGATGCACAAAATACATGCTTAGCAGTATTGCAGTTATGTCGAGGCAGTACTGAAAGAAAGGGAACACTATCATCTCCAAATTATCAGCTGTTGTACATTTAGCACACAAAACATACATTCACAACTTACATGTATCTCGCTTTCTGATACAAATCCACACTTGTACGGTACACCTCTAGCCACTAGCTGATTGTGGGAAATTCAACCAATTCTATTTTACCCCATTGTCATTTTCAAGTTTCTAACAAAATGTTGATATACTGTAATGATATCTTCTACACAGTTGCGCCTACGGTATGTTACGGTAGAGGGCGCCTCAGGGACAGATATTCAGACTCAAATTTGTACAATTTTCCAATTTACCACTTGTGGGGCTCATTTTGAAGCTCTTGTGAGCAAGGAAAATTTTCATTGTCTTAGCTTTTTGAAAATCAAAAATTTTATTTTTCCCCATAGAGTTAACACAGGAATGGCGGCCATTTTGAATTCCACACATCCGTAGATGTCACATAATTACATGTAGTTTCTCTAGTACAAAACTTTGCACTGTGATTTTTGATTTTTATTCTTGATTAGGTAAGAGAATGGTTTTAGTTTCATTGAGGAAAGTTTGAGCAAAAGTTTAAATCTTTCACGTTCGATGCGCATACTACCTTAACTCAGTGGGATATACCGTAAGTCCTCTATCTTTTATGTATTTGTTATAAATACAACATAACAAAATAAATTCATGTACGTGTATATACCTGAAGGGGATGTGTGTGTGTGTGTGTGTGTGTCTGTCTGTCTGTCTGTGTGTTGCTGTGTATGTGTGTGTACACATTTGTGTGTGACTGAAATACTAATACATATACATACTAATATAGCCATATAAACATGCATAAACTCTGCTACTTACTTTTAATATTGCATCTCCCACGTAGAGTTGGCCTGTTTGATCAGCTGGGAAAAAACACACCATTGAAAGAAATTAATAGCTCGCAATTTGTTGAAATCTGATTGCATTACCTGAAACGATTCTGTGACAACACACAGACTCCATGTCTAATCCACTGTAAGAAAAAAGCTTGTGTTTCACGACAGAACAGATATGTCATACATATTTCCGGCTGTACCCGGCAACTGCAAGGGTTGGCATATGTAAAGTCAGTTTCTCCGTGTTTCCCTGCTTGCCTTACAAGACTTTCCACTTAATGTTATTTACAGTGCAAATGTGCAGCTCTCTGACATCATTTGAGACGGAATTGAACAAAGTTACTGTGCCACAGGATTTCTAACCGAACGGAAAAGTAAAGTCTTGTGTATCAAGTACCCCGGTGTATTGAACATGGGAACATTAGTACACTGTATTTCGTAATGTCATCTGTCTGTGTTAACAGTGAAACTGCACAATATCCAGATCTTTTGAAAATTTCAAAAAATTTCTGATAAGTGGTTGCCTCGGCATACTTTTCAGGGCGATTTGAAAAAGACAAAGCTGAATTTTTTCACGAGAGACATATTGGTATAAATTCAACACAAACATTGTCATTTAACCACAGAAATTATATTTCATCCTGTGCCATTCTGACTATCAGGTCAGTGTTATGACCAGGATGGGTAGCTATGCAGAAAAATGCAGCGTACGGTATGCTAGCTGCCTTGCTACTTTAGAACAGATCTTTAATTTTTTCCTCGTAAGCATTTATCCGCTTGCACATCTACTGCGCTGGCAATGGCTACTAAGACAGTCATTAAGGGACTAATGGTTGTTGTAATTGCTCTTACAATTGAAACATAATGCCATCATTTTGATATCCAAAAACTTTGACAAACAGGGAAACGCAAACACCAACTGAAAATAGCTCAATAAGCCGTAAATTTTCATACATTTTCAAGTATTTTTGCTGCATCTCTAAAACAGTTTATTGTTTTGATAACATAGACTTCACTCCTAGTCTGCAGACTTCACTTGCTGGCAATAATATTGTATATTGATCACGGTGAATTATGTTGGCATGGTGAATACTGTGTATTTCAACATACTATAAGGATTTGAATAGGAAAATATATTTGCTTGATAGGACAAAAATAGTGACACTACTATTATCATAAGTTATATCTCTTGTCCATTTGACTTATTCATCAAAGGTGCTTGCACATGGCTGTTAAAATTTGGCACCATACTCTTAAGATAGAACGTGACTCGAGAACAGATAGTCGGACTTTCAAATTTTATCATGAATTCTCTTCTGATCTACCACTTGTGGGGTCTCATTTTAAAGCTCTTGATGAAAGAAAGTTTTCACCGTCTCAGTTTTTTAAAGATCAAAAATTTTATTTTTCCCAATAGAGTTAACACAGGGATGGCAGCCATTTTGAATTTCAATAATCAGGAAATCTTAAGTAATTTGTCTCTCTAGTACCAACTTTTGTATGGTGACCCCTGATTTTTATTCTTGATTTGGTAAGAGACAGGTTGAAAGTTTCATTTAGGAAAATTTTAGCAAAAATAAGTCTTTCATTTTCGAGACGCATGCCACCTTAAAGGCATGGTTGGATTTTTTAATTATGTGTTGGTAATTGAGTGTGTATGCACATGCGTGTATTCTACTACTGAAGACAACAACAGCACTGCTTAAGTTTTTTCGATAACATTCACCGAGCTGTCCTACCTGCTTGGTCTTTGAATATCCTAGACACTAAAATTGGAATTCCGTGCTCAGCCCCACCCTGAAAAAATACATAAACATGCATTATTCAGTCAGTCATATGTGCACCGTGGGTGGAGGGACGATGATATGTGTATCTTATTAAGTGCAACATTTGTAAATATTTATGATGGTGTATTAAGAATTAATTAGATGCAAACAAGACATGAAGTGTGTTCCACGATGATTTATGACCATTATTATCTAGAAATATCATAAAATCTGCATTGTAAACTTGCTATCATGGGATATTTGTACATATCATAAATATAGCATACAGTCAGGGGACCATGTCTGTCAAAATAATCTTGCTTAAAATTTCAGTTTAGATACTTATGTTTTCAGTTAAAATACATGAATACGAAGAAATATAAAAAATGACAGTTTGTTAGTACAGCTGATATTCTGCAAAAATTGATGGCAAGGAAAACAAGGACCATATTTGTGACTCATGTTTTGATGTTTTAAGATGAGGAGGGTCACCGGGTAGACCATGTCATACTTTACACGCACTCACTGTAGAAAACGGGTGCTTTGTGGTTTTATGAATAATTGATAAAATACTTGTTCTTGCTGTTTACAGTACATGTATGTCTATCTATCTATCAATCTCTCTAATATATATATATATATATATATATATATATATATATATATATACATATATATATACATATATATATATTTATATATATATTCTTAAAGTCACACATTAAAATTTAAAAGGTACAAAAATATTTCACTGCTTTTACATGGAAAGTCAAATATTATCAACGCAACAGTGCCGATTATCGATTAATACAATTATACATGTACCTTTATACTGAGACCCAACCCTCCAATCCGCTGTCTCCTGATAGTAACCGTTCTTTCCTGAAATTGACAAAACAGAGAAATCAATCATGGAACACATGTTTTGGACAAGATAAATCTCCTTTTCACAGAGTAAAGTCACTTGTGTATGATTGCAACATGTACACACAGACTATAGGAAAATATAGGAATCTGACTCACATAATACTTTGACCTTTTTGGGTCTGGATTACAAATGATATCTTGTCAAGGTCCGACAACAAAGGTAAACAGTTCATTAGCGGACGAGGGCATGTACTTGCTATGTATAACAGAAACCCATTTCCTAGCTGGGAAATTTTAAACTTGAGTAACACATAAAAGAGATGTAATCTGAAAAGTTGATTGTGTTTCATTACATTAATCGTAGCCAGATGATAGGAAAAATCATATCTGCGATAATTCACTCAAGTGTGTACACTTGCACATGGAATTAAATTTAAAGAAATAAATGAAAATTTTTAATTACTCATTTCTTATTAAGTGATCTTCATTTTTCAAATTTTAATTCTAAAGTAAGTTTTGGAATTTAAATTATGGTGGAATGACATTTTATCCTTAAATCATATTCATTACTTTTAGCTTCACAATGTCGGACCCTTCACTTCAATAATGCGTGTTGATCATATGCCGATATGACCTTGATGGCAAAAAAGTTCAAATACAAAGTTTCCTTCCATATACCGGTAGCTTATTACCATGCATAAGCTATTGATTACAATGTGCAAGTCTTTCACTTCCATGAGTTGTAGTGCCTTTTCTGTTATATTTTATATAAATCACATGAATTATGTGGTAGATTATTAAGGAGGTACGCTACCATTCCAAAAAATGTTGGGACATTCTTGAAGTTGACTTTTCTGAAATAATCTTTATGTGTACATTGCAAAGATATGAAAAAAATATGGGGTACCCATGCAAAATTTTTGTATAAACACATGCCAAAATTGACAGAAAACCACTAAATCTCCCATTTTGCGAAATTTGCACTTACCAGCAGAATCTTTATTTTATCGCAAACGATAAACAGATCCCTGTGTGCATACAACATTTTTGCATTGCCAGGACAGCTGAATTAGGACAATCAACTAAAATTTGTGATGTCTTGTCTTAAAAATTAAATATTAGACCCTAAATTTATCATTTCACTGTAAAATTAGTCTTTTTTAAAAATATAAACTTCATATATGCACAAGATAATTTTCAAAATGCTAAAAAGTACAGCAATATCTATCAAACAGACAGTGTTCTTTGATTTAGAAGCAAAAAAAGTTGGGGTCACCACGCAAATTTTCTTAATAAACAGCAAAAAGTGACGAAAAAAGGTGAATTTTGTTAGACCTGAGATTTGACCCTCTAGCTTACTGATATTATGTCAGAGCTACAATTGTTAATTATTCTCTACTGATCTTTCAAAATAAAAATGACTGTCGATTTTTCAGTGCAAAAATATAATTTCGGTTGGTTTGATTCATAAAAACCTCTGAAAGAAATATTACAGAGGAAGAACAGTTATTGGGATATTTTTAGACTTGAAAAAAGCTTTTGATACCGTTA
>LD346648.1:0-49405 GCA_001465055.1 Ptychodera flava
TAACATATATCTCATTGTTCTGTGAAGCGTACTACTATTAATGAACCTGTTGTAAAACACGTTCACGAGCATATTCAGTTCATATCTGGTTTTCATTTTATCTTTGCTCAGATTGTTTCAAAAACGCTCACCCTATTTCGCGACGTCCGGGAGTCGCTAAAACCCGGAAGGGTACTCCTGATACTTTCATATGGGTGTGTGCCTCCCGAGTCGAAAAAATCAGCCGTATATATTCCAAAAACATTACCCATTGTTAGGGAGTTGCTTGACAAAGCTTTACAATGTTCATCTTTATTCTGTTGCATGTAAATGTTTTCCTATAGCATAGGACATTTACTCTGTTATCGACCAATACTTAGGGTTTTTTTTCAAAATGAAGATTGACCCGTGTTTAGGATATCACCGTGACTAAGTTACACATACGTGCCGGGCGGCACATACCCGAACACCTTTCCATAGGAGTTGACCCCAACTCCCTCCCGTCGGCGCTAGAACTGCTAAGTTGATTATCGTTCTTTAACCTTTGACCCTTAACCATGCGATTGTGACATGATGTCTTTGGACCAATCACAAGTGTTACCCATTTATGTACTTATAAACAAATGATCGAGAAGGGGATGGTTTACTTACATACTGTACGTTTGTTTCAGCGTCCTACCCTCCAACACAAAAACACATGAACGTGATTAAAGTCCCACTAGCTGTAACTCGGTCTTGAAATTTGTTGACCTCAAAATATCTTCCTAATTTATCTTGTTATCTCTAAACTCTACCGAAACCATTCCTTTTTGAATCATTTGACAATTAAATTTAAATTTTTTACGATCATTTTGATCTCCGGCCATTTTCAAAAAATGGTACATATTACAAATGAAGCAGAACATAACAGTTAAAAACATTCACCCCTATGCATAACATTGGACTACTCTGTGCAGTTTATGTGAAGATTTCAGTGTCAGAAATACACTCCACGTTGTTTTTTTATTTATTGTATTGTATTTTATTTTATTTTATTTTATTTTATTTTATTTTATTTTATTTTATTTGCTTTTTTCGCATGGGGCTCTGATTTAATGTTTGGTCAAACGTTTAATCGCAGTGTAATCCTTATCTCTTTCAAAAGTGCATATACAGTCCAAGCGGGTACCTAATAATATGTGTATACACAAACCTAAATTAGTACATTCTTACAAACTTATTTTAGCTTGAAAGTAAAATCATTAAAATAATTCCAAAAGATACAGGTAGTGGGCCATTAAGAGCTGTTCATTCGTAAACCGTAAAACTCCTCATCTGGTCGTTATTTGTATGTGTAGTAAGGGGAACATCTGAGGTGTGAATTAAACATAACAGCGCGAATAAAGTTACATGTAGGTTTGGCAAGAACCCACTCTCTTCTAGGGCAAGTTCACTACCGCTCAGTTTGCTCACGAGCCCACATAAATACGAGTAAGTAGGGAGGTACATAGGCCAAAAGGAGGGTTCGGCTGTCCTTTGATTCGGGACTACTGTTAATTAGAGAGTACCTCATTATCTTAGAATTGTTAAATATTGGCTCAGAATTGTAAAAAATGATAGAAACAGACTTACCCACAAATGTTATGAATTTCAATTAAGCAACTTTGATGTGAACAGGTACGATTTTTGGCCAAAGACTGTAGGACACTTATTACAAAGTTATGGTTTTGGGGAAGTCTGGAACCAACAAGAAGTGGGCAATGAATCTGCTTTTTTCAATATCTTTAAACAGAGATGTATTGATATTGAGATGCAATCATGGTTAGCGGATATGAGTAAATCAAAGAAACTGAGTACTTATTCAACCTTTAAAAAACAACTTATTTTTGAGCCATATTTGAACTGTATTGATAAACCTGTATTTAAAATAGATTTATCAAAATGTAGAATTTCCGCACACAGTTTAAAAATCGAGACTGGCTGATAGAATAATATTCCAAGAATTGATCGAATATGTGAAATATGTAATTTGAGGCTTTTCGAGGATGATTTCCATTTTCTACTTGTCTGCCCAAGTATAGAGATTTAAGATGTAAATATATTGCCACGCATTATTTTAATTTGCCTGTTGTATATAATTTGCAATACTTCTTTCCACTATTAATACTGCTACTTTGCGAAATTTAACCAGATATATTTTCTATGCCACACAACTCAGGGAGAATACTCTGCTTAAGCATGGAAGCAATCTAACTTTTCCGGTGTTTGTACTGTTGTATATAATGTTATTTACTAGCGATCCTTACAATGTATCGCTAATGTTTGTACTGAGATAAAGAATCTATCTAATTCATTCCCTTCGACCATATACTGCCACAAAGAGTTAATGTGCACTCCTAAAGCGCATATTGTTAAGCATCTGTTGGTGGCGCTGTGCTGAAACCTTTGCAAATGTCGAGGATCTTGTTAAAAGTTAAGTGATTGTGTTAATACACTTTCAACAACACTTGAAATTATTTCACATAATTACAGTATTTTATTCTTTATAACAGTGTACTCTTGAATTTAATAGTTTGCGTTGCCTTTAATGATGTTGAAATGATTATGATTATTAAATATCAAAAATTTAAATTACAACCCAACGCCATTTTATGAGCCATTAACATTGCATGTGAAGGCTCCCAAAAGTCGTCATTTGGAGAAATCTCTTCTCGTCAATTTTAGCCTGTTTGTTGAATCTTCTCATAGTCGTAAAAAGATCAAGCCTGTAGTTAACACCTCCAAAGTAAGTTGACTTGGTAGTTGTTCTGCATACTATGTATATGTTGGTGGCGCACCTCAAATTGATAGAAAGCAATGAAGAGTGCACATCGACTCTTTTGGTATTGAATATGAAAGTAAAATTTGGCATTCCTCATGTTTATCAGAACGTAAACCGGTAATAATGTCAGAAGGGATTTCGTCTTTTTCTTTTCGGTACACAGTCGAAACGGGTGCTGGAATGCATTGATCAATAAAAATCCTCAAAACTATCTCCTTGAAGGTGCTAAATACATTATTTGTAAGTCTTTTCATGTAATAATTTTATACTTAGATAAATTGATATCTTAGAATATTACTAAACGCATTAACGTATTCGAATACATCTATGCAGAAATTGCTTTATGCAAGTGCTAAAGCCCCGTTTGAAGAGTAAGGAAAAGCCTCCTCCTTCTTGTGTCACTCATTTTAAAACATAAATTCGTAACAATGGTAAACATAGGTGTTTCGCGTCCACAATACACCAGATTGGCTGCTCATGATATTGAACAGGAATAAGAAACCAAAACTTTGAGAGAGACGCACAATAAAACTGATAGTTGTTTCCCCCACTATAGACCTTTTTACGGCAAAACAATAGATTTCAAACTCCATGCGAACGGCCGATTTCGAATATCGATTTCGAGAATTCTAAAAAAGTAGTCAGAAACTGAATCGATCTGATTTATTTGGGAATTGCAGCAGAAGTTGAATATCTTGCAATTGTAACTTTTAAAAAGTCACACTAAAGCAAGTCAATCCCTTGTACTTTGCAGAATTGTATTTTCGGTACAGCCATTATCAGCATACCGTATATCCATTTGTCGAATACCGATAATACCATACAGAGCTTGTCCCTGATACGTGTAATTTACTTATGCTGATTGCCACTAGTTTGACGTCATGATCAACTGACATGAAAGAATGCAATCTACTCAATGGGATATTGATTTAAATCGAAATGTTGGGAACTGAGGTGTGTTTTCTTTTGTTTTTTGTTTTATTTTACATTTAATATGGCTATCTACGAAGCACAAAGATTTTACATCTCACTTAAGATCCACATGGACAAAAAAAAACGTGTATTACAGACGGAGAGTTGGATTGGGATATTTTCAAAAGTGTGTATTTTCAAATGCAATTCATATCCAAGTCATTTGATTCCTACTGCACGTATTTAAGTGTGTGCTTGAGAATTAATTAACCGTACCCTATTAAATCAATTACTGTTTGCGCAGTAATGCTAACTGACAAATAGCTACAATTCAGCAGGCATGTAACCAAATCCATCCACTGATACGTTTAGGGGCATTGTTCATTATGATAAGAGAGAGGGGAGAGAGACAGGGAGATAGAGAGGAGAGAGAGATAGAGAAAGAGGACGGAGAGACAGAGAGAGGAGTCGGGATAATTCAAGATATCGTTGAAGGAAATGGAAATACAGTCTAATGAAAGGTATTTGAATTAAGTTGATTATTCGAAAAGAACGTAAGATCTATTCGCGACTGCAATCTTTTCCTGTAAATACTATTTTTTCTGAACCAGTAGATATCCCGGTTTGCCACCTCCAATTCGCAAGAGCTTTGCAGCGCCCTCTATCCTCGGTAGAAAATACATACCTATTCGGCCTATTTCCCTACATCGGCAAATATCTCAGTGAAACCAGTCAAACACTACTGTCACATGATGCCAACTACGTTAACCTCTTAAAATCACCAGATAGCATGACGTCTGTGTTCGACATAATTTATGAGCACGGAAAAAATCTGAAAAAAGTCAAAGATTACCAGAGTTATCTGCTAGGTTAACCTTTTAATATCACCGTACAGCATAACTTCCGCTCCCGACATAATTTATTACAAATATGACAAACAAACTGGTAACGCGCCACCCCATAACCTATACTTCGTTGTCTGCCCGATTCGATTCTGAGAGCGTTATTGAAAACGATATTTCTGTAGTTTCTATATCCGCCATATGAACAGTAAGTTTCGAAAATGCCGGGATATTTTTATTAAGAAGAAGACTTCGATCGTCACCATTAATTGCGTATTGAGTTCGCACATCCTTTATCATATGATACAATTTTTCCACTTGAGACGGGTAATACGTGTCGCTGTATGGTGTCGTGTCGTATAGTGCCGCTTGCTGTCTCCTGTCAGTCAAGGTGCAGAAGTTCATGTGTTACCAGGTACTGCCTAAGAGGACTATGGACGCATGATTCTCATGCAATACGCGACGTGGCCTTATTTCATTCACCATTCCTTTCTCAATAAGTTGACTCCGGTACGCTGTCACATAATTTATGAGTCGCAAGAACAGTTTTTGAACAGTAAAATCAAGGTCATACCTGGCACAAGCAGATCTGGCACATTAACCAACATAGACCCAGCTATAATATGATTAACTAATCTGTTTTTACAGCAGCAGAGACAACACTCGGTGACAGTGTGGTTCACCATATCTGACACTGTTGACAGTCGATTCATTAGATAAGGCAGGTTAGTTAAGGCAGGCCTATGCCAACCTTGTCGCGCTGACACTTTTTTTTTGCTCTGAATGCACCTGAGTGCCCTCATGACCTTTACCTTACTGACAAAAGCATTGGCCTATTTCATTAGGTAGCATAACGACAGCTGTTGTTTGTTGTTTGCTTATGACTCATCTAGTGGTTTCGATCTGTAACTATGCATAATCTCATCGCTAATTTTCGGTCACTATGTGTGCAGTTATGTCCAAATTTATAATTGTGCTGGATGAGAAATTCGCTTCCCTAACTCGATTTTTACGATTGCAGTAGACTGTTGACAGGGAAGAAATGCTCCTACATGTTAGAGATGTAAAGAAATGTAGCTGTTGCGTTTTCAGTTTAGATCACAGTTTCGTTCGTCATTTTCAACTGTTACGGTAAGCAAGTAAAAGATGCAATGAGTCCAAGATAAAAAAAATTTAGAAAATTCTAAATTTCTTAGTGTTGATATACGAATATGATGCAGTAACAAGAGATCTGACAAAAAATGTAAACCCTAATAAAGTCATCAAACAATTGTTTACAAAAATGTTAGGATGTCGTCACTATTCGTGTGCATAACTTTACGATCTGCGCATGTTCGAGACAAGAACTATGACCGAAGGCGGAAACACGCCATTTTTTTTCGAATCGTCTCTAAAGCCAACGCTGACTCTGTTTCGATTAGTACAAGCTGCGGTTAGATATGGCATTTAAGATAGATCCACTTAATATCCTATTCAATGATTTAGCAGGGCAGCTTGGTAAAGACGATGAGAAAAAAATCCGTCAACTTTTAGAAGGAAAACAGATTTCAAAACGTGACATGGAACAGCTACAAACACCGGTGGAAATCTTCCAGCGGCTTGTGGAAAGCGGGTTCATTTCGAACAGCAATTTAGAATTCCTGAAGGATCTTTTCAACGAGATAAATCGAGGACCATTGGTCACTGGCGACATCAAGAAATATGAAAGTGAGCACATACCAGGAAACGTCTCAAAGCAGGTGGAAGTCAATCCCCTGAAGAAGATGTTCGGTGACCTATCAGGTCAGCTAGATGCGGACGATGAACGTACCATCCGCTATCTTCTTACCAATCAGCAGATTTCAAAACGAGACATGATGAAAATCAACGACCCGGCCGACATTTTCAACAAACTGGTAGAATCTGGGTTCATAACTGAAGACAACTTGGAGTTCTTGAAAACCTTATTCAGAACCATGAATCGCACTCCCTTGGTAAAACTTGTGGAGGAATTCGAGCGGAAACAAGTTGAACGCAAATGAATGTAAGTACTGCGATTGGCAATAATCATTGCCTAAAAGCGTATTTATGATTATTATTATTATTATTATTATTAGACTTTATTTAAACTCGATAGACTGTTGAGCCGAAGGCTCTTCTCACACCGTGTCGAGATGCAAGAAATATACAATATGTACATTAAAGAATATAAAAAACAGAACAGAGAAAAACAAAACATTAAGACAGCAAGAAACAGACGCCAAATATTTAAAAAACGCCAAAAATGGCTTAAGAATTACATTTTGCCGAAAAGATGAGACGTACATTTCGTTTTCAAAGAGTTAAGAGTAAAGCAAAATTTGACATCTGCTGGTAAACTATTCCATATTTTGACACCGCTATACGTACAAATTTGAGTTTTGTGTCTTGGAATATATAATTCATTTCTGTCTACAGATCTTGTACTACGACTGTGGACGTTCTGGACACTTCTAAAAACACTCAAATATTTAGGAGCTAAATTATTTTGGACTGATTCATTAAAAACAATCCTTTCTCTAAATGGTAACCAGTTTAAAACGTCGAATAAATTACGACTAGGAGTGCTAAAATCTGAGTCTAAAAGTACTCTGGCTACAGCTTTCTGTGGTCTTTCAACACGAAGTAAAAGTTTGTCGGAACAATGACCCATAGTCAAAATGGGGTACTATAAAACAATTGTAAAATATCATCTTAGCTCTCTGAGTTAAAAAGGGACGAATACGTTTCAGATGCAGCAATTTAAAGGCTACCATACTACAAACTGAATTTACTTGCTTTTCCCAATTTAGGGTGTCGTCAATAGTTACACCCAACAATTTTTCATGGGTTACACAATCGAGCTGATCATTGCGACACATAACATTGATGTGATTTTTCGTTCTGGCTTTTTTCTGTGTTGTACCAATGACAATAACCTTAGTTTTCTGTGAATTAACACACATGCTATTTTGATCGCACCAGCGTGTGATCAGATTCATATCTCTGCTCAGCTTGGCTTCAATTTCGTTAATTTTGGGACTGATCACCTGAGCTGCTGTGTCATCAGCATACATATACATATCAGAATTTTCAGAAGCCAGAGGGAGGTCATTTATAAAAAGTAGGAACAACAGGGGCCCTAAAATAGATCCCTGCGGTACACCTGTACTGACAGGAAGAGAATCACTCAGGGTCCCATTAAAGGACACCAACTGAGTTCTGTTTGCGAGGTATGAAGTTAAAAAGCCCATTGTCTGCTCTGAACAACCATAAAGTCTGAGTTTCTTAAGTAAAGTACCATGATGAACTAGGTCAAAGGCCTTTATAAAATCAAGGAGTAAAACACCTATTAGATTTCCACTATCGATTGCCTGGTACCATGAGTTGGTAATGTTAGTCAAAGCTGTTTGACAAGAGTGAAACGTACGGAAACCTGATTGTTTATCTGACAGTAAATTGTGAAATGAAAGAAAATTATAAAAATGACTATGCACATGTCTTTTTAACATTTTTGACAGAACAGGAAGGACTGAAATAGACCTGTAGTTTGAGATGTTATCTTTGATACCCTTTTTGAACAGAGGAGTTACTTTAGCGGACTTCCATTGACTTGGAAAAGTACTTGTTGTGATTACATAATTAAAAAGAGCTGTGAGACTCGGTGTGATTTGACCTGCGCCAATTTTCAAAAATCTTGAACTGATGCCGTCTAAACCAGTGGATTTGTTACAATTTAAATTCATAAGATATTTCAAAATGTCTGAATCTTTTAGCAATGGTATATTGAATTTTGCATCATCCGGAAGGTGTTTTGTTATAAAATTTGTCAATTTGTTGAGAAGGTCATCGTTGTTGTTTGCTTGTTTTATGTATTCTGAAGCTACATTTGTGAAAAAGTTGTTAAAAGTGTCAGCAATGTCTTTATTATCAGAAATTTCATTACCTTCTCTGATAAGAAATGTAGGATTCTGTGATTGTGAGTGTGGAACGAGATGTTTGAAAACTTTCCAAAAATCGTTTGAGCAATTATTCAACATACCATTGTAAAAATCACGTTTAGCTGCCCTGATTAAACCTGTGACTTTATTACTCCATTTCTTGTATAATTCAAATGATTTATTTTGTTTGTGATTATCTCTAATTTTGATTGAGAGTTCAATATCCTCATTCCACCATTCTGGAATTTTTGGATATTTTACACGTTTTTCATTGATTGGTGCATGTTTGTTCACAACACCTAGAATTAACTTATTCCATGTGTCTAGCATATCAGTGATATTATCAGAACTGCTGACAATTGACCATGGAACTTCTGCAAGATCTTTACAAAATGTTTCCGACTCAAATTTCTTTGGACATCTGTATTTAATTGTGTGTTTGCCTTTACCAATAGATTTGCTTGAAGTTTGTCTAATAATATAAGCAGGGAAGTGATCGCTTAATCGAATACACGCTACGCCAGTATGAATTATCTTTTCAGGGACTGTCGTCAAAATATGATCAATACAAGTACTAGAAATATTCATCACCTTTGTGGGTGAGTTTATCATATTTACCAACCCAAATGAACTACAAATTGATGTCCATTCTTTACAAATTCTACTTTCAGTTAAGATGTCTACGTTAAAGTCACCCATGATAATTAATTCAAAATTTTCGCTGATCACTCGGTCCAACGTAGATTCAAATGTAATAAACCATGCGGCGGTGGAATCTGGAGGCCTGTATATGGTACCGAGGAGGATTGGTTTTGAGTTTGTGAAGTTGAGTTGTATCCATAGATCTTCGATGCCACTTGTTTGAACGTCAGGCCTCTCTATATATTTCAGGGTTGACGATAAGTACATAGCAACACCACCGGCGGATTTAGTGTGCCGATCTCTAATAAGAGTATAACCGTGAATATTGCAGGTTACATAACTGTGGCTGTCATTAAGCCAAGTTTCGGTAATGCCACAGACTTGTAAATTCGACTCAGTTAGTATGCATTGTAGTTCGTCGAAATGTTTGTAAATACTCCATGTGCTTACCAATACTAATATTCCATGTGCATATCTGTAATCCTTTCGGAGAGTTACGAGGAATAATTATCGGAAAAGGCGAGATGTTTGATGCATGCACAGGTGATTCTGTGTCGGAAAAGCATGCATCACAATACCATTTTAATAGCGTTGCGTCACTGCCTTCCGACAGCTGTTCGTCAAGACATTGTTTGTGCCATGATCTGTAGCAGCAAATACAGTACACTTGTGTATCGGAAAAATAAATGGTAGAGTTACAACCTGAGCATAATTCCAGAGTAGTGGGACAACTTTCCTGGTTCCTGTTGACAGCGACTAGGTCAGGCTCTATACCTGCTCCTGGATTGGTGTCAATGTCATTTGACAGAAGCAAACACAGTAAGGCTAGGTAGAATGATGTATTGACACGTCTAGCCGACTTTCTGCTGTGTGCTGAGCAGTAATTTTCTATCCCCAAACACCGGACAATAATTTATTATTATTATTATTATTAAAAATTCTTGAAAAACGCACTACACATACGTCACAGTGCGCTGTACAGAACACACAAAAGAAAAAGCGATTTTACAAAATACAAGTGACAGGGAAAAAACGCACCACACGAGCAGTCCTGCGGTGAAGAAAATGTACCGCAAAGCATAAACAAATCACTGATAATACAGATTAAAAAGATAGGTTTTCAAACCGCGTTTAATCGACTCAACATTTCTTGCAGTACGAATCTCTACAGGCAAGATATTCCACAACGATGGCGCACACACTGAAAAGGCTCTCTGGCCGTATGCTTTACTGAATTTTCCGCGAGGTGGAGTCAGACGTAACTTGTCTGCAAAACGGAGATCTCTGGTAGGAACATATTGCTCTATCGGCTCTGTCAAATACATAGGTGCAAAGCCTCTAACCAATTTAAAAGTAATTAATATAATCTTGAACTTAATACGTGCTTCAACAGGCAGCTAATGTAAATCAACTAGTACAGGTGTAATATGATCAAATTTGCGAGAACGGCTGACTAAACGTGCTGCGGCATTTTGAAGAGATTGCAAACGGTGAAGCTGATCTTTGTTAATTCCATACAAGAGACTATTACAATAATCTAACTGAGATGTTACAAATGCGTGGATCAATGTCTCGGTAGTGTCCTGATCGAGAAGGTTACGGATCTTGCCAATTCTACATAATGAGTAGTAGCCATTTCTACAAACGTGGTTTATATGACCAGACATAGCACCATTCCTGTTTAAAATCGTGCCAAGGTTACGTACAGAGTTTGAAGGGATGACATCAGTGTCGCCGATCCTTAGGCTAGATAGTTCCGTCGCATCAGATTTCAAGCGTGACAAGAAATGGACAACTTCAGTTTTGTCATCGTTCAGAATGAGTAGATTTGACTTCATCCAGCTACGTACATCGTCGATACATTCATGAAGAGAGGTGAGTACGTCATCCGGTTGCCAACAAATAACATAGACTTGGGTGTCGTCTGCGTACATCATACAATCCAGACCATGGCCTTCGATGATATCCTCCAGAGGTGATGTATATAATGTGAAAAGGATTGGCCCGAGTAGCGATCCCTGTGGCACACCATACTTCATTGTCGAACTGGACGATGTTACATTGCCGACTTTGACACACTGATTGCGATCTGACAGATATGATCGGAACCAGGACAGAACGGTGCCAGTTATGCCAAATCTTGATTGCAGTCTGTGTACTAGAATGTCATGATCGATCGTATCGAAAGCAGCCGACAAATCCAACATGATGAGAATGACGTCCATTTTATCGTTAAGGGCACGCATGATGTCATTATGGACCCTCAATAGAGCTGTTTCGGTGCTGTGGTTAGGACGGTATGCACTTTGGCGCTTTGAGAACAGATCAAACTTGGTAAGATGGCTATGTAGTTGCTGCACAATAATTCTTTCAAGAACTTTTGAAAGAAATGTAAGATTTGACACCGGTCTATAGTTCTTCAGCACGTTTTTGTCTAGGTCCGGTTTTTTTCAGGAGTGGCCGAATAATGGCGGATTTGAAGTGAGTTGGGACAATGCCTGTCCGGAGCGAGCAATTAAAAAAGTCAACTAAGAAAGGTGTGAGGGTGTTGACAGATTTCTTGATAATGTCCGATGGTAAGACATCAAGGTCACAAGACTTCGTGGAGAATCGTTTTATGACTATCTGTACCTGATCGGCTGTAACCGGATGGAAGTCAGTGAATACATGGGCTGGTAGGGTATCATGGTTGTCAACCTGTTGAACTAAAAGTCCGTTTCGGAGCTTCGCTACCTTGGATTCGAAGTAGGTGAGAAATTCAGATGGCAAGTCCGTGAGAGGAATGTTGTTTGGCAATGCATTGGTGTTACTTGCATTCGCGTTGGAAAGTTCGCCAACTATGCTAAATAGTTTCCTAGAGTCCTTCTCTTGGATACGACGTCGATGGTAACTAGATTTTGCGTCATCACAGCGACGAAAGTATTCAGATCGCACGGAGGTGAAAATTTGTCGACCTATCTCAAGCTGTGTATTTCGCCATTTCATTTCTAGACGCCGTAGATTTTTCCTGTGTAGTAGGAGATTCTCAGTGTACCAAGGTGCACGGACTTTATTTATTATCACTTTGGTAGTAACAGGAACAACATCATCTAACACGTCCGTAGCAGTCGCGTGGAAAATCTTTGATAATATTTCAGGATTGGAGTCGCACGGGTAATCAGAGAATTTGGCTGCCAGCTTGACTTGAAAATCATTGATATTCGTCTTGCGATAGTTCCTCTCCATAAAAGTTTGCAAAGGACTTGACGGTAGGCGTAAATATTCCATGAGTCTTTATGGACTTACTCCCAACGTTAGGGTCTGATGGACTGCTGCAGTACAGGCTATGAATGATACATTTCAGAAGCACCATGAACATACACCCAGCAATGGCAGCCATTGTCTTTAGACGGAAATACGATGACTTTTTGGTCTGATTGTTGTTTTATAAACAAACAAATTGAGAACTTTCCCCTCTATCATATTTTCAGGATTTAAGTGCTAATCTTTCACAGCTTTTATACATTGTCTCTAAGTTTGTAAGTTTACACAGGGATATTTCAAAGCAAGATGCGTCCGTGGACTTCTCTGTAGAAGAAGGTGTGATAAAATTCCTAAAAGATGGTCGGGATTGAAACAAGTGTTATTTATTCAGGATATATGTTTGTTAATTTCATCTTGAGAAATCAATAGTTCGTGCAAAGTCTCATTACCATTTCGTGTAGTTTCAAATTAACAATATTTGTCACCTCATTACTTTGTAACTTGTTCTATTGGGATTTTGTGTGACATTTGAATGGGAATAACTTTTTTAATGAAATATTGACAGTACATAAAAGAGTGCCTGTCGTCCGTGCATTTCTTGGATGAGAGATTTTCACAGAACAGGTTCCGGCCTGTCGGTACATACTTGGCCGTGGCTAGAGGTCTAATGCAATATCATTTAAACAGGGCTCTTAGCAGTGTTGAATATAGGTTCTGTAACATAGTGTCTTCATTGGTCGAATTCCAGAATATTTTGAACATTCTCGAAATTCCTTGAAGTAACACGACATGTAATGTCGGACGCATTAACGTAAATAATTTGCTTACAAGATCGTTCCATGCCCAGGGCAGTTCCTGTTTGCAAGGGTTTGCCACTGTTATACGTCCTATAAATTTAATATTTAAGTTGTGATGCAAGTCTAAAATCTTAAATTTACTGGTTTGTCAGTGCATGGCCCTATCAAGTCACGTAAGATACAACTGTCGCCATTGCCACTGTGCCAGATCTCTCACATTAAAAACAGAGCTGTATCAAGTGTTGAACTTGAAGAGCCTTTTACGATGCTAACTCACATCAAATCATGTTCTTGTCGCACACAATCTTAATGGAAGCTCAGATAGTAGTTTTGTCCAAGTGGCTCAGTCTCTAAATAATGCCACCGAATTACCACAAACCGCGATGACTATTCGCCTTTATGATTAACATAACACCGGCACGTCATACTTGAGTTTTGACATAAATATTTTGTTGAATTAGAGTTTGCATGGAGTTTAACTTTTCATTTAAAAACACTGTTAAGTCCACTGTCGATGTTTGCATTGAGAGGTCAAACTTAAATTCTATTGATAATTGACTGTAATGCAATGTAATGTATGCTGCCATGACCTCACACAACAAGACACACACCTAAAATTAAAAAGGTTAAGGAGTCGAAACAAACCGGTGTTTTAGGAGGTTAACAAACAAAGCACATGCTATTATACCCTATGGATTTATATATTTATAAAAGTGTGTATTTTCAAATACAATTCATATCTAAGTCATTTCATTCCTACTGCACGTCTCTCAGTGTGTGCTTGAGTATTAATTAACAGTACCCATTAAATCAATTACTATTTGCGCAAAAATGCTAACTGACAAATAGCTACAGTTCAGCAGGCATGTTACCAAATCCATCCACTGCTATGTTTAGAGGCATTGTTCATTATGATAAGAGAGAGGGGAGAGAGACAGGGAGACAGAGAGGAGAGAAAGATAGAGAAAGAGGACAGAGAGACAGAGAGAGGGGTCTGGAGAATTCAAGATACCGTTGTAGGAAATGGAAATACACTGTAATCAAAGGTATTTAAATGAAGTTGAAGATTCGAAAAGAACGTTAGCGCTATTCGAGAATGCAATTGTTGCCTGTAGGCCTTCAATACTATCCTTTCCAAACCAGTAGGTATCCCGCTTTGCCACCTCCCATTCGCAAGAGCTTTGAAGCGCCCTCTATCCTCGGTAGAAAATACATCCCTATTTCCCAATCCCTACATCGGCTAATATCTCAGTGAAAACAGTAAAACACTACTCCCGTTTGGGTTATAGTAAAAAATTTATATTCTTTAACCTGAGTGGACAGTATTGCTGGTGGATATTTACTTGTCCCCGAGTCTGTCTGATAGCTCAGTAAAAAAGCTTCGTGCTTTTCCGATTAATATATGTGTGTGTACTGTGTCTGTGTGTGTACTGTGTCTGTGTGTCGTCTGCTCCACGCACACCGTGTTGTTCAGTCGCGCACAGAATTGCAACATCTAAGTCGGTTGCTGTGACCAACTCTTTTGGGTTGGAAGCAGTGGCCGACTGGTTTTGTGTGAGGCTCTCAGCTAGGCGATGTTGCCGTGAGTGTGTGGGGGTTCGAATCCCGTTTGGGTTATAGTAAAAAAATTATATTATATGATGCCAACTAGGTGAACCTTTTTAAAATCGCCAGACAGCATGACCTCCGCCCCCGACATAAGTTATGAGAACGGCAAATATCTTAAAACAGTCAAACAATACTCTTACTTGATGCTAGAGTTAACCTGCCAGTTTAACCTTTACAAAATCACCCAATAGCATAATTTCCACGCCCGACATAATTTATGAGAAATATTGCAAACGAACTGGCAACCCGCCACCCCATAACCGTACTTCGTTGTCTGTCCAATTCGATTCTGAGAGCGTCATTGAAAACGATGTTTATGTAGTTTGTATATCCGCAATGAACTATAATTTAAGAAAATGGCGGGATATCTTAATTATATAAGAAAAAAACTTCGATCGTTCACCATTAAATGCGTTTGAGTCCGCTTATAAAGTATCATATGATACAATTTTTCCTAGTAGAGACGGATAATACGTGGTATTGTATATAGTATCGTACCGTATGGTGCCGCTTGCAGTCTCTTGTCAGCCAAGGTGCAGAGGACGGTCAATGGACATTAGTACATGACTTGTTGGAAGTTTCTGCTTTGCCGGGTACTGCATATAAGGACTTTGGACACACGGTTCTCACGTGACAGGCGCTTATTTTTCATGCTTGGTGCTGTAAAAACTGGTCGTTTTTTAGTATATGACTTATTTGGCACTGAATGTTTTATTCGCCATTCTTTTGTCCATAAGTGAACTCCGGTACTCTCTCACATGATTTATGGGTGGTAAGTGCAGTTTGGGAAACTATAATCAAGGCCATAGCTTGCACACGCAGACCTGCCACATTAACAAACATTGACCTAATTATGATATGACGAACTAATCTGTTTTTACAGTAGCCGAGAGACAACACTCAGCAACAGTGTAGTTCACCATATCTGACACTCCATAGAGACCATTCATTAACACAGGCAGACCTATGTCATAGTTGTGGCGCTGAAACTGTTTTTTCTAAATGGCCCAGTGTGCCCTACGACCTGCACCTTATCGACCTCAACATCGGCATATTTCAGGTAGCATTATGACAGGTGTTGTTTTTTTGTTGATTCATGACTAATCTACTAGTTTCGATCTGTACCTATGGACATTATCATCGCTAGGTTTAAGTTTGTTTCCTGTTATGTGCATTAATGCCCAATTGCAAGTATCTAATCGAGTTAGATGACAAAGTCGCTTGGCTAACCCGACTTTGACGATTATATTAGACCTTCAATAGAGAAATCTTCGAGAGATCCGAACGGTTTTGCTAATTATTCATACTAAGAAATGTTCCTGCACGTAAGAGACACAAAGAAATGTAGAGGTGGCGTTTTCTGTTCAGATCAGTTCCCAAAACTTTAGTTCGTTCGTGATTTTAAAATCTTACAAGCAAGCACGTAAAAAAAGCTAGATGAGTTCAATATTTAAGACAAAACTTTAAATTTCTAAGCTTCGATATACGAGTATGATGGTGGGAGAAGAGACCTGACCAAAAATATAAACCCTAAAACCTGGTCAAAACAGAATGACATGCCATCCCTTCAACACGGGCAATACTTGAAAATAAACAGATGCATCAACTCAGTTTAATCATCAGCTGTTCACTTCCAATTATAGTTCTGTGAATTTCAAAAATTAATGTCATTGTTTCAAAATTAGTAAACTTAGGTTACGTAGGTTGCAAATTCAGTGACATTTAATACATATCATAATTTTGATTTCTGGAGGTTATTTGTTGTAACAGTTATATATTTAATTAAATCTGATTTTCGGTTTTAAGTCCTGTACGAGTATTTTGTATTAAAATCAAGCTAGCAAGCAAAGTTTTCAGCAAATTAATTAGCTTAACAACATTTCTCAGGAAATCTTCAAAAAGGATAGATAAAATCGCAATTTTATATTATAAACATTTGATGTTGGGCGATTGTATTCTTTTAGAGCTGCTGTAGGTCAAAGGGAGAAACGGATTACGGCTTGGGATATTTTACCAATTATAAAAGTCGTAAAAGACGACTGTGATTAAAATTGAAATTAAGCTCATATACAGCGCCTACAAAACAGTGGTTTAAGCATAAAAAGAATACTCTGAATTTGACCTGTGAGAAAACGTAAAATAAATAAAATAATCTCGGAAGCTCAAAGTACAAAGAAGACTTTGCATCATTTGTTTAGAATGTCGTCCCTACGTTATTCGGATCGTGTGCAAAACTTTGCAATCTGCGCATGTTCGAGACCAGAACTATATATGTGGAACCGAAGGGGAAATCCGCTATTTAGCATCGAATCATCTCAAAAATCAACACTTTGTTTCGATTAGTACAATCAGCGGTACGATATGGCATGCGAGATAGATCCATTTAATACCCTTCTCCATGCTCTGGGAGAACATCTTGGCAAAGGCGATGAGAAGAGAATTCGTCAACTTTTAGTAGGAAACCAGATTTCTAAACGTAATATGGAAAACCTTAACACACCGGTGGATATCTTCCGGAAGCTTGAAGAGGGCGGATATATTTCGAAGACGAATTTAGATTTCCTGAAAAGCCTTTTGAAAGATATAAATCGAGGGCCACTAGTTACTGAGATCGAGAAATATGAGCGCACGCACATAAGGGAGGATGTCACAAACCCGGCAGAAGTAAACCCTCTGAAGAAGCTGTTCGATGATTTAGCCGGTCAGCTTGGTTCGGAAGATGAACAAACCATACGCTATCTTCTGAGCAACCAACAGATTTCAAAGCGAGACATGATGAGAATGGACGACCCGGCCGATATCTTCAACAAACTGGTCGAATCTGGATTCATATCACTACACAACCTGGAGTTTTTGAAAAAACTATTCGAGAACATGAACCGCCGTCCCTTAAAAAATATTGTGGAGGAATTCGAGCGAAAACAGAGTAAATGAATGTAAGTACCGCGATTAGCAATACTAATCACATGATAGCTGCAAGAAGTGTAGCCAAGGTTGGCTGGGTCGTGCGACTTTGGCCTTTGTCGTGCTGCTTAGGCGAAGCTCTGCCAATTCTACAAAACCGTCCTATACCTTCCCAGGTAAAACAAAACACTGCCTATCTGCAGTGCACGCACAAAGCACACATAGGGCTACATTATCAGCAAATGTCGCTTTACCTTGCGCAAATTTCATCATAATCCTGCTCCCGAATAGTGTTAGAATCATGGAAACCTATATCGATGGTAAACTATACTCTTCGCAGCTGAAAAATGTTAGTTTAATGACTCAGGCACAACGTGAATTCAAACTCAACCACCATCTTTACTCGTCGAGTAAAGATGGCGGCCCTATGTGTGCCTTGTAAGGCATCAGCCGCACGACCCAGCACCAAGGCTACTTGCGTGAAAGCTTGTTTAGATGCAAATGGGATGACTATTTGGCCTGACTGTTGCGTTTCACACACAACAAACAAATTGAGACTTTTACCAGTATCGTATTTTGTGGGTTTAAGTGCCAATCATGTGCTGCTTTTATACATTGTGTGTAATTTTGTTACTTTACACAGTGATATTTGAAAGCTAGATGTAATGCACCATGTCGTCAATGCGTCAGTGAATTTCTCTGTAGAATAAGTGTGATTACAGTTCTACAAACGTGTTTAAAGAAGCCTTATTACTTCAGTATTGATGGTTTCTATTTCTTCTTCAGACATCAATGTTTCATTCAAATTCTGATCATCATATTGTCTGGTTTCAAATGAAACATAGTTGCACCGTCATTACTTGATAACTTGTTCAGTTGAGGTTTGTATGTGACATTCGAATGGGAATGACCTTCCGTAATAGAATATGGAAAGTACATAAATAGTGCATGTCGTCTTTGCATTGCATGAAGGGAGAGATTTCTCAGAACAGGTTTCAGGTCTGCCGGCACATACTTTGTCGTTGCCAAAGGTCGAATACATTACTATGTAAACAGGGCTTTATGCAGTGCTGAATATACGGGCCTGTTACTTGGTCAAATTCAAGAGTTTTGAACATTCTCGATATCCCTTTGAGCAACAGGACGTGTGATGTTGGACGCATTACAGTAAATTGTTGCGAAGACTGTTCTGTGCCTCAAGCAGTTCCTGTTTTCAACTATTGTTCACTATTATTTGTCCTGTAAATTTAAGATTTAAGTTGTAATACAACTCCGAAACCCTAAATTTACAGGTTTTCCAGTGCATGGCGCTATCAAATCACGTAAGATAGCACTGTCATCATTGGTGAAAGGTCTAGCACATTTAAACAGAGCTGTATCTAATGTTGAACTTAAAGAGCCGTTTAGCATGCTTACTCTGCGTAACATAAAAGCATATTTTGTCAGACACAATATTGATAGACGGTTACATAGTAGCCTTGCTCAAGTGTCTCAGGCTGTAAATAATGCACCGAATTACCACCAAGTTAATGCAGATTACGCATGCCGTTTCCCTTACAAAAGGAAACGCGAGAAGGCCATTCGGCTGTATGATTAACATAATATCTGTGTTTGATAGTTGAATACTTGAGTTTGACTAAAATATTTCATTAAATTCAGTTTTGTATGGATCTTCACCTTTTATTTAAAGGCATTTTAAGTCTACATGCTGATGTCTGCATTGAGAGGGCAAACTTAAATCCCATTGATCATTTACTGTAATGCAATGTAATGTATGATGCAGTGACCTCACACAATAGGACACAAATCTAAAAATAAACATGACAAAGTCAGAAGGTCAAGGAGCCGAAACTAACCGGCGTTTGTATGGTTAAAAACAAAGTACAATTGCTAATACTTTACTCTTGTTGATTTCGGTTGCTTTCAAGCCACATGACGCCTTTAAAAACAATAATGTTATCGGGACTAGTTGTTTCATGTGTGTTAATGATTAAGTCACTGTGTTGCTAAGCTACTTAAAGTCCCATTAGCTGTATCTTCTGGCGATTTTTCCGTTAGTTTTGATCGAAATGATCACTGGCTCATGTCGAATAGCATGTCAAATAACAGAGAATCGCATATTATTCGGAAACATTCCGTGCCCAACAACTAAATAACATGTGCTTTTACAACGAAAATTTCACTTCTTGTCCGGACAGAAATACAAACTCTGTTGACACGCGGATTGCAACGTAGGCATTCTTCTGCACATGCGCGAGCCATTTACAGCAATTTCAAAATTGCTCATTACTTATGCCCGGTACTTACGTCGTAGTCCATTGTCCAAGCACGTTGCGTAGCGATGTCAGGCTATCCACGACGCGATGTTGTTTTTATCCCGTTATAAACGTGAACTTGTACATTTCGCGTAATCGCGACGTCAACATATTCTGCGTTCTCCCCAGCACGCTGAGCGTGCCAGACGTCAACAAACGAGCTCGGAAGGGCTACATGTTTGAACATAAATTAGCAGTTTTAAGTGGCTATAACGTCACTAATCATGTTTGTTTCAAGTAAAACAACATTTTGCAACAAATATGAGCCTCTAACATGGAATTGTAGGAGGTAAAAAATGGTCAAAAGTTACAAATAATGGGCCTTTACGAAAACAAATTATTATGTCGGCCAACACCTTGATACCTTTGCCTAAATTATTCAGGTGGTTCGAAATTGAGCAACAAAAACAAAAATTCTTTGACAAACCTGTTCCCAATTAACAATTGTACAGGTTTGGCCCTCAATTTCCAGGAAATATTAAACGACAAGTTCAGTTTCCCGGGCAAATTCACTACGGTACTCCATTATTGAGCTTTGGTAGGGGTATGGTTGTTTTACCATCTCATAATCACCATGTGACCCTAATGGTGTACTGTGTGATCACCCATTCCATTTTTGAAATCACTTCGAAGTGGTTACTTCTTGGACCAAATATTTATAAGACAACTTTTAGACGTTTACAAAATTAAGGTATGACAAGGAGTTCAATTTCAGAATTGCTAAAAAGGCATTTAAGTATAGGATAAAGCCCGAGTACAAGGGTTTTATCCGACTTAAAAACTATCGCCCCTAACTGATATATTTTCGTTTTCAATGTGTTTACGTCAACCGTCCCCCTTGTCAATGTAACATGTTTAGGATATGAATTAAAACTTTTATTTGTGAAATATCCTTCCAATGTAATGGAACATCCTATAAATTCCCTAGGGCACATTATATAAATACCCTAGGGCACAGCAGATTTTGTGTTGCAGCTGGTTTCCGCTGTGTTACCAAATTTGAATATTAAAACGTACCAGATGTCCACAGAATATGACATGTTCACTTTTGATTGGACAGTTCTTTACTACGGCGCTGTCATTCGTTTCTGGAATTTGGTGACCAAGGCTTTACGAGGAAATAAAACACCCTGAATCGAGCACTCTGATTGGTCAATCAACAGTAGATAGTTTTTAATGGTACATATAGATTATTTATTTCACCAGTCCGACTCTGTACTGGAAATTATTATGTAAGATCAATTGAATAACGATAAAATTGTGGCCCGTTGTGCGTTTTTATTTCCCAAATAAATATTATATATATTCCTGTATTCTTTACTAATTAATTTTCAGATGATGGTACAGTTTCAATGTATTCCATTGGAGGTGGACGATAGAAGGAGGGGTCTACTTGGTCTTTATCATACCAGATGTTTTGTAAAGTGAGACAGGAAAGTGAAAAAGCTACTATTATTGGAAGGCTAGGATTTGCACAACATCTCCTGCAGTAGCTTATCGTTCAAAAAGATATACAAGGGTATTTGGCCATCTAGTATCAGTCACATTTTCAAAGACCGACGGGACAATAGTCACACGTTCTTGAAGAGGCACGCAGTGTGGAGTCATACTTTCAGGAAGCATGGTTTCACCTTAATACCAAGTTGGGAACGTTCAGCAATATTGTTTGTAGAAGTGAAAATTGATAATTCTCTGCACTGCCATGCCTTTATGAGATCCTGTTAATGTATAATATCACCCATTTTAGTACTCAAATACTGTAAGCACCATTTAAAGTTAATGCATGCTTTTCTGTGTAATTGTCTGTAAATAGAGTAATTTGAGTTTCTCCTGAATTTACAAAAAGTCTCTTTTTACAACTGGGAATGGTCATATTCCCGCAAGATATCATCATCCTGCAAGATGGCTTTGTAAAATCAGATGTCATCAGGCTCCTGGTGCCACGGGCGCAGGTTAACTATCACAGATTCACAAGGATGAGATGTTTAGGAAGGAAAAAGCATAGCAGAACAAATTAAAAGCTAAAACTTCTTCCTGTGTACGATTGCCTTACTAATACATTACAACTATCATTGAAAGAATTTATTTAAATTTCTATTAATTTACATATAAGTACAATAACACTAAAAAAGTTATGTTCATAAACTACGTTTTATCTAATATTCCAGCTTTGTCTAGCGCGTGAATTAGAATCTCGTACATTGCAACGATTGATGAGAATGACTTAGGATTTTGGTTCAAGTCTATGATTTGTTGACATCGGCGAAGGCTTGATGCGGTAATTTGTCTTCTGCTTTCCTCTGAAACGTGTGCGTTGGCTGAACGCGATGATGTATGTTCTTCTTTTATGTGAAATTATGGTGAACGCGATATAAAATAACTCAGTAATAGGCAGACTCAAAGATAATGCTTTCCATGGCTAGATAAACCTGACCTGGTCTGCCAAGTCTAACAAAAAAGTACTGGTTGGTTAGGCGCCTTACTTCCGAAACTCTGCAACGACAAGCGATACACTTGAGGAAGACTCATAGACATTGCTGATCCTGTATCATGTACAGAACGGTGTCTAGTCAAACATAATAACAATTCGATAAAGATCGGACTGTGAAGCGAATTTACACCCTGTGAATAGCACAGCACAAATAAATTCCTAAACAGTCTCGGACCTCTCATCGGTTACGATGCATGCTGAACTGCCCCAGAGTACCAGATGTCTGGTCATGCACACTGTGTGACGGCACTAACAACCACGTGCCGTTTTTCTGCCTAAGATCACAATAGGTGTATGAAAGGGTTTTCAGAATAAGTTACTGGACTGTTTTTGTTATTCTTTTTAACTTGATCCGGTGCAAACCGTGCAGCACAACTTCCCTATACCCTTTTGACAAAAGTGTACCTCACCTAACACGCCAGCAGCGTGTCATCGAAACCACTGTGTTGAAAGATACGTATCAATACCGAAAGTTCTGAGCTTCTTTCATACTACAGTACATTCTTTTATACTACAGTTTCACGAAATTTACATAAAAAACACGAAGTTCGGTTTAACGACTAAATAAAGCCAATTTAACTCCTGACTCGGTGTCACCGATTGAAAGGCAAATTTCAACACCTTAATTTGCTGTGATGTATATATATATTGCCGTGACCTCTCATATCAGGACACGAATCTTAAAATATCAATGACAAAATCGGGTATCGAAACAAACAGGTGTTTTAGTATGCATCACAAACAACATAGGTATGATGCAATATACCTTACTCTCGGTACGTTTCGTACCTATTGACGCCATGTCTACAGGACTCGAAATCAAGATGTCTTCTAAAAGTCCATTTAGGGGTGTTAATGAATAAATCACTTGATATGTTTGTTTCATTGTTTTATTTTTATTGTTTTATTTTACTTATTATTATTTTTATTTTATTGTAATTAATTTTATTGATATTTAACATTTTTACTTGGCGGCAGTCAAAACTGATAAGTTAGAGAGAGGGCTAACCCAAATCATCATGGTTTGCGACGTACCCAATCATTACGGTGGTTTCCATCACGGCACGTCGTCTGTCATATGGTAATTACGTGTCCAAAGTCCCCGTACACAACAGGCAACGAAGCTGTTCATTGAAAGAAATGGTTCTTAATGATAAAAAATATGATTTTGAGAAAAAACTATTGAAATATCAAAATCAAACTGTTCTTCACTATTTAGCATGTGATACAGTTATTTCTCTTGTCCACCTGGATCTACGCTGAGATGAATGTTCTTTGTGCCTCTTTGATAACTATATTTTTTATTTAATATAAAATAAAGCAGCGTTTAGACGCTCACAAAATTAAGGTATAACAAAGAGTTCGATTTCAGAGTTGGAAAGCAAATCTTTATATGGGACATGGATTTTTTATTTCACGAGTCCATGCTCGCAGCCGTGAAAACACATCTTTGTTGATATTATATTTTATTATTGGTATTCAGTGTTTCACGATTCCTTTTTCAATGAGTTAACTACGGCACCGTCACATAATTCATGAGTAGTACGTAAGAACTGTTTTTGACTGTGTCCACACGGACATACTTAGCACATGCAGACCTGGCAAACTAACCAACATAGACCCAGCTATGATGATGAGTTAGTCAGGGTTTTTTTGCGGTAACGGTGAGACAACACCAATCATCAGTATGGTTTGCCATATTCGAAAATGTTTATAGTCCATTCATTACTACAAACAAGCCTCGGGAAACCTTGTCGTGCCGACATTTTCTTGTTTTGAGTGAACATGGGTGCCCTCATATGACTTCTGACTTACCAACCTGAGCATTGACACATATCAGGTAGCATAACGACAGGTGTTGTCTGTTGTTTCCACATTATTCTTTTATTGGTTTCGATATGTACCTATCGATAATAGCATTGCTAATTTTAGGTGTATTTCTTGTTGTGAAGAGTTATGCCCATGTGTCTAATCGATTTAAATGAAAAATGTGCGGGCATAACTTGACTTTCACGTTTGTAGAGCCTCAATAGAGAAATGTTCAAGAGATCTGAACTTTCGTGTTAATTATTCATAATAATGCTCCTTTCTAAGACATGTTCCTGCACATCAGAGATTTATGCAGAAATATAGATGTGGCGTTTTCAGTTTAGGTCACGCCGTAAAACCGTAAACATATTCAGTTTCGTTTCTGATTTTCAACTTACAGGGGTCGCAAATTTCAGTAAACTTTAAATCTCCCCTTACAGATACGAATATGATGTTGAAAGAAGTGACCAATCCAAAATATAAACCGTATTAAAGTCGTCAAAACAGAATCACATAATTAATTTTTTTTAAACACAGGCAATAGCATTAAAAAACAAACCGTTTCCGTTTCTATCCCGTGCTGAAAACATTCTTTAAATGATTTAATACATAATACTCCTACATGACTTAGAACCGAAAGTCAAATTTGATTTAGTTAATATCACCATAAGAAATGACCTCCAGGGCTTAATATTATTAAGCTGTCACTTGGTTTGCTTTATATGTAACATATGTTTACGAACATTTTGCTCACAAACTATAAAATTCAATTTTTGAAATTCACAAAACAACAATTCGAGGTGAACAGTTGATGATTATATTGGGTCGATACATTATACACATTTAATGCTTGGCGATTGTGTCCTTTCCGAGTTGCTCTAGGTCAATGAGTGAGAAAGAGATCAGGCCAGTGGCATTTGACCCCTGTTATAAGTGTTAAAAGACGACTGTGTTTTACATTATGTTACGCGTTCACACGTAGTTTATACAAAATATTGGAAAAAACTTGTTCAAGTATCTAAGCAAAGATTGAACTTACCCTATGAGAAAATGTTACACAAATAAAATCATTTCAGACGCTTAAACTTCAAAAATTTCGAGAAACTATTTCAAAGTGTGGGAGCAAAGAACACTTTATAATATGTGTTTATAACAGCAACGATGATGTCATCATTTTCGTGTGCAAAACTTTACAATCTGCGCATGTTCGGGAGGAGAACTATATTACCGGTGGGGAAAACACCCGCCATATTAGTATCTAATCGTCTTGACCACTAAAAAAGCCCTGCTTTGATCCGTACAAACAGTGGTAAGCGATGGCACTAAATCCACTTAATGTCCTATTCAATGATCTTGGAGGACAACTTGGCAGGGACGATGAGAAAAGGATCCGTCAACTTTTAGTTGGAAATCAGATTTCTAAACGTGACATTGAAAAGCTGCAATCACCAGCGGAAATTTTCCAGCAGCTTGTGGAGAGAGGGTTTATATCGGAGAAGAATGTAGAATTCCTGAAGGAACTTTTAAATTATATTAATCGAGGGCCATTGGTCACTGGTTTCATCGAGAAATATGAAAGCGAGTACATACTGGGAAATGTTACAACGCCATCGCAAGTCAACCCCCTGAAGAAGCTATTCGATGACCTAGCTGGCAAGCTAGGTACAGACGATGAACGTACCATACGCTACCTTCTAACCAATCAACAGATTTCAAAGAGAGACATGATGAAGGTGGACGACCCGGCCGACATCTTCAACAAACTGGTCGAATCTGGGTTTATATCTGAAAACAACTTGGAGTTCTTAAAATCCTTATTCAAGACCATGAATCGCCCTCCTTTGATAAAAATTGTGGAGGAATTCGAGCACAAACGTAGAAAATAAGAGTAAGTACCGCGATCGGCAATACTCAATTCATGATACCTGCAATAATTGTGGCCTTGATAAGCTGAGTCGTGCGGCTTTGGCCTCTGTTGTACGGCTTGCGCGATGCCCTGGCAAGTCTACAATTCCATACTATACCTTGCCAAAGTAAAACAGCAATGCAAATCTGCAGTGCACGCACAAGGCTCACACGGGGCTGCATTATTAGTGATTCTCACCAAAATGTCTTCTCCCTGATAGCGTTCGAATCGTTGTAAGTAATATAGATGGTAAACTGTAATCCTTTCAGCTTAAAAATGTTAGTTTAATGAGTTAGAACCGTTAACGTAGCAGCTAACCGATAACGTAGAATTTACCCATGTGCCTTAGCTTGCATTGCAGATAGCAGTGTTGTTTTACGTGGGCAAGGTATAAGATCGGATTGTAGCCTTGGTAGAGCATTGCAAAGGATTATTTAGATGCTAGTAGGATGACTGTTTTGTGTGATTGTTGTCTCTTACACGTAACAAACAAATTGGGAATTTTCACTTTTATCGTATTTCCAGGATTTAACTGACTGTTTATCGTTCACTGTCTTTTATGCATTGTGTGTAATTTATGCAATTTACACGTTGATATCTCAAAGCCAGATGTAATGCACCATGTAGTCTGTAGAAGAAGATAGTGGAATTTTAGCTCTAAAATGTGTTGAAACAATCGTTATTACTTCAGTATTGATGGGTTTTATTTCTTATGTAGAAATCAATAATTCGTTCAATGTCTCATTATCATTTTGTGTGGTTTTAATGAAACAATTTTGCCACATCATTACTTGATAACTTGATGTTCAATTAAGGTTGGTATGAGACATTTGAATGGGAATAACTTTTAAAAATGGAAAGTACATAAAAGAGTGCATGTCTTCTGTGCATTTCATGAAGAGGTTTTCACAGGAATGGTTTCAGGTCTGTCGGTACATACTTGGCCGTTGTCAGAGGTATTATACATTACTGTGTAAACATTTCGCGTTTATTTTTAATGTATTTCGGTGTCTGGTACCTGAGTTCTCTCATAACAGGTTTCAGGTTTATCGGTACATACATGGCCGTTGCTTTAGTCCACTGAATTACAAGTTACCTACCACAGATTAGGCATGACGTTCCCCATACTACAAAAGAAAACGCGTGACGGCTATTTGCCCTTATGATTAACATATTACATATGTTTGATACATGAGTTTTGACTTAAATTTGTCATTATTAAAATTTTTGTGGAGTTTCATTTGTCGTTTGAAGGCACTTTAAAGTCTACAGTGGACGCCTGTATTGAGAGGCGGAAGCTTGATACAGCATCCAAAGGGTTAGTACTCTCCATAAGTTCCATGTAGAATGAAATCAACGTCGTATGGTAAATGATTAACATTTGCGGAAAATTCAAAGTCTGATGGTGGCTATATATGAATTATGAAATAATCTTCTAAGAAAATATCATAATCTGCATAACTTGCACATGGTCCAAGCTATCAGTTTGGCCATAATATCGGAGCGATTGAAAAAATTAGCAAATTCGGGAGCATGTCGAATTTTAAACTGAGTTGGAAGTCAGTGAGTGTCGTCCAATGTAATATAATGTATGATGACGTGACCTCACACAACACGACACAAAATCTAAAAATAAACATGACAAACTCGCAAGGTTTGAGAGTCCAAACTAATCGGTGTTTGATGTGGTTAACAAACAACGTACATTTTATTGTACCTTATTCTTGTTGATTTAGATGGGTTTCAAGTCACATGACGCCTCTCAAAACAATAATGTTATCGAACAAGTCATATCATGTGTTTTAATGATTAAATCACTCGACATGTTGCTTAGCAAGTCATGAATAGCAATTAAGGTGCCAGAAAACACCTTGATGCTTTGCCTAAATTATTAAGGTTGTGTGAAATTAAACTACAAAAGCAAAAGCAATAAATCCTTGTACAAACCCATTTACAATATAGGAATAAATAAATTTTGCCTTCAGTTTCCAGGAAATATTATATGATATGTTTTGCCTTCAGTTTCCTGAGAAAATCACTGAGGAACCCAATTATTGAGTTTTGGGAGGGATACGGTTGTTTTACCCTCACATGATCACAATGTGACCCTTACGGTGTACTGTGTGATCAGCCATCCCAGTTGTTCAAATCAGTTCGAACTGGTAACTTCTCGGGCCTAGGATTTATAAAGTAGCGTTTAGACGTTTACAAAATTAATGTATGGCAAGGAGTTTTATTTCAGAATTGCGAAACAAGTATTTTAATGGTACATTGATTTTTTATTTCACGACTCCAACTATGTACTGGCAATTATTATGTGAGATCAATTGAATGACCATAAAAGTGTGGCCCGTTGTGCGTTTTAATTTCCCAAATAAATATTAGATGTCTTCTTGTATGCTTTGCTCATTAATTTTCAGATCATGGTACAGTATCAATGTACTCCAGAGGAGGTGGACGATCGAAATAGAGGTCTACTTAAGCTTAGCCATTATCAAACAAGATGTTTTGTTTATGATTCTCTAGATGATACAGACATTGCTCTCCATAATGGCTAAAGTGAGTGAGGAAAGTGAAAAACTACTGGTATTGGAAGGGTATGATTTTCACAATATCTCCTGCAGTAGTTAATCGTTCAAATAGATAAACAAGGGAATATGGCCATCTAGTACCAGTAAGATTTTTCAAAGACCGACATGACAATAGTCACACCTTCTTGAAGAGGCACGCAGTATTTGAGACATCCCTTCAGGAAGCACAGAATACCACGTTGGGGACGTTCTGCAATATTGTTTGTAGGAGTGTAAATTGATAATTCTCTGCACTGCCATACCTTTATGAGATCCTCTGTAAAGTAACAAAAAATGTATGATACCACCGAGTTTTAGTATTCAAATACTTTAAGCACCTTTAAAAATTAATGCACGTTTTTTTCTATGTGATTGTCAGTAAATAAAGTAAATTAAGTCCTGAATTTACAAAAAGTATTTTTCCGTCTTGGAATGTCCATGTGCCCGGAAGATATTATCACCCTTAAGGACATTTTATGAATTCTGCTATATTACAAGGATAGCTTTGTAAAGTCAGATGTCATCAGGCTCCTGATGTCAAAGGTTAACGACCACAGATTCACAAGCATGAGACATTTAGGAAGGCAACAAAGGCAACAAAGCAACTGTCATCGCAATCAAATGTCTGTATCTCCGATGAAAAAATCACTTAAATTTATATTAATTTACGTATGAGTGCAATTACACTAAAGAAGTCATCATGTTCGTAAACGAAGTTTTACCTAATATTCAAGCTTTGTCTAGCGGGTAAATTGCAGAGAATGGTGAGCATGACTTAAGACTTTGGTTCAAGTCTGTAATTCGTTGACATGAGCGTAGGCTTGATGCGATGATTTGTGTTCTGTTTTCCTTTGAAACGTGTGAGTTAGCTGAACGCAATGATTTATGTTCTGCTTGTTCTGTGAAACTTATGGTGAACGCGATATAGGGCAGAAAATAACTCATTAGTGCGCAGACTCAAAGATAATGCTTTCCATGGCTATGACCTGGTCTGCCGATTCTAACAAAAAAGTGCTAGTCAGTTAAGCGACTTACTTCTGAAACTCTGCAATGACTAGCGATACATTTGAGTTAGACTCATAGACATTGCTGATCCTGTATCATGTATAGTCAAACATAATATAACAATTCGATACAGGTCGGACTTTGAAGCCTATTTACACCCTGTGAATAGCACAGCACAAATAAATACCTAAACAGTCTCTGACCTCTCCTCGGTTACGATGCATGCTGAACTGCCCCAGAGTACCAGGTGTCTGGACATGCACACTGTGTGACAGCACTAACAACCATATGTCGTTTTTTCTGCCTAAGATCTTAACCATAGGTGTACAAAAAGGGTTTTCAGAATAAGTTACTGGACAACTTCCCTTTACCCTTGTGACAAAAGTGTACCTGACCTAACACGCTAGCAGCGTGTCATCGAAACCACTGTGTTGAAAGATACGTATCAATACCGAAAGTTCTGAGCTTCTTTCACGGTACTCAGCTACTTTATACTTCAGTTTCACGAAATTTACATAAAATAAACGCGAAGTTCGGTTTAACTACTTAATAAGGCAAATTTAACTCCTGAATCGGTGTCACGAATGGAAAGGCAAATTTCAACACTATAATTTGCTGTGATGTATATATATATTGCCGTGACCTCTCACATCAGGACACAAATCTTAAAATATCAATGACAAAATCAGGTTTCGAAACATACAAGTGTTTTAGTTTGCATTATAAACAAGTTCAGCTGGTTGACATAATTGTCCTGGAGGCTGTATTTCAGCCGGTAAAGCGATGTACTGTATGGCGTTGCTCTGATAAAGTTCGTGTCGATGTGTGATAGCGAGTATTTGAGTGCGGGTGATTCTGTAACTTTACAGCATGTGGAGTGGTCGCAGTCAGAAAAATTGTAACAGGTGGTTGGGCTATTGAACCACCCTATTTTAATGAAGGGGTCTATTCGAGCAGTTTTGACTGTGATGTCTTCGCTAGTTGACTGAAAGCCGTACGTTGTGAGTTCGAATCCCAAATAAAATCTGCCGTATTAATACATAAACTTTCAACCTCCGGTAAACACTGTCGTTTCTTGTCAATAATAAGCCAGATTGGCCGTAGGTTATCATAATGAGGGATACAAAACGATAGCTTTACAAAAAAATTTCAATCAAAGGGACTCTTGTTTCACTTAGTCTTAACATCTTTCTCAGCAAAATTATGGATTTTCAAATTCAAGAAGGATGGCCAATTGGAATCTCGATATTGAGAAATACAAATCAAGTTGTCAGGAACAGAATCGATCTGATGTATTATGAGACTTACCGGCAAGACTGGAATAACGTTCCATTTAGGCATTAAAAAGTCAATCGATTACACTTTTGCAAAAGTGCTCTTTCAATACGGCCATATGCGCCATACAGTATATTCATTTGTCGACGGCCGATATCTTACAACGCTTGTCCTTATAATTTTATCATGCTGAGTGCTACTATTTTGACGTCAACTGACATGAAAGAAAAACGACCAAACTGGTATGAATTGAATTACAGAGAGTTGTATATTTTGCAATTAAATTAAGCAATAATGCAGCCCCTCCCGGCCCATAATGGACGAAAGCAAACTTTGCACGATATAATGTACGAAGCGAAGCCGAGTACATTATGGAGTGCAAAGTTTTCCATTATGGGCCGGGAGGGGCTGCATTATTGCTATTATTTTATAGTTTTGGCAATGCCAGTGAATTTCTAGTTGTAGAAAACGAATGAAAAAGGGAGTTTTAAACTGAGTTGGAAGCCAGTGAGTGTCGTCCGGCATGATCGGCCCTGACTCTGTATACTGTATAGGCCTACATTTACATGCACGCCACACTGCACTGCACTGAACACGCGCGTTCAACAAAAAAAATGAGCAGCACTTTCACGGTTCAATTTGGAGTTAAAAAACTATGTATTTTCGAACGAAATGAAAAGGAATTGCATCCCTACCGTCTATATCGCCTCGCCTCAGGTTGCTCTCGCCTCTCTTTTCCGAAGAGTGCCGACCATGAATCCTTCGGTAGTTTTCGGATTTTCGCCAATTGTTAAGCGAAAGTATGTTCGGCAAAGTTTGTGTTGTTGTTGTCGTATGGTGCTGAGCAGAATTGACGTGCTGGCGAAAACGGGAGTGTTTTGAGCTTCAGGAAAACGAGTTTTACCGTTTTAAAAATTCCTCTCATATTTTTATGAATATATAATGAGTGTGTTTGAACCAAATTTGAAAGTCTTTTATCGATACTGTCTGGTTTTACTCAATGGTTTACGGTCAGTCGTACCCTCTTTTACACGTGCGTCAAGGAAGGAAATGTTTATGAAACTGCTGGCGTGTTATGTTTTGATTGGCGTGAAGCAGTGTTTCTGGCCTGAGAGTTCACAAAGTAACTATGATTGCTACGCGCCTGGCAGTACGATGCCATCTCGTCGTATTTTTCGCATGATCTCGTGTAATCATCAACCACAAACAAAGCCTCCAAAAAGTTTAACACCTTTGGAGCTCATTTTAATATGAAAAGCCAATAGTCTACCGAGACGACCATGGAACAAAAGGTATGCAAGTGTTGCTACTTTGTCTATATTACTCTGTGATTAACATCAGCATGACCAGCGAGCTGCATGGGACGGTATCAGCTGATCAATACGATCATTATTGTGTCGCTAGTAGTACAGCATTCATTGCAAACGATATCAACAGAGTTCAACAATGTTATTAAGATGTTTATATTTCATTAATAATTGTGTCTATAAATTTAATTTTCGATGGCTTCTTGAGAAGAGCTATTTTATTTCGGCGAACGAGAAAACTTGACGCAAACGGGTGCTTGAAACGTAAAGTTGACAAACATACTGGAGTGTCTCCGTCGCGATACCGTAAACATGCAAGGTAAAACCACGGACAAGGAGAAAAAAACGATGAATGAAAGTTGTCTCAGTTACAGTCAGTGCATCAAAACTAGGTTGCCGAGATGTTAGATCAACGGAGAGTCCACGGTCGTCATGATTGTTGGCAGTAGCTGACCTTGGACCGAGATTTGAATGGCTCTGTAGTAATTTCCGTAGACACTTCCGGTCAAGGTTGATTACAGCAAGCTGCCGTTGTTGGCCCGTTTACGGCTGGTTCGAGTAGCCTTTCACGCTTGCATCGTTTACATGGCCACTGACATACATAATATGCCATGTGTCAAACCCAGTATTGTCTAGGAGTTTGCAAACGTACTGAGTTCTGTTTCACCTATACGGCAATGAAGCGAACCATGTTGTAAACAAACGTAGTAGTACAACCAGCGTATCAGACGGGGACTGCATGCTGAGCACAAGCCAGACAGAGCAGACAACAAGTGTATGCGGGAGGACTCAAAAATGTGATAAATCGTACAGTTATACATTATTATGAATATTGTGCACTATTATCAAGATTTATAATTTTGTGTATTACATGGTTTATCCGATACTTTCCCTCCTTTTAAATGCGCAGTCCTTTTTTCGTTTTCAAAACAAAACTTGGATTGTTATGCTCGCTGTGGGGCCGCAATACTGCCATAATGGAATACATTATCAGTAATAATGGTTGGATATGACGTCACAAAATTCACTGGTATTGACAAAGCTATAATATAATAAAAAATATAGTTACCAAAGAAGCACAAAGAACATTCCATCCCAGATAAGATCCACATGGACAAGAGAATGACTTTATCAAATGCTAAATACGGAAGAAGAGTTAGATTTTGATAGTTTAATAGTGCTTTTTAAAATCATATTCGTATCATTTAATTCGTATAACACATTATAAAGTATCTACTCGTGTTTTAGTAATTTAAAACCGTTCGATTTATGTAAAAACTGTTCGTGAAATGCTAACTGACAAATAGCTTGACAAAATAGCTTGTACGGTTCAGCATGCAGTTGAACAAATCAATCGGCTGTAGAGACTTTATTCAATTTGGGGAGAGAGAGAGAGAGAGAGAGAGAGAGAGAGAGAGAGAGAGAGACAAACAGACAGACAAACAGACAGACAGACAGTTATATACAGAGAGGCGGTAGAAATCGAGGAATCGATGTATTTAATGTAAATACACTCTCATAAGTTAATACAATAAAGTTGTAAATCGGAAAAGAACGCGAAAGCTATTTGCAACTGCATTCCGCGCCTGTAAACAATATCCCATGCAAATGAGAGGTTTTCCCTGTTCGCCATCTCTCCTTTACAGGAGTTCTTCACTCTTTCCGGTAAAAACACTACAAATGCCGTCTTTTACAGTGGTTTTGACATACCTATATCAGCAAATATCGGTAAACAGTCTAACACCTCCAAACTTGTCAACCAGGCGTTTGAAATTACCCAACTTCACCTCCCATCTAAATTGATAGCCCGCCAACCCAAAACCACTTAAAAACGTTTTTGTTGACGAACAGCTTCGTTATGTGTCTGTTCGGAGTCTGAGAACGTCATGAAAATGTTGTTTCAATAGTTTTTATAACCACCATGCTTTGTAACAGTAAAAAAAATCGGAATGTTTTATTACGAAGAGTTCTATCGTCGCCACATAATGCGGTTTGTGTCCGCACATCCTTTATCATATAAGCTGACAATACTTGGTGTAGTATGATTTGTATTGTGTAGCTTGCGTTCTCCTGATAATCAGAGTGCAGACACTTTGACATGACATGACTGAAGCATAAGCTTATGTGTCGGCAGGTGCTATGTACGATGACTTTGTACACATGATTAGCATGTGAAAGAGGACGTGGCGCGACCGAAACCATCGTAATGATTAGGTATGTCGCTTATTTAACATACTTGAAAACGGGTCTTTTTCATTTTTTATTTTTTTTACTTAGTGTCTACTGTCTAGTGCCACGTTCATATTTTCGAGTACCAATAGGCTGTATAAACACATTTTAAGAAGCAGGGTATTTTATTTCGCCAAAATTTGGCGAAAGAGTCCCGCGTGTCTATAGCCACATCTTCAAGTTGTCTATTGACAGACGCGGCGTTGGTGCATTACCGTATACGGTAAAGTCTACAATGACGCAGAATCGCGGCAACTTAGTCCATAATTTAGTGTACAAAGGCTTTATAAAGCATTCTAACAAGGATTGGGCAGTTTATTTTACTAAAATGGGGTGACTTTTGGCGAAAAGTCCTTCGTGTCAATAGCCAACTTTTGTCTATTGACAGGCGCCTGTCAATAGACACGGTTTTTTACTATCGGCAGTTGGTGTTTCATTTAACCATTCTTTTGTCAATAAGTGAACTCCCGCACCGTCACATACTTTGTGAGATGTTAGAAGAGTTTTGGGACAATATAACAAAAGGTCGTAACTAGCACACGCAGGTCTGGCAAACTAACCAACATAGACCGAGCTATTTTGTGCTGAATTATTCTGTTTTTACAGCAGCCGAGAGACAACACTCAGAAACAGTATTGTTCGCTCTACTGTCCATAGTCACTTCCTCAATACGTACAAGCCAGCGTAAAATTATCGCGCTGACCTTTTTCTCATTGTGGGCGCAAATGGGGTGCCTCGTACGTGTATGACCTGTACTTTGCTGACCTAAGCATTGGCATATTTCAGGTAGCATAGAGACAGCTTTTGTTTGTTGTTTGCCCATGACTCATCTGTAGGTTTCGATCAGTACCTATATGTATGGACACCATCTTAGCTAATTTTAGGTCTGTTTCCTGCTATGTGTAGTTACGCCCACGTGTCTAATCTAGTTAAATGATAAATCCGCGTACCTAGCTCGACTTTTACGATTATAGTAGACCCTCGATAGAGATATCTTCAAGAAAATCATACGTTCTTGCTCATCATTCATAAGCTTACTGCTGATGTGCAGCATGCTAATAAGGTTATCTCTGATTGGTCCATTGTCACTATTCACAGCGACTTAGGGAGTCTATTTATCGACTCAGTATAATCATCATTTGTTCACCTCGGATAGTAATTCTGTGGATTTCAAAATTGAATTTCATAGTTTCATAGTTTTAGCTAATTTATTTTACATATGTTGCCAAACCAGTGACTCTTTCATAATTTTGATTTAAATTTAAAGGTTATTTGTTGTGATATTACATTAATGAAATTTGATTTTCGAACCCAAGTGCTGTACGAGCATTTCCTATTGAAATCATGCAAAAATGTAGCTTAGAACCATTTCATGTGTAAATTCCTAAAAGGGTAGATAAAATCGTAATGTCATATTATGGACATTTAATGCTGGGCGATTGTTTTCTTTTCGAGCTGCTCTAGATCCAAGTTAGAAACAGAATGCTGCTTGTGGCATCTGACCCCTCTTTCAAACGTCTTAAAATACGACTGTGATTAAGATTAAATTTTAGCTCACATATAGTTTATACAAAATATCGGAAGAAATAGTGCAGGGATCAACAGAACAGTTTGAATATGCCCTGTGAAAAAACGTGATATTAATAAATCATTTCTGAAGATTAAAGGAAAAGGAAGATTTTACAACATTTGTTTACATGTGTAACACCTAAGATGTCGTCACTATTCGTGTGCAAAACTTCTTAATCTGCGCATGTCCAAGATCAGGAATATATATTGAACCGAAAGGGGAAAACCCACTATTGAGTACAGAATCGTCTCAAAAGTCAATACTCTGTTCCGTTTAGTACAAGCAGCGATACGATATGGCATCTGGGATAGACCCACTTAATGTCCTACTCCATGCTCTGGGAGAACATCTTGGCGAAGACGATGAGAAAAGAATCCGTCAACTTTTAGAAGGAAATCAGATTTCTAAACGTGACATGGAAAAGCTAAACTCACCGGTGGCTATCTTCCAAAAGCTCGTAGAGGGGGGACATATCTCGAAGAATAATTTGGATTTCTTGAAATACCTTTTAAGGGATATAAATCGAGGGCCACTTGTTACTGACATCGAGGAATATGAGCGCAAGTATACAAGGGAGGATGTAACAAACCCGGCAGAAGTAAACCCTCTGAAGAAGCTGTTCGATAAATTAGCTGGTCAGCTGGATTCGGACGATGAACGTACAATACGCTATCTTCTTACAAATCAACAGATTTCAAAGCGAGACATGATGAAAATGGACGACCCGGCAGACATCTTCAACAAACTGGTGGAATCTGGCTTCATATCTAAAGACAATTTGGAGTTCTTAAAATCCTTATTCAGGACAATAAATCGCCCTCTTTTGATAAAAACTGTGGAGGAATTCGAGCGAAAACAGCCTAAATGAATGTAAGTATCACGATTGGCAATAATCCTCGCATGAAAGATTATGTGGTTGCCAATAGGACTACTGTTTAGTGTGATTGTTGTGATTTATACTCAACAAACAAATTAAGAATTTTCGCCACTATCGTATTATCCGTCGTCTTTACGTGTTGATCTTTCGCCACCTTTAAACATTGTGTGTAATTTTGCAACTTTATAGTGGTATCTGAAAGCTGGATATTACTCACCATGCAGTCAATGCATGCGTGGATTTCTTTGTTGAAGGAGTGTCATAAAATGTCTTAAATATGTTGAAGCGAACGTCATGTCCTCAGTAATCATGTTTCTTTTTCTTCTTCAGATATCAATATTTCTTTTTAAGTCCCATTGTCATTTTTTGTGGTTTCAATTTAACAATATTTGCCATCTAGTTACTATATAACTTGTTCTGTTGAGGTTTGTGAGCGACCTTCGAATAGCTTTCTATAATAAAATTCGGAAAGTATTTAAAAGAGGTGTATATATTCTGTACATTTCATGAAGAGAGCAATTTTCACAGGATGGTTTCAGGCCTGTCGGTGCATACTTGACCATGGCCAAAGGTCTAATACATAACTGTGTAAACAAGGCTTTATGCAGTACTGAATATAAGGGCCTGTTACAGTTTGTTCATTGTTTCCTGTTTGAACATTCTCGAAATCCCTTTGAGCAGCACAACGTGTAATTTCGCAATGCATAATGCTGTGACCTAACACAATAGGACACAAATCTAAAAATAGACATGACAAATCAAAAGGTGCAAAAGTCGAAACTAACCGGTGCTTTGCATGGTTAATAAACAACGTATATTTGACTATACCTTATTCTTTTTTATTTCGGGGAGTTTGAAGCCAAAACTACAATCCAGCCACATTCTAGATTTGAACAAATTTGACTTAGGTCATCCAATCACACTTTCGATACCAATTTCAAATCAGCGCATCAAACAGGCAACTTCTGTGACGAAGAATCTTAACATAATAGGACAAAAATTGCCTTAAAGCTTTTTTAACTAAATGTGATAACAACTACATAGCAATGTTTGGTAAAAGGAAATGTCACAGTTTCTGTGGAAAAGACAGCAAGAGTTTTGGCTTTTGCACCAAACTAGAGTGAAGCCAGCTGAGAGGAATAGACATGCATATCTTTAAATTAACCCCGGGTCAACAGCTGCATGACGATATCCATGTTACGAATTGATACTCCCAGCTTAGTCATGTTAAAAAGTAACTACTAAAGTACAAATAATGTAGCTTACTACAAGGTACTACACGGAAGGTGTATCAGCCCTCTTATGGAGTATAATTTTTGCTAAGGAACCCCATTATGAACTTGTGCTTGGGATATAGTTCTTTTACAATCACATGATCACCATGTGACCCTTAAGGTGTACTGTGTGATCTCCTCTCCCAGTTGTTCAACTCAGTTTGAACTGGTAATTTCTTGGGCCTAGGATTTTTAAGGCAACCTTTAGATGTTTACAAAATTAGTGTATATGACAATGAGTTGAATTTCAGAGCCGCAACGTTTAACGATACATTATTTTTTCATGACAAGTGTCCCACTATGTATTTGAGATTATTGCCATGTAAAAAGTTACCAAAAATGTGTGGCCCTTTCTGCCTTTTGAATTTCCTGTATAAATGTGATTTGTTTTCCTGTATTCTTTACTCACAGATGATGGTACTGTATCAATGTATTCAATAGAAAATGGACAATGGAATAAGGGATCTACTTGGTAATTGGTCATCTACTTGGTTTATGGTCGTCCGGATGATACAAACATTGATCTCCATAATGGCTAAAGTGAGTGCGGAAAGTGAAAAAGCTACTTGTACTTGTAGGCTATGATTTGCACTATTTTTTACTACAGCGATAAAATAAGATCTTCAAAGACCAACAGGACAGTAGTCTTCACCTTCCGAAAGAGGCGCGCAGTATGGAGACATCCCTTCAGGAAACATGGTTTCACCCTGATACTAAGTGGTGGACATTTATTGTAGGGGACAATATTGTTTGTAGGAGTGGAAATTGATAATTATCTTTATGACCATGCCTTTGTGCGTTCCTGTAAAGTAATAACAGAGCTTATAGAATATGATTGTATAATACCAACCGTTTTAGTGCACAAATACTTTAAGCATCTTTTAACAATTAATGCATGCTTTTTTACGTAATTGTACGTTAATAAAGTAATTTGAGTTACTCTCTCTTGAATTTAACAAAAGCATATTTTTTAGACCTTGGAATGGGCATGTGCCCGGAAGATATTATCGCCCTTGAGGACATATTATTGATTCTGCTATATTGCAAAGATGGGTTTGTAAAGTCAGATGTTTTCAAGTTCCTGGTGGAAAAACTCAACGACCACAGGTTTACAAGCATTGGAAGTGTAAAAGTCAAAGCACAGTCGACCTATTTAAAACGAAAAACTGGTCCAACGATTGCCTACCTAACACAAAGCAAATATCATCGCAATTAAACTTCTGTATCTCTGATGAAATAATCTATTTTCTATGAACACTTACGTGCAACCCTAAAGAGGTTATCATGGTCAGAAACTGCGTTTTACCTATCACTTTACCTTTGTCTAGAGAGTTCATGACCATCTTGTACATTGCAACCATTGGTTAGCATGCCTTACGACTTTGCTTCAAGTCTGTGATTTGTGAACACGGAAGTGGGGGAAACACGATGATTTGTGTTCTGTTTTCCTGTGAAAGGTGTGAGTTTGGTTGAACGCGACTCAGGGCAGAAACAATGATCTAACTACTTCGCACACTCAAATGTAATGCTTTCGATCGCTCAGCCTATGTAAACCTGACCCTGGCTGCCAAACTTCACCTAGGTTTGTATTAAATAGAAGAAACACAAGAGAAACTGTTGGACATGATTTTATTTTTTACAAATTAACCGACTTGAACAAAGTACATATATAGCATGACTAGTAGAATTTGAGCATTTTCGAGACTCGTGAACCCGAAAAACACGTTACTCTACTTTTACCTATGAAAGGGTAACTGGCCTCCATTTTAGCAGCACGTTTGACAGAAAATCACTGAACAGACACGTGTTTGTCAGTTGAGCACTTTACTTTTGAAATTCGGCAACGACCAATGATACATATGAGGAATGCTTGTAGACATTTCTGATCTTGTATCATGTACAGAACTGTGTCCAGTCACATATAAGATAGTTACTCGATACAGGCCTGAGTATGAGGCTGATTCACCCACCTGTGTGAAAAAAGTAGCACACATCAACTCCTAAATACGCTGTGACCTCTCCTTTGTTATGGAAGAAGGCATCATGGACCAGTGGCTAGAGCAGTGGCCGCAGACAGGATAGTGAGTTCGAGCCCCAGCATGGCTATATATGGTGTTGTGTCCTTGCTTCTCCCCTCCAGTCATGGCCATTGGTACCTGGTAGGACAGTGGTTGTTATGTATGCGTTCAGCTCTTGAATTGAGAGCCGGCAACTCTCGTTGTATATATTCTATTTGACTTGATCAGGACGGTGCAAACCGTGAAGCAAAACTTCCCTGTACGTAATCGGAAGAATGCCCGTTTGACAATAGTGGACCTGGCCTAACACGCCAGCAGCGCGTGATCGAAATCACTGTTTTGATAGATAGTATTTGTTCCGATATGTTTGAGCGTCCTTCACGGTAACCTACTTGATTTGCAAAGTTGTCATCAGGGATAGCCTATACTCGAGCACGCGCAAAATTACTGAAATGGTAAAAGATTGTGTCTACCTCTATCTATCGGACATCCAATCATTCCTGCGTCATGCTGAAAATAAATGTAATACTAGTAGACGTTCATTGTAACTTGAAGTGGTCTGGAAGTGTTACGGACTTTGAACACTGCCACCAAATAGCTGTTAACAGAACAAAGGTTACCTGTGAGTTTTAACAAAAATAAACACTTTGAGGTACTTTGACAATTTTGACTGAAGTACTCCAGGTGTTTTATACTTAAATTTCAACGAAAATAATATAACAAAACAAATTATTAAAGGAACGTCGGTTTGCAACTCCACAGTCGGTGTCAACAATGAGATGGCAAACTTCAATTACACCATTATTTACTACGATGTATATATGTGACCTCACACGTCACGACACCAATGTTAAAATATCGATGACAAAATCGGTTTCGAAACAAATAGGTGCTTAAGTGCATAACAAACAACATATGATGCAGTATACCTTATTTTAGGTTGGTTTCGTACAGCATGAAGCCATCTCGACAGTACTCAAAATCAGAACATTTGTCTGAAAAGTCTGGTGATGTGTGTTAATAATTTTTGAATCTCTTGAGATACTGCTAAGCTGAATAATTACATTGTTGCTAAATTTATTATTTCGCTATTCCAACCTTTCCCACATATATTGGCCCGGTTGGGATTAATTTTGGATATCCTGTTGCCAATAACAACTTCTAAACTAAAAAAACCAAGTTACACTACTATAAAGTTTCGTTTGAGACACCATGGCAAACTAACTGTTTTTTCCTCTATTAGCCCAGCAAAATTTACTCAGCAACGTACTGACTTCCTGTCATGGGCTCCGTTTGTCTGTGCAGTGGAGAATGGAGGTAGAAAGACTCCATGACTCCGGTTTTAGACAAATTAAAGGAAACCATGGCGAAAATGAATTAATGGTCATGACCATTAATTCATTTTCGCGATAGTTTCATGTATTGTATCGAAAACCGGGGTCGAATATATGCATGGTCACCCATTCATTCAGTATCTTTCAACATGTCAAACAATATAAGTAGTATCTTGTATCAAACAAAATTCATGAAAAATGGCCGACTTTGTCCCTTCAAGACACAATTGTCTCCATTGCCGTGGTGGAAGATCCATCACATTAAAAACATATAGCTGTATCGAGTGTCGAATTTGACTCACATCAAATCATGTTCTTGTCACACACAATATTGTCCAAGCGTCTGAGGCTCTATATAATGCTATTGAATTACCATTAACCTATCGCGAATTACGCATGACATCCCCTTACAACGGGAAACGCTCGAAGGCTATTCGCATATATGACAAACATAATACCCGTGATACTTGAGTTTTGACAAAAATATTTTGTTGAATTAGAGTTTGCAGGGAGTTTAACTTCTCATTTAAAGGCACTGTTAACTCCACAGTGGATGTCTGCATTGAGAAGGCAAACTTAATTTCCATTGATAATTACTGTGATGCAGTGTAATGTATGATGACGTGACCTCACACAGCAGGACACAAATCTAAAAATAAACATGATAAAATCAAAAGGTTAAGGATTCGAAAGTAACCAGTGTTTTCTGAGGTTAACAAACAAAGCACATTTGATTATAACTTATTCTTGTTTATTTCGATGGGTTTCAAGCCAAATAACGCCTCTCATAAGAAGAATATTATAGGGACAAGTCATGTCATATGTTAATGATTAAATCACTCGACATGTTACTTAGCTACTCAGGAGAACAAATGTGTCGGCCAACACCGTGATGCTTTGCCTAAATCAGGTGCTGCGACATTAAGGAACAAATCAAAAACAATAAATGCTTGGATAAACCTGTTCCAAATATAGGAATGAACAGGTTTTGTCCGCAATTTCCATCAACGAAATACAAGTTTAATTTTCTGGGCAAATTCACTACAGAACCCCATATTGGATTTTGGTATGGATGATCACGTATCTCAATTGTTCAAATCAGTTTAAAATGGTAAATTTTCCGTCCTAGGATTTTTAAGGCAACGTTAAGGTCATTATAAAAATTAGGTGTATGACAAGGAGTTCAATTTCAGAATTGCAAACACGTATTGTAATGGTACATGAGCTTTTCATTTCAAGTGTCCAACTATGTACTTGAAATTATTATGTAAGATCAATTACAGTGAATTTAAAAATAGGTTGGAATCACAACATGCTTGGGTGAAAAGTAATGGATGCAGTTTGCGGTATTTTCTATCGCCAGAAACGTTTTTTCTAATCACCCAAGCTCGTTGTAATTCCAAGCTATTTTGAAATTCACTATAAGTAACCAAAATTGTTGCCCGTAGTGCTTTTTAATTTTCGCAATAAATATTATATGTCTTCCTGTATTCCTTACTTATTAGTTTTCAGATGATGGTACAATATCAATGTATTCAATAGGAGGTGGACCATAAAAAGAGGGGTTTATTTAGTCATTATAAAATCAGATGTTTTGTTTTGATCCTCCAGATGATGCAGACATCTCCATAATGGCTAAAGTGAGTGAGGAAAGTAAAAAAGCCAATGATGTCGGAGACCATATATGATTTGCACGATATCCCCTGCTGTAGTGAATTGTTCCAAATAGATGTACAGGGGAATGTAGCCATCTAGTACCAGTAAGATCTTCAAAGACCTACAGGACAATAGTCAGCACCTTCCGGAGGAGGCACACAATATGGAGACATCCCTTCAGGAAGCATGGTTTCACCAAGTAGGGGACATTCCGCAATATTGTTTGTAGCAGTGGAAATTGATAGCCATATTTACAACCATGCATTTATGAGATCCTGTAAAGTAATAAAAAAGCTTCTAGAATAGGTTTGTATGATACCACCCATTTCAGTACACAAATACTACATGTTTTTCAGTGCAATTTTCCGTAAATAAAGTTGTTTGAGTTACTGTCTCCTGAAATTACCAAAAGTCTCTTTTTACACCTTGGAATGGGCATGTGCCTGGAAGATATTATCACCTTTGAGAACATATTAAAATTTAGTAAATTTGGTATATTGCAAAGCTTGCTGTGTAAAATTAGTAATTCTGCTATATTGTAAAGATTGCTGTGTAACGTCCGATGTTATCGAGCCCCTGGCGGAAAACGTCAACGACCAAGGGTTTAGGAAATCAAAGAAAAATCAAATCAAAATCCAAAGGAAATCAAAGCACAGCTGAACAAATGAAAACAGAAAAGCTGTTCCTGCCTAATTAATACAAGTAAATATCATCGCAATTAAATTTCTGTATCTCTGATGAAAAAATGCATTTTGTATTAATTTACGTGTTGTTGCAACCCTAAAGAACTCATCATGGTCATAAACTACGTTATACTTATCACGTTAACTTTGTTTATCGCTTTCATGAGCATCTCGTACATTGCGACGATTGGTGAGCATGACTTTAGGCTCACTTTCAGTCTTTGATTTATGGTCGTGGGAATGGGCTGAACGCGTGTCTTTTTCATGTGAAACGAGTGAGTGGGGTGAACGCGATGATTTATAGTCTGTTTTCATTGGTTTTACGTGTCTTACGTGTAAGTTGGTTGACCTTACTAGTATATAGGGCAGAAACTAACTCATTACTGCGCAGACTCAAAGGTTATGCTACCAATAGCTAGGAAAATCTGACCTTGGCTGACTACTTTCAAACACTAGGTTTGTCTGAAAAAGGGGCGACACAAAAGAAACCGTTGCACATAGTTTACAACGACTTGAACCAAGTCTAACAACAATGTGTTGGTCAGTTGAGTGTTTTACTTCTGAAATCGGCAACCACTAGCAACACATATGAGGAAGATTCGTAGACATATCTTACCCTGTCAATTACATAACTGTGTCTAGTCACACGTTCGAATGTAACTCGATACAGGTTGGACTTTGAGGCCTATCCACACCCTGTGAATACCATGCAAAAATAAATTCCTTAACGGTCTAGTAACTCTCCTCGGTTAAGTTGTGCGCTGCACTGCCTCAGGGTACTAGGTGTCTTGGCATGCAAACTGCATGACAATTGTTTTGGTCTCTCCATAAAAATTGAGACCTATGTCATTCTGTACTAAAGAAAACCCCGCAAAACCCCAAATTTATTGCCTCAAGTTTAAACATCAGCCATAGTAATTATGTGCTCAAACTGCATCACTTTAATGGTGAAAAGTAGGATTTCCGACTTTTCCAATTTCATACATAATTAAGGACCTTTTAAATCCAGAGTTTGTCAACTGTTTAGTTTATGAATTTCGAAGTGCGACCGCGGTTTAATTTACAATATAAAGACTCGACAATCGGCATGCGTTGACTTATTTTGAACCGAGGAACCTTTAACGCACACCTATACCTATCCTAGAGTTTACAGATTTATAGTGATATTAATAAAACACATATTAACTTGATATAATGGTAAATTTTAGAACAGGTACTTTAACTGTCATTAATTTGAATTTGACATCACTGTAAAGGTGTTTAATCGGCGAGATAAACGACATTTACTCATTACGTAAAGACATCCTATGATTATATTTATGTACCCGGATTCTCCACTTCGTCGACGCATCATAAAGCTTTGGACCTCTAAATAAAACGCCTTACAAAAACAGCAAACGCTCTTTAATATCTTGTTGTCACGTCATTACCGTCTTTCCTTTATAAATAACTGCTCTGTAAATTGTAGATCCATGATAGACTAAGTAAACTTTGCATTCACTAATATACTTGGCTTCGCCTCCTACATTGCGTTGTGCAAACTTTTGTAAAGGTCATTTTAGTCCATTATAGGTCTGGACGAGCTACATCATTGCTTAATGTTGAGGCTGTATCACCCCTATTTGTAACAATCAACCCTATTTGTAACAAAACTTAATTTTCAAAAAAACTTTGCCGTATTAGTTGAAATATTAATAAAATATGCATATTTGTATGTTCGGGGGCAAGTTTTTTACTTGTCAAAACTCATTTTTCCAAAATTGTGATTGCTACAAATAGGGTTGATTGTTACAAATAGGGTTGACATGTCACCCCTATTTGTAACAATCAACCCTATTTGTAACAAAACCTAATTTTCAAAGAAACTTTGCCGTATTTGATGAAATCTTGACGAAATATACATATTTATATGTTTGGGGCAATTTCCTTTATTTTCCTTGTCGAAACTCATTTTTTTTCCGAAAACGCTCGTTAGATTAAATTTCGTTGTGCAGGTTACTAGGGATAAGAGGCCTACTCATAAGATATAATTAAGTCGTGCAGTCGGGCAATTTTCACCAATTTCGGTCAAAAATGTTACAAATCTTGTTTTCTGAGAGAAATCATACTAAACCTAAATGGGGTTAACTTTTGTTACAAATTGGGTTGATTGTTACATTTTGGGGGTGACGTGTCAACCCTATTTGTAACAATCAACCCTATTTGTAACAAAATTAAACCAACTTGTAACAAAACCTAATTTTCAATAAAACTTGGCCGGATTTGATGAAATCTTGATGAAATATACATATTAGTATGTTTTGGGGCAATTTTCTTTTTTTCCTTGTCGTAACTCATTTTTTCCAAAATTGCTCCTTAGATTACATTTCTTTGTGCAGGTTGCAAAGGATAAGAGACCTACCCGTAAGATATAATCAAGTCGTGCAGATACATGCCAAAAGTTTGTTTCGGGGCAATGTTCACCAATTTCGGTCAAAAATGTTTAAAATCTTGTTTTCTGACCGAAATCATGCTAACCCTATGTGGGGTTAACGTTTGTTAAAAATTGGGTTGATTGTTTCAAATAGGGGTGACGTGTCAACCCTATTTGTAACAATCAACCCTATTTGTAACAATCAACCCTATTTGTAACAATCAACCCTATTTGTAACAAAATTTAGCCAACTTGTAAAAAAACTAACTTTCAAAACAACTTGGCCGTATTTGATGAAATCTTGATGAAATATACATATTAGTATGTTAGGGAGCAATTGTCTTTTTTTTCCTTGTGGAAACTCATTTTTTCCGAAAATGGTTCATCAAATTTCATGAAACTTGGTACAGATGTTGAGCTCACATTGCCTTGACATTTGAATGAAGACATTTATTAGTGCCATTCACATAAATCTCTTATTTGCATACTCCATGAACTTTCCTAATTAGTGGGCTATGTTCAGAAATACTGCATCAAATTTGGTGAAACATGGTAAAGATGTTGATCTGTCAGTAAATAATACTGTGCCAAGACATTAGGCAGTATCATGTCAATTGATTGCTAATTTGCATATTTGATGAATTCTCATAATTAGTATGATATGTCTAGAAATGCTGTATCAAATTTGATGAAATATGGTACAGATGTTAATCTTCCAGTAATGTTGTGGCATGCAAAGATATGTGGTGATATCATGTCAATTAATTGCTGATTTGCATATTTATTGAAGTTTCGTAATTAGGCTTATATGTCAAGAAACGGTTCATCAAACTTCGTGAAATTTGGTACAGATGTTGAGCTCACATTGCTTTAACATTGAACAAAGACTCTATGCATAGTCGTGTTAATTAATCGTTAATTTACATATTTACTGAAGTATCCTAATTAGAGTGACATTTCCAGAAACACCTCATCAAATGTGATGAAACTTTGTACAGATATTGATCTCATAGTCCTGTACTACAATTTATTGACACTTCGCCGTATTGTGTATGAAATTTGCTACATTTGATAATCAGTCTATGTTATAAAAGAATGCAAAACTGTTTTGCAACATCCAGTTGATTTATCATTAGTTGAATTATTTAATGACATTTTGTAAATAGTGTGGCAGCCTACATTGTTTTAACTTTTTCACCACCACGGAACTCATCTTAAATCACAGACCCAATTAATTAACAGGACTCTATCCTTTCCAAGGACTAGGGATCAAAGTACCCATTAAACAAGTGGGGACTGTGTCATCAACGACGACTTGTTGCGTATAGGTTTCTATAATACCATCTATTTTGAGTACACAAACAATTAAAGCATATATTAAAATGCATTAATGTTAGTGAACTTATCTTCTGAGAAAGTTACTCGTGAATGTACTGAACGTGTGTTTTTACACCGAGGGAAGGGCATGTGTCGGGGGATATTATCTTACCTTATGGGCGTATTATGTTTTATATCCTACTACGTTACAGAGATGGCTCTGTGAAGTCGGATGTTATAGAGCACCAGGGGACAAAGGTCAACGAGCACTGGCTTACAAGCTTGAATGGTTAAGGGGCAAACGACAACAGCGACAAAGAAACAAAGCAGGTTAACTTATTTAGGTCATGCTCAGTAGCTAATACATACACAAAATTCAATGAAATATTAATATCTCTAATTTTGATTAAGACTTTGTTTCTGTTATATTTATGCAGAAGTAAACCCATTTAAAGTTATCCTGGTCGTAAGCAAAATTTTACCTATCATCTTCGCTTTTTTGTTAATGAATACTTCGTACCTTGAAATGGTTGGTGAACATAATCAGTACAATCTGCGCATGTTCGAGACTTGTGAAACCGAAACACTACAAGTCTACGTTAGATATTTAAGAGAACCAGACATCCATTTTAGCAGTACGTGGAGCAGCACGACATGGCAGCGATTAGAGAATTGAGTGCATTACTTATGCATCTCGGCGATGAACTTGGAGAAGGCGAAGTGAAAAGGATGCGTCAATTGTTATCAGGAAACCAGATTTCTATACGTGACATTGAACAACTAAACACACCGATGGACGTCTTTCAGAAGCTAGAAGATTCTGGCTTCATCTCGGACAAAAATTTGGACTTCTTGAAGGATCTGTTAACCAGAATAGATCGAACTCCACTTATCGCTAAATACATCGAGGGCTATGAAAAATTGGTTAAGAAGGAAGCAATCAGCACAACAGAAATCGATCCCCTGCAAGTGCTGTTCGATAACCTATCTCGTCAACTTGGCTCCGAAGATGAACGTACCATACGCTATCTTCTTACCAATCAACAGATCTCCAAGCGAGACATGATGAAAATGGACGACCCAGCCGACATCTTCAAAAAACTGGTCGAATCTGGGTTCATATCTCTACACAACCTGAAGTTTTTGAAAAACCTATTCGAGACCATGCATCGCCCTCTCTTGGTAAATATTGTGGAAGAATTCGAGAGGAAACACGTTCGTAAATGAGAGATTGGATCTTTACTACTTCGATTCTTTTTAACAGAAGAGCTAATTGTACAAAAAGAATCATGTCTAATTTCGCTTTTATTTTACACAAAACAAATTGAGAACTCTTACTGCTATCATAGTCTTGTGTTTATCCGCTCTATTAACGTTTTAAAACATTTTATTGACTAACAGAGTACCTATTTAAATTTAATTGGGAGCTGAATTCAACGTACTATGTATGTAGTCAACTTGTCCATGGACTGTTTCAGAGGAAATTTGATTGAATTTTAATTAAATTTACTTCAATCTTTATTGAAGGCTTTTATTGATTTTTCCAAGATTAATTCTACCTTTACAATATATTAACTCATTTTAATTATATTAAAACTAACATAACTGAGGCTGTCTGTAGTACATGTAATTAATGGATGTGATTTCGTAGTAAATATTGAAACTATACAAAAAAGCATTGTCCGTGCAAT
>LD346648.1:78204-99724 GCA_001465055.1 Ptychodera flava
GCCCAGGATGCATCCACACACCAAATACCAAGCTGAAACGTGCAGCGGTTTGCGTGTTTTTGATGTTGACGGACATACTGTACATACATACATACATACATACATATATACATACATACACACATACATACAGACGCCATCGACTTCAGCCTATACGATAAACTCACATTGGTAAAACCAAATGTGAGCTAATAAAACGTAATTCTGACCAGAACGGGCCCCCATATATCATGCGTCTAGTAATTTTTCTTTTCACTATAGCTCTGCCAGTAGAAAGATCGGTCTCTGACTGAGGCTGTCATAAGCTAAACTGGGCGCTTACAAGAAGTACTTTGATTGTCCTTACATGCTAGTAGCATGTGTGGTTGTGCGTGTGTGTGTTTATATGGATAACTGAAATTCTGCTGTTCAAAGGGTGCAGTGGTCGAACTTGAACCGCCTTTTTTAAAGGTGGTGATGTCGCTATTTCGTTTTTGGAGACCACTCTTTGCTGGGCGAGTCGGTGCCACATATTGAGAGTTCAATGCTGACAAACAAACAGCATTGAAAAGAAATTACGCTCTCGGTGTTTTGCACCGTAAAAGCTGCGAGTTTGAAACTTTGTGCCAAAATGAGATTCTCTATGGTAGTCTGAAATGCACCTATAGATGAAGACAGAGCTTGACCTGTCTGTCGTGGCCAGATTTAGTCACAACGGACAGACACAATCACAAGAGTCAACGCACATTCAGAACCCAAGACACTGCATATCGTCTAGACATAAAAAGGTCGATAATGAACGCATGCTGCTGACGTTATCCAAAAATCCTAAACAAGCTATAGGAAATACTCATACTGAGACGCATGCATTCCTTTGCAGCAATTTATTACTCAAAGTCAGTTACAGTATTTAATTTCCAGAACATTAAAGACTTTCAAACCAGCAATGTCATCACAATAACATTTGTTTAACATTGTTTAATGTTCACATACTTCCTAGAAAGAAGGAGACCAGCTGAAAAAGCTGTGTTAAATTTCAAAAAGAAGTGGTCGACCTTCTTCTTTTACAATATATTAGCTGCGCATCATGTATAAAATATTAAAAATTTATCTGCTTGTGGGCGTGGAAAATGCCAAAATGTTCCTTGTTGTGACCTGGTCAGCATATCACATGACGATACATCGTGTTGGAAATGCATTCCTGAGTACATGAGGGTGATATCTCTTCATTTTTTAATTTGCTACAGCTTGGCGCCCTCAACATCTCTTTTCAACACTGTAATTTGCATATGGGCAATCAACACCTGACCACAAATGTCCGTGTGTGTCTCATTCTGAGAGTGTTTTGATAAAGTTACCAACAATGTAAGTAAGCGATCATTGCAAAGCAGACGCAATATTGGAAGTGTTTGATTGTTTAGTTAGCTGATAGGAAATGCCATTCTGGTTGATATTACTGGATTGTTTTGTGGGAATTCTCAAACTTTGCGTTTCATTTTTTACATCAATGAAATTTTCCGAAGACGATTTCTACCTGGTTAGCACATTCACTGATGTATCTTACATTTTAATGATGCATATTCCATCAACCTTTGGATTTTGCTTTCATGTGGACATGTTACATTTGTTCTGACCATGAATCACGCAATGAAGATAGCTGCCTCATTAAGGCGGAGAGTAGTATCACCTGTGATTTGTGAGGTGGATTTGTTGCAATTACAGACACTGAGTAACTATGAGAAAGACTGTGCTGAATATTATATGCCTATGTAAATGTGGAATCAACACAAAGCGCGAAATCTACATTTTTGGTGTTCCGGCAACAACCTGGCCCTCAATGCCACATTCATCTTTTCCTCGGAGAATCTTGAAGAAGCCTGCAAATAAGAAGAGAATGTCCATCAATGAACTGCTGTGCGTCGCAATCTTCCTACACTCAAAGTATTTAAAGTTCGGAACTTGAAAATAAAAGATAAACTTGCTCAAAATTTCCTAAAGTAAACTTTCGACCATTCTCTTTCAAAATCAACAATAAAAACTAGAAAGCATTTGCAAGCAAAAGCGAAGTTCCAGAGACCAGAGCAGCGGAAGAAACAAGAGAATGTGTGACAAAGATAGGTGTGCAGAATGAAAGAGTGCTTTGGATTTTATTATTCAAGCAGCAGTAAACACCATAATACACCTAAAAGCAAGGCAGTCCGGGGAATTACAGTACACAGATTACAAATGCCTACTACATGTACGGTAAAAACGCAACAGATACATACGGGGGCGACAACGCACGAAAATGTATATCAGAAGACATTCTCGTGAGCCAGAGCAATAATTTTCGCTCCACTGACCTACGCAAAAATCAATCGCTTGACGGGTAGCGCTGAGTTGTTGCCGTAAAGAGGCGCGTGGTTTACGACGATGATCAGACGAGAGGAAACATCGGACCTCGGCCGTTGAAATAGGGCCGTTCACAGTTTACGTCACTGTTCTCTCATTAATATGCAAAAATAAATATTTGTCCGCATTTTCAGATAACGCTTTTGAAAATTACGCATGCAAGAACGACGAAAATACATCTCAGTGGGTGACTGCTACTGTAACAATGAATACTAAAAAACATATTCACGACTCAGAGTACAAGCTGAAAAAACAGCCACGCATGCAACATTGATAAAATTTGTACACATTTCAGGCTGCGTGTCCGAGCTCGTGCGCGCACAGCTATATTTAGAAACAAACCTGTAACCGTAAACAGCACTATTGAAAACCGAGGCCACATGCATTTTCATTTGATTAAAAGCACAGACTAAAACAATTTTCATTGCTATGTCGCTGTTTTCACAAGATACTGACCGTTTGATCTTGGAAAGTTGAGTTGCTTTTACGTGCAGCCAACGCATGCCGGTGCGGTGACAGACAGTACACTATGAACAGATGAATGCCTAGCATGGCAGGGCTGTGTTACTAGCGTTAAACGGCCTCGCAGACTGATATAGGAAAAACCGCTGGTGGCTCCTCAGAAATACGGCGGGCAGTTTCTCCACCAAAACAGCCGATTTTGAATCCAAATTTTGCATTGATCTTCATTTTCGAGCACACCCACTTCGCCTAGGTACACGATGTGCCCAGCCGCGCTTGTAAACTTAGGGGAAGCCTACTTTTCTCTCTCTATGCGAGCAAAGCAATCGTACCGCCGCCACTGTTATCTCATTGGCATTCTGGCGAAACAGTATAGCGCCATGCACGGCGAGTATTTAGCGAAAAATAAAATCAAAAAGCAACAAAAAACAAAGCGTAAGAAAGCTAGAATTATTAATAGTCGCGCCAGCGGCTTACTGACTACGCATGCGCTTATTCATAATATACTCTGCGAGTAACCGGAAGTGTACCCTTCTTTCATGGGCGCCGCCATGTTTTTTTTTGAGTACTCGTAAATAAACAAATACGAAACAAATTATCATTATATAACATGCCATTTATAAAATATACCTCTTTTATTAGCCAGTAAATGTTATTATGCACCTTGTTGCTGATACAAAATATCGTTCATATAGATAAAGGGAGAAAACTGTCGTGCATATGAACGGTGGCATACGCAAAGAATGCTGGGATTGAATTTTAGAAAAGCGCCCCCTGTGTCAATAATTAAATTCAAAAATTGCCAGTTTTTAGACGGAACGCTATTGTTTTCAGCTTGCAAGTGGAAGTTGGGCAGTGCGGTTACCATTGCAATGATAATGATTGCATGATACGTCCCTTGTTTATGTAATAGGCTGTTATCATTGTAAAAATTGCCAATTTTTGTCCAGAATTTTTACACGTTACAGAAAATCTATAGGCCTACCTGCACTGCTGCAGGGTTTGACATCGTGTACGTACGTGAACTGCTTTCATCAGAGGGAAACTGGGCATAGTTGTCATATAAACGTTTATGAAGTAACAATTAATTACATTTTATCATGAATCAATACAAATAACATTGCCAATCTTAACCCCTGGCGCGACACCAAGGGCTGAGCCCTATATAATATTAGCTGAACGCGATATGATAGTTGAGCAATGCAAAATAAACAATAAGTAAATAAACAAACAAACAAGAAATGCCCGTAAAACCCGTCCGAGCTGAGCGATGACGTCATAAGCGTGTCGCAATGCATTCTGCGTAATTAAGGTAAAATTTGTGTATAGCACGTTCTATGATAGTAATACCAGAAATAGAGAAAGAAAGAAAGAAAGAAAGAAAGAAAGAATGAAAGAAGGAAAGTGAGCAAAACTAACAGTTCCAGAGCTGGTCTCTGGAACTAATAAGGGGTCACCATGCAAAGTTTGGTACCAGAGAAACAGATTACCCAATATTTATTGATGTTTGACATTCAAAATGGCAGACATCCCTGTGTTATCTTTATGTTGGAACATAAATTCTTGACCTTTACAAAAGCAAGCTGGTGAAACCTTTATTCACTCCACAAGCTTCAAAATAAGCCCCCACAAGTGGTACACCAACAGAATATTGTAAAAATATGAGAGGTCAATTTCCTTGAGGCACATTCTAAATTAGTATGCAATAATTTAGTGAATATAAATGCAATAATTGAAGGTAGAATCTGCCCTGAGCAGTTTTCAATCAGTAAAATTTTAAAGATACTCTCTGATCTGCTCGGTGTATTGAAAATTGATTTTTTTCCCCTCAAAGGCAGGTTCAAAGTTACGGTCAAATATTGGTGAAATTAAAGTAATTTGACTCTCAAAATCTAAAAGTTTGCAGGGTGATCTCAATTTTTTTATTCTTGATTGTGAAAGCTAATGACGGAAAGTTGGTTGACAAAAGTTCGAGCAACAGTTTATCTCATGAATATACAACGGTGTGCTCAAAGATATTCCAAAAGATAGGCAACTAGGAAAGGGAACTCAGAGTTTATCTCCCTTGTTGGATTAGAATATTTTTGTGGTAAAACAGCCATCAAAAGATTAATGAGAAATCAATTGTACGCTCAGTGTCCAGCTAAAAGGGAGCAACATCAAAAGCACCAAGAAATACCCAGTATTTGGCTTTGCAACAAGACAGTACAACTGATGTGCACTGTTATGGTCAATGACCGATTTTCTGCACAAAATCAGTTATCAATGTTAAAAAGTTATAGATCAACTCGTGTCAACTGTAGACACTTAATACTATACTGGGAATTTCATCATACTTTGATGAGAATACACTGCAACAATAACCTACACTGAAAGATCTGTCGCCTGAGGGTGGAATGTAGAGGGCGCCCTTGAGTGATGGATCTTTTAGTCTAACAATAACCCTGCACCTGACAAAACTACTGAGCTGAGAAACTATTGAAAGGTAAACAGTTATCCACGATACTAATCTGTGGAAATACAACTATAAGCGTAAAATACCTTGATCTCCCCAGTCTTCATTCCAGGAGTTGGCAACCAGCCAGTAAGGTGTGTTGTCCTCAGTGCCCCAGCCAAGGATCTTGATGGCATGACCACCCAGAGCCTCACCTGATTCATGTTGATAGACGCCTGAAACACACAAGAAGTACAGCAAACTCTGTTAACTATACCGGTATATGTATGGTGATACTCAGACATGATGAGAAATACTCCTGTATGCGCACAGATCAAACTACAGTAGGTACAATAGGGCGATATGCAAATTACATCACTGTTCTCTCATTAATATGCAAAGATAAATAGTAGTCTGCAAATTTAGATTGCATTTTAAATTTGTAAGCTACCCATTCGAGGATGACAGAAATACAACTTAACAGGCAACTGTTAACTGCTCCAACTACAACAACCGCCAATAACTGTCTACTACTGTCTGCATTTCAAGCAGCGGTGTCCAATGTCGCACGTGACAAGCTATATTTAGCTACAAACGTGTAAATGTATGCCATGATTTGCCAGAGAACTTCAACCATAACAGACCAATCACAGAAATTGTCTCATACCAGACAGACTGTGATAATTCTCAGTGTAATGATTTCTCTGTAACAATGAAAACTGTGGTGTCTTTGGGATAAGGTTTCCAAAGCAACTTGAAAATATCATTATTTCTGATGTTTCTGATGATATGACAGAAGAACAGTATAACCAGAGAGCAAAAGGAGCAGTTGTTTGCCAGCTGTTTACGACATCTGTCTGAACGGATCATCTGACAAAGCTCAATGTAGAAATCCCCTGAGCCAGCTTAACAAACAGAACAGTGTCATTGGCCTAGCAATAATCTACATTCTCTAGTATTGGACATTTGTGGTTTTTTTTGGATATCATCTTTGGTAAAATTTTACGTACCACTCTTGTAGCTTGGGAAGTCTGCATACACTGTGAAGGCAGCCTCGACGGGGCCATTCTTGTAGATTTCTGTCATAATCTGATTGACATCAGAACTCACAGCGTACGATGTTGAACCTGAAATTTGAAACATGACAATACTGTTATACAAGCAATGCTTAGGATGAAAAGAACAAGTAAAAAAGCATCACTTCTACATGTCTTGTGTGCATAAAAATAAAACGAAAATTAAAGAATAACAACAGGACACAAAGAATTTGTCCATAATGCAGTTGTATGGCTTAATCCCTGTAACATAATGCCCAACATTAGGCCACCACAGAACATTCCACAGAATAAATCCCATTGACAGATGTTAGGCCAATGTCCTCTTGACTGCTGACTCAATTTTCAGGATGGCAAACAGTGTTTCATCCAGACAGGGAGATGGGGGATTCCCCCTCTATTGAAATGTTGGTATCTCCTCATAATTTGTTAAAGGGGACCAGCCCCCTCCTCCTGAAATGGTGCCAGTCACACCTTTTTTTATATTTTGCAATGTTTTATTACATGTAGGTTTGCATTAATTATTCACATTACATCCACTGATTTTTTTCCCCTTCAATAAATAGATAGCTGAATAAATAAAGTATAGATACAGTATAAAATTGGCATATAAGTGACATTTTGCTGGTTGATATAAATAATGTTGTAGGGGTTGCCACTTTTTCAAATATACTGTAATTTGTTATTTTTCTTTGCAATAAAATATTCAATATTCAATATGATAGACTCTCTTGACAAAGGAACTCTATAGTTCGGTGGGCTTCCCTGCATCTTACAGTAATAAATATGTTTTCTAATAAGTAAACCAATGAAATTGACTGACACAGTTTCATTTGGATCAGATAAAATCTGACAGAGTTGCTAGTCACACCTTAGAGATAAAAGTAGAACCCATGATGTGGTGAAATCCCCCCTGAATATTCTAGTAAAGGGGAAAATTGCCCCTTGTTGATGCCATCCTGGATGAAACACTGGGCAAGGCCAGTGGTAAAAATGGCGCCCTCAGTGGCGATTTTCAGATTTCGACGTCCCTCCATTCAATCAAATTGACAAGTTACAACTGGCCATACTAAAACATGCTGCAGCTGTCTTATACAATCGTCTGCATTTTGAGTCAGTGATCTTTCAAAAACGATTTACATCAGCTCAAGCTAAACAAGCATCACTACTCTAAGACACAACAATTTGAATGTTGGCACTTCAACATGGAAGTCTCTCCATGGCTAACAAAGCCAGCACTGACTTCAGAAGTGACATAATTTAGGGGCCGTCGATAATAAAAGCTGACGCACAAGAAATGTAATTCCTTCGTTTTACTTGAAACCCCCTCCCTCCCCCTCAAAACGAAAGTTCTTATGCGAAATCAATTTCGTATTATGATGCCATTTCTGACAAACCCAGACGCACCTCTCCGATCCCTTAGTACTGTAAAAATTCATCAACCCATTTGGCTAATCTGAGATGGAACACATTCATTTCTGATGTCCTAATGTTAAAATAACAACATTCTTCCAATCTAAGGTGCAGACAATGTTAAATCTGACCTTGTTTTCTGCACAAACAAAGAAGTTTTGATCTCCAGAAGAATTTGCAAAACTTACCGAAATGTTTATCGTTTTCATACGTGACATTGTAGCCCTCCTCACAAGACTTGACACATTTTGGTGTTGGTACAATATCTCCACAGGGTTGGTATTTGCCTGACACATGGTGATCGCAGTGTGGGAGTGTGTACGGAGAGCATCCTTGTTTGGTGCCGTATTGACCACCAGATACAAGACCTGTGTTGACCCAGTATTCCCATGCGCCACTTGGAAAGCCACCATTGCACCTACATGAAATAAATGTTTACAAAACATTCCTTGATAAGCTAAAAAGCAACATGTATATGCATACAAATGTAGCCTTATCTGGGAAATACACTCATTTCAAAAAAAAACTCTCAATGCCCCTCCTTGGACAAGAAGGGTAGTCCTCTCCCCTGCCCTCAAAAATGTAAGCCCAGGTTAGCTCAGTTAAGGTTGTATGCACCTCCAAAGTTGAAGATTTAAGCTTTTGCTAGGAAAACTTTAAACAAATCCCGGTCAAAATCATGAATTAAACTAAGGGGTCACCGTCCAAAATTTGGTACTACTTTTAGACGAACAAATAACAAACTATTTACCAGAACACTGGAAATGCTGCTATTTGTAACCCTGTTGGAAAAAATTCAATTTTCGATTTTCACAAAAATTAGACTGCAAAAAGTTATTTGCTAAATGAGCTTCAAAGGGCTCCTACAAATGGTAGACAAAAAAGTATTACTGCACTTTGAGAGTCTGTATGTGATCCTGATGTGCATTCTATCTTGACTAGCTAGCCATCTACCGATACATGTGTGTCTTGTACAGAAGTTCCTTTTGGCTTTCCTTGTCCAGACAAGATTAACACATCAGTGTTAATCATGACCAAAATCTCATTGTTTTCTGTAGACAAGTATGACTTCTTGATGAGGGGAAAGGGGGTTAGGGGAGAGAATAATCTGGAAAGGTTAGTGGTCTGTCTCTAAATTCAAAATTGACGCAGTTCTGGTGAGTCAATGTTTGTGTGCAGTACAGTTTCAACAAGAATGAGTTCACGTACAGCTGCAATGACAATAGTATGTTTGTTCACCCCAAAAATATTGTTTATTGATAGTTTTGCGGCCACGGCTACTTTCACCACTGATGGAAGAGTAGGCTGCAGAATGTGTGGATGCTTATGTATTGTGTATTTCAGACAAACACATTATTCACTATAAAGGGTCATATACTGATGAATAAAATACCCTGGCCAGGTCATTTGAATGCACTTAATCCTCTGCTACATCCCCCGCATATATTATAGCCCAAACAAGGCACTTTGTACTTGAGGGCAGAAAGGTGACCTTTAGGAGGGCAAATGGTCTCCTGCATTGAGGTTGCATTGTACCTTGTTTGAACAATTATGTTTTCATTACATGCCTCTGTTAAATTGTTTTCACTCAAAATTGTTGGGTTCATTTGCAAATGACAATCATATGCTTTATTTCCTTGATTCTGTTGATAGACAAAAATCAGTTGAAAAATAAGAACAATTTTAATCATAAAATGACACACTGTTATATCTAAATCAATGTTAAGTGGGTTAGCAAATTTTTCTGCATAATTTTTCTAAAAAACCGGCTTTTCTATGTAAAACATGTAGTTATTCGGTAAGATTTGTTGCCGTAAGGTTGTTGCCATAAGGTTATGGATCGATCAGGACAAAAACCAACTGTTTCAAAAATAGTTTTTATCCAACAGCTGTTGGACTTTTAAACGAGCTGCATGTGCTACTTTTGGTGTCTCTTTAACTTGTCCATGTGTCATACGTAATTTGTTTTTGGTCTGAGCTCTGCGGTTCCACCCTGAATTCCATGGTATTTTTGTTTTTTTATACACAAATAAAGTGCTATTACCCTTTCACCACCATGGTTCCACCCAAACCCATTGTTATCAATGGTGATCTTGGACCTGTATACAGGGAACTGGGGGTGAAAGGGTTAAGTCCTTGTCAAGTTGAAAAAGTTCCATGTCACTTTAATGACTATACGTATGTGGCCCGCTACATCATCAACAAGTTACCATTCAGTCCTATTGGTGTGTGAGGTTCCACATTTTGGGTATGTAATAACGTATACTTCCCATACTGCAGTACCTTCAAGACTTTGACTTCTTGAAAGGCACTAAGCAATTGAGAGAATATCTTTCACACCTGCTATTATAATAGCTCAATCAGTGTGTCTGGTTTTATGCATGATGGCATATTATGGGACATGCAGGAAACTCATGATTACACAGATGCGAAAGTAGGTATCAGTAGGTCTGAGAGAATCTGAGGGATGGAAGAAAATCACATCTATCAAGTTTTTGTCAGCTGTATAATTAACACTCACCCATCACCACACTGGAATCCACAGCAGCACAGCAAATCTTCTGCGGACACATGGATGTTCACCTGACCATTGGATGCAATGCAGTAACGGTCACTCATTGCTTCGACTGCTCCAAATGCCTAGGTGGTAAAAATAGATCTCTCTGTTAACCCTTTGAACGTTGTAATTTTTCCCGCCAAAATTTTAGTGCAACATTTTGCAAATTTTAAGAATTTTTCTGTAATATTTTTGATAATTTTGGACCAAATGGGCATTTTATTTCATTCGCTACAGTTTTTTCTTAAAATTTTGGCAAAAATCTGGGAAAAATCGACTCAGGTTTATTTTATTAAGGGTAAAAAATAGACTTTGGCGCTCAAAGGGTTAAATTAATTGTATATGTGACCAAGATTTGGTCCAAAATTGAGTCCTGATTTGTTGTTGAAAATTTCTTCTCTCTTCATAGTTTATTCTTATTATTATATGAAACCTATCAACACAGCAAGAAAACTATAGGAAGATTTCAGTACATGCCTGTAACAGGATCTGATCAGTACCTCTAACAGTCCCTAATAAATAGCCTCTGTTACAGGACTTGTAAAATTGGTCAGATATCAGGGGTGTATGAACAGATCTGTATCAGGCCAAGTATTAGAGGCATGTATACAGTGATGTAATTTCTGAATGTATCCAGTGCTGTGACCACATGACTGAAATACTGGTGTACAAACAGTTGTGTGTCAGTGTTGAATTTACAGGGCCTGTTACAGGCACTGAAAATTTGTCAGATTTCAGGGGTGTATATTTTGGAACTCTTGAAAAACATTCACCCCAGATAAATTGTAACTGATATTTTGATTGGATGTTCAGAAAATGATTGATTGGTTGTTAAAAAAGAAACCTATTAAGTTTAATTACCATGTGAATAATTGTTTGCTCGATCATGTTTCTCACATTAAGGATTTGGGTATCATTTTTGATTCCAAACTCACTTTTGTTCATCACATTGACTCTATTGTAGTAAAGCCAATTGCATAATTGGTCTCATTAAACGCAATTTTAATTTGATCATTCAAGTTGCTGTCCTTTGACATCTGTTCATTACTATGGTGCGTCCAATTTCAGAATATAGTACAGTTATTTTCAATTCAATTTCTGACAGTCAGGTAAACTGTATTGAGTCAATTCAGAAACGTTTTCTTAGATATTTACATCATAAACAGGGATGTCACAGTGACTCTTCATCTTGGTGTAATTGTGACTATAACTTGCTCTGTAATCTTTTTAAAATTCAACCTTTATTCTTATGTAGGAAACTATTTGATTGTACATGTATGTTTGTGCGTAAATGCCTTTTATCTTCTAATGATTCCACAGATTGTACAGGTTTTTATGGTCTATGCGTACCTAGATACTCTGCTAGACATAGACCTCTATTACACATCCCTTACTGTAGAGTTGATGTTACAAAAATGGCCTGACTTGACGAACGTCACGACTTTTTAATGATTTTTATTGATAAGGTTTGCGATGTTGTTGTTTTTGAAGAATCTAATTCAACTTTTAAAAGACATGTTAATTTGTTTTTGTCATTGTTTGATGTTTAGGGTACTTTTTTGTTTGTTTAAATTTTAGTGTATTTTATCCTTTTCTTTATTTTCTTGTCTGTAAGTGGCTGCCTGATGGCGCTGATGATGGACAAATAAAATAAAATAAAAATCTAATTGGGATCTTCAGCTGCCTGCACCTTCAAGAGGAAGACATTTGAAACAGCTACAGTTTGAACAGACTGTGTAATGTGATTATTGAGACCATCTCTAGAAGATTGATAATTATATCTGGGTCTGCAAGCTGTAGAGGTTCACTGTTCTGTAAAATTTCAGTACCAGAGGTTGCGGAGTCCACTGACCCACAGTCCGTCCACAAGGGACCGTGACTGACCTTTGACATGCAGCCCAATGACTTTGGGTGAAATTAGGTAGACACTAGTTGACCTTTGAACAACCAATTTTTTTATGTAAAAACACCAGGAAAACAAGACGAAATCTCACTAAATTTTTCTTTTTCAAAATTATACACCTCACTATCAGCACGTCAGATAGTGCATAAGACCAATTCAGAACCTGTGAATTTAGGTGAAATTGTTCTGCTGAACTACGATTCTCAGAGCAATTTCTTCAGGTGCACTGCACTACGAAGGTTGAAATTTTCATTCTGTGTGTGTGGCAGAGGCAATGTACTTATTTCTAATCTGCATGCAAATTATGCCATAGGCATACTGAAAACACTTCCGTCTTTTCTTGTGAAAGTTGACATCAAAAGGTGAATATAAATGTTATTCAAGAAATACCGGTGTTTATGTCCCTCTACATAATGAGCTTACATGTAGGTAGTGTTCTTTGACACTACGTGTTTGGTACAATACCTCTGCTGTACAATTTAATCAAACATTAACTCTGGTATTTCAACATGCGACTCTTGCTATGAACATGTACTGCAGCTGACACCCATGTCAAGCCTCTAATAATATTAATAGTTTATTTATTTGTAGCATTTTTTTATTCATTCATCTATTCCAAAGAGTGTATTGACTTTATTTCCTTTCTGTATTTAGTTTTCTTTATGTATTTACATATATTTATTTATTTATTCACTATTTTAGCAATATGAGTAAAGCCCCATTATATGTATCTTTTTGCATTTTGCTTACCAAAAGCACATCACCCAAACTTTGGAGAGTATTTTTTTATTCAGCTCATTACACATCATTGTCTTTGAAAATATCATCTTTGGTGATGGATTTGGTACATGCATACCAAGTTTAAAAGCAATCAGAAAAATTAATTCAGAGAAAATGATTTTTATGACCAAGAATGCAAAAACTGCCCCAAAAATACATATACAAAAATTTCACCACAATTTTAACAAATCCAATAGAAGACAACCTAATATATAAGCTTTCTTTGGTGTATATATATAAATATACCAACTGTGAACTAAAAAAAGCCAAAATGATGCAGCTAATCCTGATCATTTATTAAGTACTCACCCAGCAAGAACCGCACGATGCCTGATCTCTGACCTCTTTGATGGTTGGACAGTTTGGCCATTGTTGTCTGGCATCGAAGGTATCTGGAAGAAGAACGTTGAGCGGATGGACTTTCACTGGAAGTTTCTTGCTTGGATCCTCCTTCAAGGCACCACAGAGACCCTTGACATACTTCACAGAGACACCTTCGAAGTTAACGCCAGCCTGGTTTGATGAAGTATATGCAACATTAGTATTAATGTATTATGCACCTTAAAGAAGGAAGATTTTAACTTTTACTCAATTTGTCGATAAGGAAACTTCAACCATTTTCTTTCAAAACTGAGATTGTAAATCAGGGGTTGTAGTGCAGCTTTTGGTACTACAGAAATAATTACCAAGTATTTACTGATATTTGATATACAAAATTATAGCTGTTTTCCCTGTATTATTACAAAAGGAGACCATACATTTTTCATTTTTACGAATATAAAACTGTCAAAAGTAATTACATGTACTCCATGAGTTTCAAAGCAAACCTCATCATCAACATACCATTACAATATTGTAAAAATTTGAGAATCTACAGTGTAAATATCTGTCCTGGAGGCCTGTAATGGACTGAACGTACCATAACACGACATGCAACACATTGTGACATTCCCTGTCACACACTTGAAATGCTACGAAAGATATGGAACATGCTTTACTGCCAAAAGCAGCTGGTGCTATGTACAAGTATTTCAACAGATAGTACAAACCTTCCATGTTGTGTTGATGGAATTGATGTAGTCGATAAGTTTGCCTGTCAGTGCTCCGTAGTATGGTTTAGCTTGGCTCAGACCAACAGCCAAGGTCAGCAAGATAACCAGAACCTTCATGTTCTGAAATGGAAAGGAGAAATTTTCAGAGAAACATATCAGTTTGATATGTTTGAGTTAATTGTTTAACTGTAAGCAGTTTCCTTTGAGCAATGCATTGCAATTTTCTAATTTTGACTGTTTTGCTCTATGGATGCAGAAAGTATACCTATAGCTACAGTTCTTAGAGCTGTGAATGATAAATTGGTATGCTAAGTACATTGGAAAGGATCAAGAGCCACACCACATTTTTTACACAATTATATCATACCAGTATATTGATGGTGCAATACAGCGATCTGATTGGTCGAGATGCGTAAAGAGGTGTGGTATTTTCGCAATACACCATGAGCAAGCTCTCGGCCAGAGAAAAAATCCTTTTTTGACATTCCATGCCAGAATTTCAATAAACTGTTATGATATAATAGCAATAAATCACACCCAGCGACAGTATACCACTTCGTTTTTGACTAGTTCACTTCATACATGCATGACGGATAGTGATGTCATGAATAGGCAAAAATCTTGTGGCATACTGTCACTGGATGTAGTTTGTTGCTTGACTGTATCATACCAGTAAATCTATGGTGCAAATACAGTGATCTGATTGGTCGAGACAATACCATGGCTGGCATACATGCGAGCTCTAGATTAAGCAAAATCCGTTTTTGATGTTCCTCGCCAGAATTTCAATATACTGTTATGATATACTAGCAATAAATCACACCCAGCGACGGTATACCACTTGATTTTGACCAGTAACTCCATATATGCACTCGATTTTGACCAATAACTCCATATATGCACTCGCTATCGCTCATGCATATATGTCGTGAACTGGTCAAAATCTCGTGGTATACCATTGCTGGGTGTTCTTTATTGCTTAAATATACAATGACTGCAGCTCAGCTGTAATCTGAATTATGAAAAATATTGCAACATTTTCTGCTCAATGGAAAAAATCTCTCATCAAAACTTCAACATTTCTGACACTCCTGCTGTAGTCAGTGACCAGATTTCAGAAACCATTATTCAAGCTAAGGGAGTTTCCTGCCAGAAAAGAATAAAGAGTACCCTCAAGCTACTGATCTTTCGCACTTTGGTTGGTTCACCCTGAAAGGGGTGTACCATCTTAGTTACCTCAGCTGTAAATCTACCCAAGCAAAAGTATGAAAACCACTTTCCTTACACGATGCATACACAGAGTCATGTGACAGTCACTCCCCCATTTCAACGAGAGTTCAAAGTTCAAGTGAGCTGTAGAGTGAAACGCTGCATCATGGAAAGTGACCATTGTGTCAGGGAGAGCTTTGTTCAAATAGACCGCGATGTGGTATCAGGCACAGCCTAGGCCCAAGCATAATCCACCCCTTTACAGCTGGAAGTATATACATACCTGTACTCCACCCCTTTACCTGTACTTTTTAAGGTAGCACGCACCTCGAGGATAGATAGTCAGACGCTCAAACTTTTACAAATATTCTTTTGACCTACCACTTGTGGGGGGTTCATTTTAAAGCTTATCGAGTTACATGTAAATGAAGTTTTCAACGGCTTACTTTTGCAGAAAACACTTGCCCTGACAAGTCATGAAGTTTCACATACTGTATAGCTCTGAATACCTAACCTCTGATCTCAGCAAACCAAATATTAGAAATTACTTCCACATGTATAGGTATAAGCCTAAGATATCTCCTGCCGGGCCACAAATCCATTTGCAGTTAACGCCTACTCTTTCAATGACTTAAAGATCCATTAGCTGTAACTTTGGTCATTCTTTTAATTTTGTTTGTTCTGTGTATCATCTGCAGTTTCTGGTTTGAATCCTTCAACCATGAAGAAATTCCTAATATTTAGGTCATAAATATACCCTATATGAGTGTAATCTGCATTGTTATTGTATAAATTTTGTATTCAGGTCCCGGACTAGAATACATTGATCAACAATGACAATGGTCATTTCACATGTACAGGCTGTGTTGGCAAGCGCTGGACACCGGGCATTGGTTATGATGATCGGATTATAGTTAAATTCTGTAGTTGACACATTGAAACAGAATAGTGAAAAATTAGTCAAAAGTTACAGCTAATGTCCCTTTAAAATCCCTTCAAACTGTGGCTAATTCACTGTTCACCATCACTGCTAATGATAATTTTAGTTTGAGAGTGCTTCACATTGAAATGCAAACATACTCTGGGCAGATACATAAAGTCTAGTTCGCATGCACAGTCCCTCCACCATCCATCTAGAAATGCTTGTTGCTCTAGATGTGAATTACACCTACCACGAGGTCAGGACTTGACATGGATCGGTCTCGGAATTTGTCATCCTATTTCTCATCACCGAGAAGTCAACAACTTGCTCTGGACAAACTGGTGACTCATCGTTTTAGAAATGTAATTGAGCATTCTTTAATGCACTCTGTCAAAAAGGTGACACAATCAAAACCTTTGGACAGTATACTCTCATTTCCTGTTTGATTTCAAAGACTTTGTTAGGATGATAACAATGCAGTGATTTGATAACCCCTGTACTTGTTAAATGTAAGTGCAATATACATAATAAACACTAATTTTGTTCTTCACGCTCACCAGCGTTTCTTGTTCAACTCTTAAAAGCACATTTTAAAAAAATGCTATTCAGCTTAATTGTCAATACAGAGTCAATACATGTAATAGGGAGGTGCTGATATTGATTATATTTGAATTCTAATCCAGACTGGAATTCACAAGTCTACAACAACAATGTTTAAGTCTACACATGTACACATGCACTGAGTTAACTCGCTGAACACTACCTCAATATGATGCGGGGAGTGGAACAAATACTGCAGTAGACATTAAAAAGAAAATTGAGGGAAAAAATTCATCAAAAGTCACTGTAGTTACAGGCCCTACTATAGAGGGAGTGGCAGTAGTGGGTATGGGCCCAGGTCCTGGTTATAGTAGCCTAGACTGCAGGCATTCAACTCAATGCAAGCAAACTATCACTGGTGCAACCAGTAAGTTGCATCAGTGACAGTTTGCCTGCATCATGGATGCACAAAAATAGACTTTTCTATCTTTGTACATCCATGATTGCATTGAGTCGAATGCATGGGGTTGTAATGACAATTACAAGTTACCTACAATAAAAAAGCTCGCTATGTCCCGAGTTTCCTCTGTGCAGCCTTGCCGGGTTCCTTTTTTTCACCTCCTTGCTGGGTTGCAGTGGAGGCCGTGTAACCATGGATGTACAAAAAAGGGGACATGGTGTAACTATGGCAACAAAGACGTGAGGCCGAAGGAAAGAGTGCAAAAAACTCGTAAATGATCGTGCCCTTCAATATTGAGGAGGAATGCATTTCATTTGTGCAATTCTGGCTTGGCTAATCGTCCACTCGAGGTTGCATACTTATTATATACCGGTACATAGCGATTTCCTATAAAGGCTGAAGCCCTGAAGGGGTGACATGCATGCCCCATGCCAGAGCCCAAGCATGTGAATACTCAATCATGTTAAATCGATCAAGACGCGTCCAAGGATTAGGACATGCGTAATACTCTAGAAAATACACTTGAATTGCGGTGGTTTCAGAGCCTCACCCTTACAGCCACAAGAAATAACTACACTTTCACATGCACAAACTCTTTTGTCCATCGCATCCGTTGGTTATGAGACTGAGATCGAGTGACTCCGAGCAGCCTGGGAGACCTAAGTTATCACTCGGGCCTAGATCAACGTGAGAACATTAATACACGATCGAAGTCTCAAAACAGCGAAGCAGTTTAGTCTATCACATCCTCTCGTTCAACTTACGCGATACAGTTGTGAACTCCGAAGAAACACGTCTGCTACCGTTGAGATCTTGAATCCAGTGTGTTGTCCGTGATCGTAGCTTGATCACGTGCACCGGTTGAGTCACATGCTTGTGAAATCACATGATCCCACAAGGTCAGTGGTGTCAACAAACAAGTGTGACCCCCTAGGAGTATTCGTTTTCGCAAGGGACGACCAAAAATAGATAAAGTTTGGGGATGAGGGGGTGACCTCCTGTCCTCTGACAGCTTAGCAAAGCCTCGACCCCATGATATGTAGACTTTTGACCTCTCTTTTTGATTCGAGCGTCACGTTTAGCCAAAATTTGCATTTGAATCGTCATTTTGTAGAAAATGTAGAGTATTGACATCAGTATTTGATCAAAATTTTCAACATTGGAGCCCCTCGGGCTTAACTAACTTAAAGAAAAATTGTAGAGTTTGTGCGTCGTGGTTTGAACCGCCGTAAAAAACACAAAAACAAATCAACAAACAAACAAACAAACAAACAAACAAACAAACAAACAAACACGTGTATTGAATTCAGCCTGCTGAGCCGCTCGATTCCCGCACGCGGCGGAGTCAGCTATAGGATGTTTACTGTACACTCAAAACTGCTAGTACGAGCGCCTTGGTAACAACGCCACAAACTAAGGGACGATTTAGAATTTACTTCCAGGGGGAGGGTGGAGGATTTTCTATTTTCTGGGTGATTTTTTTCCACGCCGCCCCCCCTAGTCCTCATCTTTTATGGGGGTTTTTTCCATGCCCTCGCCCTCTACTATATACATGCATGCTTACACACTATAGACATATCCAGTCTAACAAGTTGCAGGAACTGAAGTGGACTTTTAATCGATGATATAAATCATTTCAGGGTTATGTGACTATAAAAAGAATTATTTGCAGGGACTGCAAGTGGCACACTTTTGGAAAGGGTAGCAATAAACATATCTGGTTGTAAATTTCCGAAGAAAAGTTAATTACTTAATATCAATACTTTTTTCGTTATGTCTCACTGATACATATGATGCACACAAAGACAAGCAAAGATGTCAGTTAGAAATTGTGAACAGAAAATCAGAGGAGCAGATAATTGGCAAAGTGATATATATCTTGAAGTTTAATGGTACATCATTTGCAGATATCCAGATATTTCTGGAAAGTGAGATGTACATGCACATGCACAAGTTCAGCATACATTTTCATTTGATGATGCTGAATATTTGCAGACTCACGGTGAAAGTTTTAAACATTAGGGATTAAAATTGATGAAAGCCAACTTGTTTTTACTTTTCTCTTTTTTTCTAATTTGGTTGTCATTAAACCAACTAGCTGCCACTGAAAGCAACAATGCTGAGGAATATTTTAGAACATTTCTTGAACAAAACACCTTATCCAAAACATGAATTCACATGTTATTCTGCTCATTTCATTCACAATCCAATGTTCATATTAAAATGCAGATAACCCTGTGTAAGTCAAAGTTCACATTTTGTCAGCAGTATTTTTCAAAATTGACAGAGCATTCATATATATCAATTTTTTTTAACAAACTTTAATTTCAAAATAGTCATGATGCGCATGTTTTCAGATGACACGACACAATACATGTTAATTTGTTATTTTGCCTTTTCTGCCAGCCGCCACTGAGAAATCTTTGATTATACATATCAGAATGAATGGGACACAAAAGTGTTAGCATCAATACACAATGTGTAAGCCTATCCACATTTCTCCTAGCCTCATACACACTGAGATCACTTCTTGGACTACGCAGCAAATTTCTTGTGTATATTTCAACAATACGACACCATAGCATTGATGCAGTGCCACATGATCTTCTGGATGCACATACAGGATTATTGGAAAATCAACCCTTTTGTAAATTTTTTAACCATATATTTTTGACAGTAATAAATAATATTTTTATTTTCAACATTAAAAATCTATTCTCTGAAAAGCAACTTGAAGATGAGACGGCCATAGATTTATTTTCAAAAAAGTTTATAGTAGATGTAAGCACTGTAAAAAGTTATGTAGAACATTTAAAAAATTTAGAAAGGGTAAAATTGATGAGAATGAAACATAGAAAAAAGGAGCAGAAAAGAAGAAAGGATAAAAATGCGAGGACTATGACTGGTTAAAGTTGCTCTTGAGTGGGAACCTTCAAATTTAAACGTAAAAGAATTAGATAAATACCTTGATAAAAATAAATTACCAAAACAAAAAAAATTGAAAGCTGAAAAAGTTCAAATTATAACTGCACATATATATGCACAACCTTGATTCAGTTTAAGAAAACTCAAGGAAAGATATTGTAACAACTTATGTCACAGATGAGTCAGAGTCAGATAGCAGTGACTCTGAATTGGAAACTTCTGTCATTCCGGGAGTCATTGAGAGTGATGATGATGGTGTTGGTTCTGAATATGATAGTGACACAGACACTGACACTGACAAAATCCCAGATAACCAACGTGACCATGTTACTTTAAGAAGTGGCAGAGTAGCAAGTCGTTTTGTTTTGAATTAAGGTGGAGCTGCATGTTGCCAACACAATTTTTTTCAAAGCAATAGTTCTCATCAAAGATGACAAGGAAATCCCCTCATACCGTATATTTTCAAAAAGCAGAGACTCTAAAGTTTAGTAAGGTAGCAGTTGTTTACTCAAAGGATGAAGTGGGTGTATATTTAGGGTAAAAAACCTCAATTTTGGTATTAATGATAAAAATTAATTTAAGTAAAAAACTAGACAGTATTTTCTAAAAATGTAATATTTCACTTGAAAGGAGAGTATATGTAGAAAAACCAACTATTTTATTCGGCATTATCAATCCTCATTTTAAAATGGGTTTAAAGACTGACACACTAATAATTGATTAAAATCATGATCAGCAAAATTAAAATGCCTCTTATTAAAAATGTAAGAGCTTTATGCCAAACAAAACCAATTGATAGTCGTTTTGTTATATAGCATTTAAAAAACATAATGTGAAAATTTCAGAAAATTTGACCCAGCCGGAGTGGAGTTAAATTCTTTGGAAATTTTGAAATTGGGAAGGAAAGGAAGCAAAGAAATCGGGTGATTTGCATACATATGCATAAATTAACACTTCTTTATCATGCAACTTTCAACTGCTTTACAAGCTACAAGGTAAATCCAACCTTAAAAAGACATTTACTGTAAATTTTTAGCATTAGTTCAATGTTCATCTCTGTGTATCAGCATTTGTTTGTTATTCTATCACTACATAGAAAACCCAATGCTGTATTTAGCAACATACCAGTGTGAACATAAATGACCATTGTTATTGTTGACAGATGAATTCTAGTCTGGACTTGATCCGAGATCTCTTTTCAACAAAAACAACGCTGACTGTTCACTGTATGGTTTGTGTTGACATGCTAAATACTGGACATTTCATGACGCTTCAGGGAGGAGAACAAGATACTGCAGTAGATGCATAAAACAAACCACTGTGAATATAACCGCCATGCAATTCAACCAGTAATTTCTCAATATCATTCAAAAAGATCAGTCAGAGGCCGTGGAGTGAATACAAATAACTTGATTGTAGTAAGCAAAGTACCGATTCA
>LD346648.1:102960-149464 GCA_001465055.1 Ptychodera flava
GAGAGAGATGGGGATGGGGGATTGAGGTAATGAGGAAGCCATCATTATTTACGGCCTGGGGGTCACTCAAAAAATTAAAACTTCATGGGGTGCTCAAAATGTGGAAAGAAAGAAGGGAATTTACGCAATTTTTAGTTCAACTGAAGTACCTTTCAGATTGTTGCACACATCAATTTCTCAAAATTTCCGATGCGAGAGGGGAACATACCCTCTCGCCCTCTCAGTCCACTTGGGATGTTATAACAGTTTTACTAGTGATAGACAAATTGGAAAACACATTTGAGATTGCACCAGACTGCACCGTTGCACACGTCAATTTTCAAAATTTGCCACGAAAGATAGGGGACACCCCTCTGACACTTTCCCTCTGAGCCTCTCACATGCCCCTCCCACCCTGTACTTTAAATTCTTCCCAGTCAGATATCCTTAGTGAAAACCCTGTCATGATACCAATCCAAACTGAACAATACCATATGGTTGAATATTATTTATAGCGTGAGTTTTTTATCTCTGTATGAATTTTGTTTAAACTGTATTGTTGGTTTAGCCTTTTCAACCATCGTGAGGTAACCGATGATAATCTAGCAGGATACATCAGGATTTGAAAGGTCTTTACTATTGCTGTTTTTTGTAAATTTTACAAATGCATGTATTGTATTTAACTTTTCTAAGTGGGGAGGCAGTCAAAATTATCTGAGTTAGAAAGGGGGTTACTCAAATTCGTCATGGGTGGCTGGGGGGAGGGGGTGGTACTCGAAATTTCGGAGTTTCCGACGAAATTCCTCCGCCTCCAGGCCGTAAATAATGACGGCTCCCTTACCATTATGTTTGTTGAGTGACCTTGGTTTTACAACACGGCGACCTTGCGAGCCGACCTTTCACTTAATGCGAGCGGTACTGTTAATGTCACCAGTCCCACCGAACGATATGCGCTGTAAAATTTACACGCCACTTCAACTGTTCTTCATCGAATCGAGATTCAGCACGCTCGGCGAATACCAATGATGATTCGAAAGCGAAATTAGAAATGAGTACATCTGATGGCAAAGAAGGCGTTCTCAGTTGTGGATTAAAGGATCCGGACCATTCAATCTCCTGTCAATGACTGCGCTCAGTTTATCTAAAAACCAATCGTGCTTTCATTGACAGTTTCCCCATATCAAGTTACTGATATGTTTGGGTATTTTTGATATGCGGGCACACTGATCTATTAATTTCGCTGAGCACTACAACTTTAAACCTGCACATTTATTTCAATGCGCTAGCGCTGCGCAAGCTATAGTTAGAAACGAATTGGTTTGATAATACCATATGTACGCAGCAATCTGCGGATCTTTATCGGGTCCTTCAAGCAACCGCAGTGCCCTGAACACGATTCCTCCAGCAGGCATGGAACTGTGCTTCCTCCGGTAAGAAACTGAACGAACCACTGTGGGGTCGACTATGAGCAATTCATTTGAAAACAGGGGAAGATCTTCCAGGCTTTCACATGTATATTAGGTGTTGAAAATATCAACCTTTGGGCATTTGCATAAAAATCTTCATAATGACTACCAGCCGAAAAGTGGGGAACATTTGAAAAATACGCATAGCAGATGTATTGCAAATTCCGAAAACAATGTCATCAAATTTGGTAAGCGGCAAAATGTCAGCAAACTGTCATCGACTCCGAAGATCTAATATATAGTCTACTAACGCACGGACTTACCGATCATTTCAGCAAAACTAGTATGCCCACTGCTCACTTATTTGGAACAATCTCATGTATTCTGTGTCTCTCTTGATAATTTTTTTTCCACGAATCGAGTCCTTGAAATTATGAGTTTACGAGAGTAGCTACTTTACATTTCAGATAACAATTGCGTTGTCTGCTCTCCGTAGCTTAGATCCATAGTAATGGATTACTTCATTTACATCACCGTTGTATCTAACTCCCACGTTATTTGAGTTGGCGTAAAATACACGGGTAGCAATATGTTAGTGAATTCTCAAACCAGCAGGGTTCGAGCTATCGAGAGATGTGCTTTTTGTAGTCACCAGTCAGTACTTTAGTCTGAGAGTTGGAGGTAGATTCGATTTCTGATGTCTGGCGTAGGGATTAACTCTATTTACCAGCATGCCCCTGTATTAATATCTCTGACAACTTATTTTGCTGGAATGTGATAAAAAATGACAAAGCATTTAAAGGCAGGTGCCCTTGAACTTCGACAATATACGAGTAGTTTCCTTTCGGTGTGTGCTGTGCCCATATGAATAGCACAACAACTCGTCGTAAACAGCAACCCAACCATGCATCACGTGATTAGAAATTATAAAAAAAAATTATGACTGCCAGCTAGATTTGAGTATGATTACGTTGACAAATGACCATTGCAAGTAAACATAAGTGAACGCGAATTCAACCTATAAAACATCATTATACACTGTATAGACAGTTACTACTGGAATTGGCTCTGTATGATCGGATATGACTTTAGTTGGTATTTACTTTTCACAGGTAATTTGCGTCATTCCTTAGGATCGACACTATCAATATGCTCTGCCCAATTGCTTATGCACCCGATTGCTTGTTAAATCTACTGTTCTTTTTTCACCAAACATGCATTTGTTTATTTACTGTCTTATTTAATTTACTCATTAACACTTCTCAATTATTGCGTCTTTCACTGTCACCGACAGTTTATCGCACACAAAGGTCATAGGCACCGGCAAAATCATTGATTAATACAACAAGATCTCAATTATATAAGTCGATATGAATACAGACCATATTTGAGACAAATGCACGAAAACGCTCGTTACATTTTACGAGGATGTTTACGAAACAAGAATATATTTGAATTTTATTAAGAATTATGAAGGTAGTCAACACCTAATGATGGAACGTGACTGCAACGTGTCTAGTTCGTTTAAATATTATTTTGTAACATGTAATTTAAGGTCAAGATCTGTATTAATGTTTATAGTTGCATTGATGTACTATTTTATCTTTAATTCATATCTATTGTATGATAACCTTTATAATTGTATTCTAAAGTAACAAGAGAAAGAAATACCGGTACAACGAAAGAGAATTCAACGGACAACTAACGTGTAACCCAATTTACATTTAGACTAAGGGAGAAGCATATCTTGGGCGCCTGTCAAGCTTGTCTATTGAGAAATATAGTCTATGTTGTACCAAGGAACACTGGACGTCTTGTAAAGTCAATACTTTGAAGATTCCCAGTACCTTTAAGCAAGCCAAGACGAGTCAACAACAAAAAACAATAAACACAAAAACGAATAGTAAAATCACTCATTGCACCTCTCTCTCTCTCTCTCTCTCTCTCTCTCTCTCTCTCTCTCCACAGCTTCGGTAATGGTACTGAACTGACAATCACATGAACTCCTGTTTACCATAAAAATTCACATTTAGTTCCCACCCCCGACTGGCTCGTTGTTCGTAAGGGAGCTTTCAGTAATTACAGGGGGGTGGGCCGGGGGAATTTTGCGCACACCTGTACCGTAAAATGTGACCCTCCCCTATCCTCCTGTCTAAAATGTGACCCTCCCCCTTGTCCGACATTCTCAAACTTGACCCTTCCCCCCCCCCAAAAAAAAAACTGCGGTATTCTCCCCAGGAATAACTAAAACAGTATCAGCTAATTTACATAACAATTGATTCAATTGTTATGTTAGAGACAAATTACAGAGGGGAGGGCTGGCGTTTTTGGAGGGACAGTCGCAATTTATCACGCAAGAATTTTTGAAGAGATATGGTATTTCAAATATTTGAGGGAGGGTCACCATATTTTGTGCAACTATAAGAAGGCAAGATGTAGCTGATTCAATGCTTCATCCAAAAATATTAAATCATAATACATGGAGTCTATCAGGCAAATTATTGACAAATTACCTCCACAAAACATGCTATATCTGTATTTTATATATGTTTGATAATGTATTTAAATGTACTTTGCTTGAATAGGAAAGTAAAATGTGCATTTGTGTACAAGAAATTGATTTCCGAATTTCATCTAAAAAGTTAGTTCACTATCCATGGTGTCTATGGTGATATTATGAATAGCTTTTTCCAATACAAAATAGGTAAATCTTTCCATTTGAGTACTCTTGATTATTGATATTAATTTTCTTGATTAGACTAGAGTGATTACAAGTCTACGGTTGTGTAAGAAATTTGATTTTGGAATTTCACTGAAATGTCGATTCACTATATGCATAGCAGTCTATGATGAAACTATGAATATTTTTTTTTTCAGTACAAAATAAGATAAATTTGTGCATTTATGTATGCTTGATTATTTAGATTATTGTTCTTGATTAGACTAGAGTGGTTACAAGTCTATGGCTGTGTAAGAAATTTGATTTGGAATTTCACTGAAATGTGAATTTACTATGCAAGGCGGTCTATAAGGTGTAAGTATTTTGTCGGTGATTTCCTATTCAGGAAATATCACATGGACAATCAAAGTTTTGGCCATAAAATCAGCTTCTGTCAAAAGTAACCCTCCCCCAAGATATGTTTATAAAAATAGACCCTCCGCCTTGCACTGTTTTCTAAAAAGTGACCCTCCCCCCAATTCCCCCGGCCCACCCCCTGTAATTACTGAAAGCTCCCTAATTGCTCTGCTTTATCTCATTCCTCTATGGGAACACAGACTTCCTTTCTCGATTCTTTCGTTTTCAGGAGCCTGACACATACCAGTGCAAATGCGGTTGTTGTTCCACTTTACCATGACGTATAATCATTGACGTGCTCATTGGTCCTTTTACAAGGCTGGGGCTGTTCACAAGCACTTCCGCGTTCATGTGACAACCTCAGACGAGAAGTTATGATTCACTGAATAGAAACACCACAACAACTATATTCAATCTAGAGATTGGACCGAGTTCTCTCGAAGAGACTGAGAGAAGAAAGTTCTCTGTGGTAATGCTAGCAGGTCGCGACGTGTTTTTCTTTGGTCTATAGGCCCGTAAGCAAACAGAACATTTGTTGAGAGAAGATGACACTTGCGATTGTGTTATACGGAACAATCTTTCTATTAACAATGTGCGGGGAAAGCGAGAGGTAAGCAGTATTCCCGTTTTTACAACGTGTTTATTTACTGCTGTTCAATGATCATGTATGACATGTTAATTACTTCTATCGCTGGTTTTCGGTAGACGTTCGGGCTCGTGGGAACAAGTGGAATGCAAACTCCCGACAAACCGAGTCGAGTTGCACTCATACCGTCTGCGATCACGACTGCACATACAGAGTGTGCATACAATCCACTACAGACTCACTTCTTTTAAAATGCAGAACTTGTTGAGGTATTGAGCTATATAGAGTGTTCTTTATTTTCATTAGTGTCCATGAGTGGTTACCCGGTGACAGTGACGAAATAAATTCCTGGGCTCTGATATATATAGCGCTCTCGCATTGTTATTTCAATTGTAATTTTGCTTTCCAGTCTGCTCACTGTCAGGCTAAATTCTCTTATAACAGTGGATATCGCCCTTTGCCAACTACATAATCCAGCCAATGTCCAAAAAAGCAATGAAGCCATACCAAACTGGTGGTGACAGTGTGGAGCTGACACTTTCTGAACGGTCTTTTTGTAGACCACCAGACTGTTAAATTATGTATACAGTACATGTATTGAAAGAGCCTGTCAAGTGCAGTGTGTAAAATCCTATTCACTCACTGTACACAAGCACAAGTCGGATTATGTTGGCGATCTTTCATCGAACGGGAAGATCGGGCACCGTTTCAGTATATTCAAGGAAGGAAATATCAATGTAAAACAGCATTTCGATTGCCTGAGTCGCGGATAAACAGTTCACAAACGAGCGTCATAAACTCTCGACTTTTTCAAGTCTCGACAAAGAATTGTTCTCAGGTCGGAGTCATGATGTGTGGGCACCATATTGATAACGTCATGACCAGGCCCGCTTTCATTTGTAAATTTGTCCTTCAATTTTTGAAACGCGAGACATGAGCACTGTTTTGACTCCGAGTCTCGTTTCAGCTCATCTGCCGGCACTATGGAATTTCTGGAGCAGATCAAGCAGAATTACAGTAAGGAAATCCGACCATTTCACGGAGGTAAGCTTTACTGAGAGTGTCCGTCATGGCGCTCCTGGAAGGTTAAAGGGGCACTCCCACTTGGTAACATTTTTAAAACACATTTTTTTAATGCCAACGGTCGATATTTCACGTGGCGACTACGCGCGGATCGCGAGATATCGATAAAAACATGTCTTCAAAAAAGTAAAAGTTTGAATTCCGGTGGCCCACCTAAATCCAGCTTCCGAACATCGAACGTTCGGTACTGGGGCCATTGTCAACTAAGCTATGGAGTATGAGTCTACGTTAACGCTGCTGCAGTACGCCATGACCACAGTACCACTCGCGTCGGTGATCGGTCATGCCCCGTGGGAGAAAGCTTAGTCTTACTGACTTGGCGAAAAAACAAACAAAAAAAAACAATTTTTGCTGATTCCATCAGAATTCGCATAGGTGACTAGCAAAGTTAAGTGCGGTTGATACATAGCGGCCGCCGCGTGGTATGCATAGACGCATACCACGCGCGCGGCGAACCACATGTACTATGTGGCAGACGACAAAATGTAGTCATCGGAGGCGGCTAATATTTAACACGTAAAAACTGATGTTTTTATGTGGTATTGGTTAAAAATATAATACAACTGATTTAGAATAATGAAAACGACAAAAACTAAGGAGAAGTTTTAAAAAACTTACCTGAGGTAAAGGCATAGGCCTAAGGCTGTATATAAAGTCTTTGCAGTGGGGAATAAATTAATTGCGTCTTTCGAACTTATTATAGACTCCCTAGAATATCGTCAATCAGCACAACAACAAACCTTGGGGGATTTCAGGTAAAAATCACACACGATCGTAAAACTTCGGGATGTGAAAATACGCCCGGGAAATGACATGTTTTTATCGATATCTCGCGATCCGCGCGCAGTCGCCACGTCAAATATCGACTGTTGGCATTAAAAAAATGTGTTTTAATAAATGTTACCAAGTGGGAGTGCCTCTTTAAGCTTCTGGATGCATGGTTATCATTCTTCTTGCATTGTTATTCGATATGTCCTGTGTTTGACCTCTGTATGTGATTGGTTGATACGTGTAATACAGGGATAATGCATAACGCAAATTTCTGACATTCGTTGCAACTATTTAAGCTGGTAAAAAAAGATCTTCGACTTCAAACTACTGTAATTCTTGTGTCAGTCTCTGCTTAACAGCGAGATTTGAACTTGACTTTTAATTCGGAAGCAAGCTTAGTGCCATTCGTCACTTTTTCTTTCTGTAAAACATTACGCGGGGACTCTCTCTCTCTCTCTCTCTCTCTCTCTCTCTCTCTCTCTCTCTCTCTCTCTCAGTCAGTCCGATTATGTTTGACTGCTTGCCAGCATGGCTGTTGAGTATTCGTTTGTCTGCCTTTGTATTTACTTGCCTTTTTTTTGCTGTGCAAGTTGGGCACCAGCAACGCTATTTCCCTGACTTTCTCGAGGGTTTTCAAATTTGACAATCTTGCCACGTTTATTTCTCCGCGAAAGGCGACGCACTGAAGGTGAGGTGTTCAATGTATGTGTCGACGTTGGGCAGCGTGGATACTACCAATATGGTAAGCATCAGTTTGCAAACACAGTGAAATAATTAAGATCAGTGAAGATGCCCCCACAATATTTCCATGCTATAAAAATATCGCCGATTAAAAACAACAGTTGCATCCACTTTTTTTAAACGTAAAACTGAATGCGTAAATTAGCATCTTGTCTTACCCATTATGTAACAAAAGTTAAGACGTTACAGGTAACTTTTAATTAAACGAAAATTACAATCTTAATCAGTGTCAATAATTTCTTCAAGTAGCCATTCAAATTTTTACCTTCATAATCGTACAGTTTAGTCCGCGAACGAGTCAGACCAACACGACTTACAAGACGCAGTTTGCGAACGAGCCGTTTGACAGCTGTATTTTTAACTTTGTTAATGCACTAACTAACCCATTGCTACAGATCAGTTAGATTGACAGCAGCTCACATGATAGTTGATATAATGTAAGGTTTGTAGCCTGAGAGAATATAATGTACTCGACGACGTACATAAATTCACAAAATGACGTCGCTTTTTCATGTACACTGTGTGCAAAACCGTGCTTTAGCTCCAGTTTCTACAACGCAACTTTTCAACATTGGCTACTGAATAAAAAGCCATTGCTGATGTACAAGCGAAATGTTTTGCGTTTTGGTGTCTATAACAGGACTATTCGGTTACCTTCTACTTGCGCAAAACGTGGCAAGACCCTCGTCTGCAGTTCGATCCTGCCGCTGGCGTCCTCATCTTCCAGTCGGAAGCGGCCAGGCACATCTGGATCCCGGCGATCTCGTTCCCCGACGAGAAACAAGGCAAGTTGCACGACCTAATAGATGAGAACCAGATCATTCAGATATGGCCCAACGGTACAGTGGTTCGAACTTTGAGGTAAGCTTGTGATGTGGGAATGATACTAGTAATGTCATGGCTCAAATTTATAAGGCAAGTCATAACAGACTCATGCTATTACAGTACCTAATTCAAAACTTTTGACTAGGATAGCTCATTTATGACATATCTGGATCCATAATGACACACTGGGTTCTGCTAACTTTCACACGGGGATAAGGTAACTCACTGCACAGCTAGATATCTTACCACCAAACATGTTTCGATTTAGAGACGGGCAAATTGTTCTCTCTTGATATTACTTATTTGACAGTCGGCATTGTGTTGAATGTAAACGAGTGAAGGTAATACTAATTCTAGATATTCTTCTAAGCGATCGGAAAAACAACTATCATCCTAAAATGAACACTAAATATAATTGGCAGCATTGAACCCATTTACTTTGTGCTTTACATGTAGTTTAGGAGAAGCTACGGTTTATTTTCAGGGTTTTTTTTAGTTGAAATATAATCGATACCATTGAACGCTTCTTTTTGCTTCAACATTTCAGATTAACGATGACGCTTATCTGTCACATGAAACCAGGAAAGTTTCCCATGGATGGACATAAATGTTCCCTGATGTTTGAAAGCTGTAAGTACGCATGGGCAGTTTCAGACATAATATCACGGAGCTGAACAGCGTGCGCTGTATACCCTGTAGCTTGCTGAATGCTCTGATCTGCTTCAGATCGACAGTTCAATAGAAATAAAAAAAAGCAAGGGCACTGGTTAGCAAAGATGATGAAGCCAATATGTAGACACCAAATGTGCGCATCGAATGATTTGCATTAACTTGAACAAGGCGAAGGTCAAGGGTATACCAAGACCCAGGGAGTTTCACGGCGCGTTATAACTTCTGTGTCCTTGCTGAGAGAGGTATAATCATCGTGAGACTGGGGCGAAAATTATTGCCTCAAAATTGATGAAGTCTGAGTCCAGATGTTTCTTTATCCATCCGAAGAGTAAAAAACGATAGGAACGCATAATGCTATTCAGGCGCACTGCACGCTTCGGCTGAGGCTAGGCTTTATATTTGTCGTCGTGTCTTATTCTTCACAGTGGCTTACCCGATAAACGAAGTGGAGCTCGAGTGGGAAGACAACAATATGACGATGGGAAAGGACATGTCTGTTTCCAAATTTCAAATTGATCCAAATCCTATCACGAGGCCATGTGCAAGTTCTTCCTTCCACTTTGGTATGTGTTGACTTTTCGTGCCGTGATAAAAATGACGAACATCACTGTCAACGTGAATGACTATACGCTACCAATCGAATATCGTTTGAAACGCCGGAACAATACTAAGGTAGAACGCGCCTCGGGGACAGTAATTCGGGCTTTCAAATTGTATCAATTCGCTTGTGATCTACCACTTGTTGGGGTTCATATTAAATCTCGTGATGAAAGAAAAGTTTTCAACGGCTTAATTTTTCCAAAATTGAAATTCTATTTTACCCCATAGAGTTAAAACACGGATGGCAGCCATTTTGAATTTCGAATGTTGGCAAATATTAGGTAATTTGTCTTTCTGGTATCAAAGTTTGCACGGTGACACCTGGTTTTTCATTCATGCTTGGTAAGAGACTGGTCGGAAGTTTCATTGAGGAAAGTTTGAGAAAAAGTTTAAGTCTTTCACTTTCGAGGCGCATACTACCTTAAATATATGACTGTAGGCCTATAAGAGAAAATTAAATATATGCCCATTAAAGCAAACTTTTGGCAGTCCTGTGAGATGTATATGCTGCAATTGGAATGATTTCATTGAAGATGTCCTCTCTCTCTCTCTCTCTCTCTCTCTCTCTCTCTCTCTCAGATTCATTTTCGTGCCTGGAAGTCGTATTCAAATTACATCGTTCGTTGACCCATTTCCTCCTGCAAGTGTACCTTACGAGCATACTGGTCGTGTTGCTGTCCTGGATATCGTTCTGGATAAATCCCAGGTCGGAACCGGCTAGAGTTACTCTTGGAATGACCTCGGTGCTGACACTGAGTACAGAGATCTCTGGGGTTCAGCAACAGGTTCCTGATTTCAATTTTGCGACGGTTAGTTGCATGTTTTCTAACGGTAGCTTAGTACTAGAGAAACAAATCACCCAATATTTACCGATATTCAAAATTCAAAATGGCCGCCATTCCCATGGTGTTATCTCTATGAAGGGAAATAACATTTTCACAAAACTAAGCCGGTGAAAACTTTATTCTACTCCATAAGCTCCAAAATGATTCCCCCACAAGTGGCAGGGCAAAATAACGTTGTTAAAAGTTTGAGAGTCTGAATATCTGTCCCTGAGGCACACGTAAAACGCGTGCCCAACATTCTACTTATCGACACAGCCTGCATGCGTGTAGTGTCTTTTTTATTTTTGAAAACTAAACTTTAAGGACTAGGGTACATTTGTCGACGAAAAAAATGCATATCGTACATCCCGGTGCAATTTGTTTGCAAGACTTTTCAATACGTTTCATGTACATGTATGGTATCGGGAGAAGAACAATAATATATGCAATTGAATTGTTTGGGGCTACAAACAACAATTATTTGAAAGAAAATGTAATGAAAAGATATATCTTAGACTCTTCTGCAATGTCTGAGAGTGTAAGAATTCAACCTTTGATACACATTACTTTCGAAAGAAGACACTCTGCTGTGAGTCAAGATGACCCCCACGACATCTCATCTGGTAACTGCTGTTAATAATAAATGAGCGTCTCCTGTTGCGCAGACACCTAGGATTTTAAGGTTTCCAGTTGGAAACCCAGGAAGTTCCGAAAACCATTCATGAAAATAGTGTCAGGGGATACTTTATGTGCTGCAGACATCAAAAGTGTTTCTGTGAAAAAGATCAAGAAATACAAAAGCTTTGACCTGTCTTAAAAAAGTATCCGTATTTGTCAGGCCATTTCCTTACATTTCCTTTCAACCCCGGAAATAGAATGAGGCATAAATGCGAAGAATGATTTACATAATTTCCAGATTTTAAACTAGTATAGCATCTAGATTACGGCTTAAATTTCATCTCAGCGCCGGTCTTTTCGTGATATATATCAAAGACCAGTCTATGAATATTCTTACTCTAAAGTTCAAACGTTTTAGTATCTGACGACATCTTCACTCGGATGTCCGAGTGACACAAGTCGTTCGTTTCACTCATTTAACGTAGAACGCGCCTCGGGGACAGATATTCCCACTCGCAAGTTTTTACAATTCTTTTCTTCAGCTGATCAATCACTTTTAGGAGCTCATAAATCTCTTGATTTCACGGTCTTAGTTTTCCGAAAGTCGAAAAATTGTATTATTCCCTATAGAGTTAACACAGGGATGGCGGCCGTTTTTAAGTTCAAATATAAGTAAATTTTAGGTAATTTTTTTCTCTGGTACTAAACTTTATATAGTGAACCCTGATTTTTATTCGTTATTCGGTAAGAGTGTAGTTAAATGTTTCATTGAGGAAATTTGAGCAAAAGTTCACTCCGAAGGCGTGTATTACCTTAACCTTTCACCACTTTGGTTTGAAAGAATAACATTGATAAAGTTGGACCTCTAGAAAGGGAAATGGGGTGACATGGTTAATAGGACATGTGCACAAAGTTTATAGATAGCTGCACACATGCATTTCCTCATAAGCCCATCCCTCTGAGAGCCGTTGAGGGCGCATGTAAGTCCACATACTGTTGCTGGCCCATTTCAATGACAGAATATTGATATGCAGCCAGCGGGATGTGGTAGACTCTCCTAACGTGACCAGTGCAAGGGCATCAAAGCTGCGAACCCTCCTTGTTTGTCCGATCACATGCAAAGTTTACTAAAGCGTCCGATAATCAGGGATTGGGCAGAAAGTCACGCCCAGAATTATTCAGGTATTACATACAACATGTGCAGACAACGAAACTGTTGGTTCGAAAAAAGTTATCGTGCGCCGATTTTCAGCGGGATGGCGCGTTTAAAAACCAATCAGCGGGCGGGGATAAAAACTCAATTTTACAGTGGGTGGGGAAGAAATTACAGCTTTTCACAGCGGGCGGGAAGAACATTTCTGGTAGTGAGTACCTTATAATATGTAGAAGGAGGAAATGCCGCTGTTGATAGAATTTCAGGGAAAATTAAGCGCCCAACTTAGAAGGGAGAAATGACTAAAGGTTTAAATGATAAGTATAACAATCCGGTAGCTTTGTACACTGAACACGGATGTATATTACATCCATGCACTGAACTTTATCACAGACAAATAGCTGCATAAATGAAAGGTATATGTGCGAATAATAATGGACATCTGGAGGGTAATTGAGAACTTTCAGTGATAGCGAGAGGGCAGTGGGGAGCTTGAACCGTGCTGGGGAGCGGACAGACCAAATAGACGTACTGGAAGGCAGTTGGCGTCATTATTCAGTGGGAGGGCATAATTTCCGCATATGTCAGTGGTAGGGCAGTTACAATGTACGAACCGCTGCTCCATTTTCTACCGTTGCCGAAAACGACACTAAACCTCTTCAGTTTGTGATTTCGTCGTTTTGCTTTGACATGCGTCATTCTGTTTAGATCAGCCCGCTTCAGTTTGCGATTTCGTTCTTCTGTTTGACCTGCGTCGTTCTTTTTGATCTGCACTCTTCTGTTTGTAACTTCTTCATTCTGTTTGACTTGCGTCGTTCTGTTTGATCTGCACTCTTCCGATTCTAATTTCCTCGTTCAGTCATGGGCACTCCGTTGTTCTGAATTGATAGTCTAAATAAACTAATGTATGACAATATCATCTTTGCTGTTGACATAACTTTGTAAGAAAATTGATAGCTGAATGCCGTTCAGATTGAGATGTCAACGACAGAATGCACATTGGGCTGTCACTATACATTGATGGGATTCTTTAGATTCAACCTACGCGTTTCCATACCAGACAGCTTCAAACAGTTTAGAGTCGGTAAAAAAGAAGAACATGGGGTAACTGGAACTACTCGGCTTGATCATCGTTCTCACGCTCAGCAGAACTTTAATTGACCTGCCTGTGTTAAACCGATGATTCAGCATTGTTTGCTCTCAACATTAATTTTGTTCTAATTTGCATCGCAACAGCAGGCTCCGGTAATTCATCACTCAACCTGTTTTCTTCATCTCCAATATCGTCCCTTGATGCGTGTTTCATTTTGTCCTTTACGGATTGATCAGAGATCTAACAATACACTCTTCATGCTACTTGCGTTTACGTTCATCACGACAGGCTGTCACATGGTTTAATTTGAAATATTTTCATAACCAAGACGATGGCTGTATGTCTCCAGAGTTTCAACACACCATATTTTTTTACTACGCAAGGTAGTGTGTGCCTCGAAAGTGGAAGAATTAAACTTTCGCTCAAACTTTCCTCAATGGAACTTTTTACCGTCCTCTAGTAAATTGTAGTACTAGAGAAACAAATTACTTGATATTTACCGATATTTAAATTCAAAATGGCCGCCATCACTGTGTTAACTCCAAGCGCGAAAATAAATTTTCGATTATCGCAAAACGAAAACGGTGAAAACGTTTCTTACTCCAAGAGTTTTAAAATGATCCCCCACAAGTGCATGGGAGATCAGAAAAGAATGTTAAAATTACGGAGTCAGCATATCTGTCCCTGAGCCCGAGCGCATTCTACATTAACCACTCTCGCTTTTAATCTATGAAATATCATAAAGTAAAGTACTAAAGTTTGCTTACTATTGCCCTCTCAAACGTCCAACAAGGTAAAATATTTTTTTATATTTGACTTGAAACTCACTGGCGATATAACGGAGAATATATGAAGGGTTTCCGAGGCGACAGCAGACGACAGTTTAGCGGCATTCGCCTGCATGGCTGTCATCGCGGACATGCTCCAGAGCAGCCTCTCGTTCATGTACACTGTATAAAATATACCTATATACTATAAAGTGATGCATTTGAAGTCATGTGGACAGTTTTGAAGTTATACTAATAATCTATAAATACTGCTTTTAAATATGTGAATGGAAAAACACGGATAGGGCACGAGACAGAATTATCAAGGGGGAGGGGCTACACAAAAATATGCCTATCTAATATAGAGATGCTTTTGAAGTCATGCACAGTTTTGAAGTCACATATACTAATTGATATTATTAAATTCTTCAAATTAAATATAAAAATAAAACATGTAATAGAGGGAAAGCAACTCGACACATCGTTTATGTCTGAGTTTTTTGCGTTATGTGTATGATATTGCGTATATCGTAAGTGTACATCATGTTTGGCTGTTTTACGTAAAGTGTTGATTAGCCATGGCGAAAAAAACGAAACATGAAAAATATGTTCCAAAGGCAAACAATAATCGTATACAGAAGGAACAGATCTGAAGTGTAGGCGATACACTTATAAAAGCCAGACTTCACAAAAACTACAAAACATCGAACTCCGATTCACATTAGCATACACAAACACTACAAGACCGAACCGTAGACATTTTAGCTTCCCTAATTGAACAACATACTTCAAACACGATTGGAACTAATTTTGGATAATTGAATCTTTATATTTTTCAAATTTCTCAAAAGTGGTAGGTGCCCTATATGTGAATGTTGCGATATTACAAATTACTTATAAAAGCAAGTGTGTAATTTGAAAAGAAACGCTGATGAGCTTACAGTTGCAGATTAAATCGTTATTACTTCACCGTCCAATTATCCCGAATTAGTTCCAATCGTGTTCTCAGTGGAACAACATATTAACACATAAAATCAATCAATCATTCAACACGTCTCACCTATCAAAAATGAATTTTAAGCGACTGATGAAGAAAACTCAGTTTTCGAAACGTAGCGTGAAAGGATCGCGGTGTAACATTAGGCGGCTCCACTGAGTGCGGGTTAACAGCAAGACATGTAGATTACGGGTACGTCTCGCCTTGCGGCTAATCGACACTAAATAAAACAGCCAAACATGAGATACACTTACAATATACACAATATCATACACAAAAACGCAAACAAGTCAGATATTAACGATGTAAGGAGTTGTTTTCCATTTATTACATGCACATGAACGCCCCTGAACTGTCATCGGCTGTCAAACCTCGGAAAGGAAGATAAATATTCTTCGTTATATCGTAAGTGAGTTTCAGGTCAAATATAAAAGAAACAATTAGTCTACCTTTTTCGGATGTTTTTGGAGAGTGAAAGTAAACAAATCAAGCGAGAGAGGTTAATGTAGAATGCGTCTCGGGGCAGATATCCTGACTCCTACATGTTTACACTTCTTTTCTGATCTACTACTTGTTGGGGCTGATTTTAAAAACTCTTGGAGTATATAGGAAACATTTTCACCGTTTTTGTTTTGCGATAATCGAACATTTCTTTTACCCCTTGGAGTTAACAAAGTCCTGGCGGCTTTGTGAATTCAAATATCAGTAAATGTCAAGTAATTTGTTTTTCTGATGCCAAAATTTACACGGCGACCCCTGACTGTAATATTTCATTTGGCTAGAGAATGGTTAAAATTTCATTGAGGAAAGTTTGAGCAAAAACTTTAAGTCTTTCACTTTCGAGGCGTGAACTACCTCAATGGTGTGTTGAAACCCTGGAGACATACAGCTACTTAGAACTAATGAAATTCTTGCCATCGTCTCGTTATGAAAAGGTTTTAATTTAAACCTCGTGACAGGCTGTCATGATGATCGTAAACGCAAGTAGCATGAAGTGTGTATTGTTAGATCTCTGATCAAGAAGTAAAGGACAAAATGAAACGCGCATCAAGGGACAATATTGGAGATTAAGAAAACAGCTTGTGTGATCGGAGCCTGGTCTTGTGATGCAAATTGGAATAAAATTAATGTCGATAGCAAACAAAATACTGAATCATCGGTTAAACGCAGGCAGGTTAATTAAAGTGTCTACTGGGCGTAAGAATGCTGGTCACGCCGAAGAAATAAATCCTGTGGTTCCAGTTACCCGATGTACTTTTTTTTACTGACTCTAAACTGTTTGAAGCTGTCTGGTATGGAGACGCGTCAGTGGAATGTAAAAGAATCCCATCAATGTATTGACAGCCCAATGTTTATATGTAAGACGACAGAGCGTAGGTCGCGCGAGCAAACGTACGCGTACATACATGAACGTTTCAACAAGTGAATGCTGGTTGATATGGCTACTTGCATTACATTGTGACGTTCTTGTAGCCACAGTCCGACCAAGATCTGGTGAGGTAGCTTATCAAGACATTCTGTCATTGACATCTCAATCTGAACGGTATTTAGTTATCAATTTTCTTATAAAGTTATGTCAAATCAAAGTTCGTATGATCATAAATTAGTTTATTTTAGACTATCAATTCACAACAACTGAATGCCCGTGACAGAATGAGAAAATTACAACATGGATAATACAGATCAAATAGAACGACGCAAGTCAAACAGAAGGACGAAATTACGAACTGAAGATGTTTAGTGTCGTTTTCGGCCACGGTAATTTTCCCCTCCAAATCAGGTTACGGTCAAGGTAAAAAATATGTGAAATTAATGTATCACATTTAGAAGCATGTTTTGTGGGTGACTTTGTAAAATTGTCCGACTTTACTAGTTGGCTACACCTAATAAAAGATTACTAGATCTAGAGAGAGGCCCACAGAATGAAAAAAATACACATGTCTAACATACTGTAATAATATGAAGTAAGCTTGATTGTTTTCAAATCGTATAACTATCAATACTATATATTCACGATTTGCAGTGTTTGATCGATGGAGTTACATGTTGAAACGTTCTTTCCATTGGGTCGTTCGAAGGAGTATATTAAAACTCTGAGATTACATGCTAATCATGTGTATTTCAGGCCATTGATGTGTGGTTGGCGATGTGTATGATATTTGTGTTTGCTGTCCTCGTCGAATTCGCCATTGTGAGTTACGGGTACACCAAACTGAGCAAACGCCAACGCAGGCAGCATTCTTCCAATCACACGAAACAGGATAATGGTAATATTGAGTTTGAGGTGAGATACTTCGTTTCATCCAGTCTTTATGCATTTATGCTTGAAATAGTCCTTTGTCACCGTATAACGTTTTATCAAGAACACAGTGTCCTGTGACCTCGCGCAGAATGTTCTTCGGTTATTTCATCCTAGACTGAAAGATCCGTCGCTTGAGGGCGCTATCTACGTTCCCCTACTTAGAGAGCGCCCTCGAGTGACGTAGCTTTCAGTCTAATTTCATCCTAACTTTGAACTACTGATCATAGCATACATGAGGAATATATATTATCAATCTTTAGAATCAGCTGATGTGGATGAATTCATACTCGCGGCTTTTTCCTTACATGTTCCGATTAAATAGATAAATAAAAAATAAATATAAATAAGTTGATAAATTAATTATTAAAAAAGAATGATTAAGCAATTAAAATTAAACTTACCAAGCCACACTTTATAACTAAATATTTTGACCATTTCAGTACATATATGTCGTGAACTGGTACCGAGACGGTATGCTATCGCTGAGGTGGTTTATTAGTCCCCGCGGACGAAGTCCGGCGGGGACTTATAGATTGGGTCCCGTCCGTGTGTCCGTCCGTCCGTCCGTCCGTCCGTCCGTCCATCATCAACAGTTTCTCAGACACTGCTGAACCAATTTTGTTCAAACTTGGCACAAAGGCATAGCACTATGACCTACAGATGCACATCGATTTATTTTGCGATACGATCCAATATGGCCGCCAGGCGGCCATTTTATTACAAATTTTTCGTGTACGGAGCCATAACTCAGACAAGTTTCAACCGATTTTATTCAAAGTTGGTACAAGGACATTGACCAATGTCATAGATATGCACGTCAATTTGTTTTGTGATATGATCCAATATGGCCGCCAGGCGGCCATTTTGTTTTGATTTTTTCATGTACAGAGCCATAACTCAGGCATGTTTCAACCGATTTTATTCAAAGTTGGTATGAGGACAATGACCAATGTCATACATATGCACATTGATTTGTTTGTGATACGATCCAATATGGCCGCCAGGCGGCCATTTTGTTTTGTTTTTTTCATATACAGAGCCATAACTCAGGCATATCTCAACCGATTTTATTCAAAGTTAGTACAAGGACATTGACCTATGTCATATATATGCATGTCAATTTGTTTTGTGATACGATCCAATATGGCCTCCAGGCGGCCATTTAGTTACGATTTTTTTCATGTACAGCGCCATAACTCAGACATGTTTCAACCGATTTTATTCAAAGTTGGTACAAGGACATTGACTAATATCATAGATATGCACGTCAATTTGTTTTGTGATATGATCCAATATGGCTGCTGTGCAGCCATTTTGTTATGATTTTTTTTCGTGTACAGAGCCATAATTCAGGCATATCTCAACTGATTTTATTCAAAGTTGGTACAAGGACATTGACCTATGTCATACATATACACATTGATTTGTTTTGTGATACGATCCAATATGGCCGCCTTGTTGCCGTTTTTTTTTATGATTTTCCATATCCTGAACCATAAGTCAGACATGTATCAAGCAAATTTATTCAAAGTTGGTACAAGGACATGGTAGTATACATATGTACCTCGATATAAATATGTACTTTGATTTGTTTCTCGATATGGTCCGATATGGCCACATGGTACGTGGCAATTTTGTTATGTTTTTTTTTCATGTCGAGAGCCATAACTCTGGCAAGTCTCAACTGCATTAAACTTTATGAAATATGGTACCGGTGATAATCTATTAGTGTTAGGATAGTATGAAAAAATGTTTGGCAACATCCTTTCAACTAATTCCCAGTTGACTCATTTAATGACCTTTAGGATAGTGGCCTACATTGGTTTTATGTTTTTCATCACCATGGAACTCATTCTTGGCCATTGAGTGCCATCTGTATCAAAGTATTTTTATCACAGGACCTGTAATCAAAGTACCCATTAGCAATCGGGGACTGTGTCATCAACGATGACTTGTTGCTATTATATCATAACAGTTATTGAAATGTTGTTGACAAACGTCAAAAAAGGTTTTTTTTCTCTAGCTAGGTGCTCGCGCGTGTTCCTAACGTGCTATATCTCGAATACTGCAAGCTAGTTTCGCATCTCAACCAATCAGGTCATTATATTTGCGACATCAATACATTGGTATGATACAATGATGAATAAACAATATATCAATTTTTAAACAGAGGTAGGGAGAGATTTGAAAAACTAGTGAAAACAGACGGTGCACAACCACTCGAATTATATTTCTAGATGGTCAAGGCAAAATTCTTAACATTAGCTTCAAATTATTTCAATATTTATCCCATTTTCTTTCTTAGATGGTAGACCCAACGGAAAGAGATGTTGAAGTTGGTGTTGCCATGGATGTTGAATACCAGTCTTCACAGTCCAGGGAAAGCAATACTGGTGTGAAATTTTTCAGCAGAGTCAAACGATTTTTCACTATCAGTGAGCCTGGTGATCTTGACCACATCTGCCGCGTAATCTTCCCAATAGCGTTTGGCTCATTCTGTATCGTCTATTGGTTTTCCTACATCGTATAGATTCGAATAACGGCTTACAACATGGTCGCTATCCCTGTGTTAACTCTATGGAGAAAAATACAATTTTCGATTTTCAAAAAAACTAAAGACGGTTAAAAGTGTTTTCTTATTCAAAGGGCTTCAAAATGAGCCCTCACAAGTGGTGGATCAGAAAAGAATTGTTGAGTTTTGAGAGTCAAAATATCTGTCGTCAAGGCGCATTCTACATTAAATATATGCGAAGGTGCTTGCACTTTTACAAGACTAATGAAAAATAATTGTTGGCAGTACGTTGCAAACGAGATGAATTACGGTGTGATGGTTTTGACGGAAGTGCGGGAATCGGTAAGCATTTCATCAACATTTGCGATATATTTATACGGAAGAAAGAACTCGGTGATTTAGCAGACCCATCGTCGTATAACGCTGGCCTATTCGCAGCAGCGGCTTGAAAAAATAAAGTAGTATGCGTCTCGAAAGTGACAGGCCTAACACTTTTGCTCAAACGTTCCTCAAGCAAAATATTAGCTCCTATCACTCAAGTCAAAAGTGAAACCCAAGGTTAATCGTGCAAATAATGGTTACGTATGACATGGTCCAAAATTTACCAATATTTTAAATTCAAAATGGCCGCAGTCCCAATTTTATCTCTGTGTCGAACACATTGTTTTCGATTTTCACGAAATTGAGACGGCGGAAAATTTTATGTACTTTCACAGCTTCAAATTGAGTCAACACAAGGGTGAGATCAAAATGTAAGATTGTAAAAATTTAAGGATCCAAGAAGCTGTTCCCGTCTTCTATCTTAATCATTGTGCAAGAGACGCGAAGCATCGTGGAGAGTAGACTTCTGCTAGAATGGGCTGATTATCTTCTCTCACTGCGTAAACCAACATCAAACCAACATTTCGCTGAACAACAGATATAACGAGTGTCATGCTAGCGTTTGGCTTGACCATTCGATAATTACTCAGTTACATTTACATTCATTTTCTAATACCCTGCAAAATACATTAGACGCTAAGATGTCTGCCATAGGTGTTGCAATATTCCTCTTTTGAGGAGAAGAATAGGCCAAGGTAATCTTTCCAGGCCTGTCAAACAAACTTGTTTTACTTAATATACTGGTAATTTGATACCTGGATTCTTAGATTGACTCATCCCTAGAAGTTAATGCTTTGTGATGTAAGCATCATGTGAATTTACTGAAAGTTTTAAGTATGGAGCATTTTTCCAGGGGTATAAGATCACAATGATGTACGGTAATTAACTTTAAAATTAACCATGATAAACATAGTATTATTGTCATGTGCCACACTTAACGCATTCAAATCCTTAAATTGATATCCCAATGCTGTGGCTCTCATTTGACTTCGAGTCCGGTAAAGGCTATTACAGCACACACACTTGCCATTTTACGTCATGCATATTTGCGAAATTGTTTACATCACATCATAATTTTATACAGTCTAAAATATAAATAATGGTTCCCCTTTGGCAAAACGTAATTTCTGTATGCTGTTTAAATAGAGTCACTTCGGACAGACGTCGTAAGTAAATTTTCTTGTCAGTCAAATGATTCTCGTAACGCTTCTATGTATAAATCTGCAATAGTTTTGAATACTCAGCAAAAGGCCATATATACAAGAGTGCTGCTTTTTGCCTTCGCTGTTGACCTTTTTAAGAAACATTCGCTTTGGCCTGTAATTTAAGACATTTCCATACAAGATATGTTTACAGATTTTTTTATATGGCATGAATTCGACTTTGAGACTCTAGGCAGATCACAATATCGCAATAGATTTTGTGGCAAATTTAATAAAGAAAGATTTTTTTTGTGAAATATAGTCGACTGGTTTACGTGATGCATGCTTCTCTTAGCCTCTTTCCATTTGTTTATGGCAGTGTTCACGTATATTTAAAATGTCCACAAACATGCTGAAATGAAGATAGGAGAAACCGGCCACCGATGCAATATTACGTCAAGCGTAAAGTATCTCATTACTTGTTGTATATGTGTACTGTGACCTTGTCTCCCTTTCTGAGATTCTTGAGGCACAAGACCACTAATTCAGTTCACGAAGATAGTTCGAGTGAAAAATAGTGCGGACCTTGACGTTTTGATACCTGATTGGATGCTTGTTTGGTTTTGAACTTTAATTTAAAGTGTTTTTGTAAAGATGATCAAATTGCAGACAGTTGTGAATGATGGCTTGAAGCATTCTGTGGCAATATGAGGAGTCTTAAGGCCCATAGTAATCAAAACAATGAGCCTGAATTTTGTCAAAAACACCACTGAGGGCGCAATTTCATCGGTGACGCAAGATTTTCATTTACTTTACTTGCCCACATGGAAAACTTCATCAGTAGTCAAGCTGACGTTGACCTTACACCTGTCAAGAGGATTCGTGCCGTTGAATGTTTTAAAAAAGAACAATTGAGCTACACACTACTGTGGTGGCCTGCAGCTGTGGGAAATTAATTAGTGGTCTTGTGCCGGAATCCGTGGCACATGTACATTGCGGCCAGTCGATATTCCAATTTATTCAGTCAAATAGAAAACAGAAGTTTGGCTAATAATCAATTTTAAACGTTTCTTCGTGTTGATCGAAGCGGTGTTTGCTCTTTTTAGAAATGAACAAGCTTTCAACATTGGCGAAATTGTGAGAAATTGGTAAACACCCTTGTGAGGATTGTTCTTCGCAGCAAATCACTAGTTCATTTCCAAACTGATCGTAAATGCTGGTTATCTTATACACATGCCTGCTTTCATTTATGTTAGTATCCACTTTTCAAAACTGCAAGTTGGCATTGGCGACCGAATCCGTGATACGTTGCAGTCAGTCAGTATTCCGAAGTATTTATACAAATTGAAAATAGAAATTAGGCTAATAATCAAATTTAAACCTTTCCGCTGTGTTGATGAAATGATAAATTTTTGGCCCTTTTTTCCAATTATAAGATTTCCTATAAATAAATATATAAGTAAATTGAACAATTGAATCGGAATACTCACAGGGGAGCAACATACCACGGATTATTCGCCAATTCCCTCTTGCAGTTTTGAAAGGTGAACGCCAGACTGCACACAGTAAACATAATGAAAATGGACATGCGTCTAAGATAACAAACATTTACGATAATGTTTGGAAATGAAATAGTGATTGGCCGCAAAGTACCATCTTACAAGGCTTTTAACCAATATCTCAAGATTTTGGCAATGTTAAAACTTGTTTATTTTGAAAAGGATCAAAAATCACCTCATTAACATGAGAAGGGCTTAAGAATTGATTATAAGCCTGATTTGCGAAATCAGTCTATCAGATTTAGAAGGACGTTTTGTGATGATTTTGTAAATTTGTCTGAATCTCGCTCGAGGCACATTCTACATTAAATATATGCGAAGGTGCTTGCACTTTTACGAGACCAATACACAATTATTGCTGGCAGGGCGTCGCAAACTACATGAATTACGGTGTGATGGTTTCAAGATACAAGGGATATTGATTGAAGTGTGGGAATCGGTAAGTATTTCATCAGCATTTGCGATATATTTATATGGAAGTAAAAATTGATGCAGAATCATCAAAATACTTGAACTCGGTGCTTTAGCAGACCCATCGTCGTATAACGCTGGCCTATTCGAAGCAGCTGCTTGAAATATTAAAGTAGTATGCGTCTCGAAAGTGACAGGCCTTACACTTTTGCTCAAATGTTCCTCAAGCAAAATTTAACCATTATCTCTCAAGTCAAAAATAAAACCAAAGGTTAACCGTGCAAATAATGGTATGACATTGTCCAAAATTTACCAATATTTTAAATTCAAACTTGCTACAGTCCCAATTTTATTTCTGTGTGGAACACATTTTTTTCGATTTTCACAAAATTGAGACGGCGGAAAATTTTATATACTTTCACAGCTTCAAATTGAGTCAACACAAGGGTTAGATCAAAATGTAAGATTGTAAAAATTTGAGGATCCAAGAAGCTGTTCCCGCTGCGTCTTATATTTTAATCATTGTGCAAGAGACGAGAAGCATCGTGGAGAGTAAAGTGCTGCTAGAATGGGCAGATTCGCTCCCCTCATTGACTAAACCAACATCAAATTCCAACATTTTTCATCAGCTTTGAGAGGAATGCTAACAGTTTGACTCTGTCAAGTATCTCTCATGAACATTTCGTGGAACAACAGATATAAAGAGCTATATATTAGCGTTTCAGGCTTGACCGTTTGGAATTACTCAGTTACATTTGCATTCATTTCCTAATACCCTGCAAAATACATTTTAGATGTCTGCAATAGGTGTTGCAATAGTGTAACGCCTTAAAATAATGACATTTTGACCTTTTACCGATATTTAGGATTTTATTACTTTGACCTTTTACCGACTTTCATAACTTGTATAACTTTTACGGTTTATTACTCTTTCACGTTGAAAGTACACGAGTGACATTACGTGCAATGAACGTATGTCACATGGAGTCAAAACGTGATATAATTTGGATGAAATGTATAAAAACCGAGGATTTTGATAGTTCGGGGGAACTGAGAACCTTAGGGAGAGTTATTGCTGATCGATGATTGTATCCTGAGTACGGACTTGGTGCCGCTCTGCCTTAGTAATAAAAATTTGAAGTGGTGAGTTAAACTGACTACTTGGTGTGCGTTCCAGTTACTGAAAGTATTACGATTCCCCGTAGTACCTCTCGATTGTGTGACTTTGAGTGAGTGACGATCCATCGACAATCACAAGTTACGAAAAGTCAGTCTTAACAAATTGGTGGGAGAATCCGGTGTAACTGGAAAAACACTATATGATTTTGAGATCCGGACGAATAAATCAACGACAACGCATCAACATGGCAGAACAAGCCGAGGCACCGTTGGATCAGCAATACAACCAGATTGGCGGCCTTCAACGACGCATGGAGTCTGCGTTCCAACGCATGGAAGACATGCGAGACAGGGACCGCAGAGAACGGGCTGAAGAGATGGACAATCTAGGTAGGCGAATTTATACTGATAATGGAGGGGTCCATATTATGCCAACGAAGTTTACTGGGAGAGAAAGTGACTGTCCTCACAAATGGTTAAAGAAGTTTGAGATGTTCTCTAACTTGAAACGGTTAGCGATTGGTAACCGGATTGATGTATTCGGTCTCCTTATGGCCGATGAGGCTGAGCGTTAGTTTAGGTCTCAGCCTGACGACGTCATACAGAACTGGGACGTCCTGAGGGCTACTTTCGTAGAGCGATTTGCGAAGCAGGGACCGAGGTGGAGGAACGACCGAGAAATCCGTAGTATTCAACACGGGATCGGCGAGACGGTAGAAACCTACGCTGGACGCTTGAAAGATAAGTGTGACAGGTATGGTCGGACTGACGCTGAACTTTTAAGCTTTTTTCTGCAAGGGTTACGCCCTAAGCTAATGAAGCTCGTTGCGGAAAGAGATCCCGAAGATTTCAAGGCAGCGTTCGCGTTCGCCAGAACTGGGGAGCTGGTGGTCGATTTCCGGATGAAGATCGACGATCAACGGCATCGCACGAATCAGAGGTAACTAAGGTCATGATGATGCTAGTCGAACAGAATAGACGACTAATGGAAGAAAAGAACGGAAGCCAGCAAGCGTCGGCAGCGGCAACGGGGCTTCAACCAGCGGCAACGCCCAGGGAAGATACGGTACGTGACCATTTTTCGAATGGTTTTGATAATTTTAGTCAAGGACAGAGGGGAAATAGATATGACGCTAATTTTAAGGGTGGTCCACGAAGTTTTCGCCAGGGGAATGGGAGTGGAAATGGTAATTTTATATGCTATACGTGTGGGATTGCGGGTCATATAAGTTCAAATTGTCCCCGCTGAGTTGCTAAGGTTTGTTACAATTGTAATCGGCCTGGCCATATTGCACGCAATTGTTTCGCTCGGGGCAGAAATTCTCAGCGAAAAAACGAATAAGACCGGCAGGTTTTAGAAATGGATCTGGAAATTTTAATACCTGTGAACGGCGAGGGACGGGGAGTAATAATGTTGTAAAGAGTATATGTAATTTGAATATCAATGATCAATGTATGCAAGGAATTAATGTAATTGATGTAAATGTAATGAATCAATGTATATCGGCGATTGTAGATACTGGGGCCGCCATTACTGTTGCCCCTATGCGATTATTATCAGAAGTACCGAAGTTACGCCACATTAAAATTCTTAAGTCTAATTATAAAGATGTAAAATTAGCCGATGGTCGACAAATACCTGTAAAGGGTGTTATAAATGTGCGTGTTATTGTTGGCGGTAAGAAAGCATTGATGTCGATTCATTTAGTTGAAAATTTGAAACAGAAATTAATTATTGGTGTTGATTTTTTGGCGAGATACAGAGCAATTATAGACGTGGCACAAAGAAAGTTGAAACTTCGCTCCTCCCTCGTTGTCAAGGCTGCCCAGGGGTTTGTTATTTCACCTCGGTCTGAACGTAAAGTTCCTGGCCAGTTAAATTGTAGTATGCCCGACGGAATTGTTGGACATACTGAAACAAAAAAGCTTTAATACACCTGGGAGTTGCGACAGCGCGGGTTGTAACTGTCACCGAAAAAAACAAGATCCCAATAAGGTTGGTGAATTCGACCGACAGAGACGTATATGTTAGAAAGGGGACCAAATTGGGGATTTTCTGCCCACTTCCTGAGGGAGCTACTATTCACAATTTGGATATTGAAAATGACACCCTGCCTAATGATTTAACAAATGACGCCCTCAAACGACATTTCTTGAGTAAATTTGACTTTGGTGGTTCAGCCCTGGATGAAGATCAAACAAAGAGTATACACAATGTTTTATGGAAGAATCGTTTGGCGTTTGTTGATGATGATAAGAGATTAGGTTACTGTGATGTGATCAAACATCGTATTGAGTAAGTCCCAGGGGCCCAACCCGTAAAGATGCCACCGTACCGTGTCGACCCGGAGAAATGGAAAGCCATTGAGAGGGAAGTTGATAATTTGTTAGCGCAAGGTATAATTTCACCGAGTACGTCCCGATTCTCCAGCCCTGTCGTGCTTATAAAAAAACCATCAAATAGGGAGTATCGCTTCTGCGTTGATTACAAAAAGGTCAATTCTTTGACTAAACCCGACGTTTTCCGCATCCCAAATTTGATAGAATCACTGGAAATGATAGGTGACCAAAATCCCAAGTATTTCTTTACTTTGGATATGATGTCCGGTTTTTGGCAAATTGCAATTGACGAGAGGGATGCACATAAAACTGCTTTTGTTTGTCATGATGGATTGTATGAATTTAATAGACTTCCCCAGGGTATGAAGAATTCAGCGAAATCTTTCCAGCGTACTATGCAATTCATTTTTTGGAATATGTTATGGCGGTATGTGTTGGTGTATATCGATGATTTGATTATTTTTTCACGATCATTTGAGGAGCATTTGCAACATCTTGACGCAGTATTAACTCGCCTTCGTGAGGTGGGGTTGAAACTTCGTCCACAGAAATGCTTTTTCGGTAGAAAGCAAGTGAAATTCCTAGGGCACCGTCTTGATAAGGAGGGAATATTAGTAGACCCGAAAAAGGTAAGTGCTGTGCAAGATTTCCCTGTCCCTAAGAATGTTTCTGAAGTACGAGCATTTTTAGGTTGTGTTAGTTTCTATCGTCGGTTTATTAGGGATTTTGCTAAGATCGCAGGCCCTTTGTATAAATTATTGAGAAAAGATGTAAAGTTCTCTTGGCGCAAGGAATGCTGCGAGGCTTTTGATTGCCTTAAGCTAGCCTTAATCACCGCTCCCGTCCTTGGATATCCACATTTCGGCGAACCTTTCAAATTGTATACGGATGCGTCAACATATAGTGTTGGTTTCGTGCTTGCGCAAGAACAAGACGGTGTGGAAAAGCCCATTGTATGCGGGGGGGCGTTCCCTCACAGCCGCCCAGCAACGCTATACCACTACCGAAAGCGAAGCAATCGCAGTAATTAACTGTCTTTCCCAATGCGACCCCTATTTGCGTTCGACAAAGTTCCAGATTATAACGGACCACGCAAAATCTCCCGTATTTGATCAAAATAAAGAAACCGTCAGGTAGAATCGCGCGTTGGATTCTTAAGATACAGGGTTACGATTATGAGATTGTCCACGAACCGGGAAAGTCTATTGCTCACGCTGATGGATTATCGCGACGGAAATATTCTGAAGTGTGCGATGATAGTTCTGATTTCAGTTGTAAAGATGGTTTAGATAATACACAGGCGGAAACGAGTGCTGATACGGATGTCAAAAGACAGGTAGCTACTTCACACGATAGTAATGATACGCTTGCAGGAGACCAAGATAAGTCGGTTGCCCCAGTTAATGAAATAGAGGTCGTTTCAGATAATGATGTCGTAACAGACGTACGACAATTGTATGAAGGAGACCAGGCTTTGACACACGAGCAACAAGCGCCCGACACAGATAACCTAGACCCCCAACGAAATAATAATGATGCTAGTACCGATGAAAGTCAGGTAGGAGAACCAGATGCCGCAGAACAAAGAATAGTAAGTGTATAGAGAGAGGATCAAGAGTTAAAACCGTGGTTTGATTTCCTTGAAAATGGTGTATTGCCGACAGACGACAAATTAGCGAGACACATTGCTTGTGATAGTGATAATTATGTAATTATAAATGGTGTACTTTATCACTATTGGAATGCAACCGGAAAGGCAGCGAAAAAAGAGAAATGTATTAGGCAGTTAGTTGTCCCGAAGGCGCAAAATGTAATGAAGGAAAGATATGATAAGAAAATACACAGGGCAGTAAAATTCAAGGTAGGGGAAACTGTTTACTTATACAGTCCAGCCGTAGCAGTGGGTCGGAGTCCGAAATTTCGTCATCCTTACAAGGGACCGTACAGAATCAGTGCGCAAGTTTCACCAGTAAATTACCGTTTAGAACACATTGACGATAATAAGCCGTACCCTAAAGTTGTACATGTAAATCGATTAAAGTATGCGCATATACGACCAGAGCAATTGATAGAGCTACAATCTGTTCAATATAGCGCTGACGATAGTGACGTCGATGATGATTTAGACTGAGTCACCGAACCGCAAAATCAAACTCCGGTAGATTATCATATGGATTCCGATACAGAGATTTATTATAGTGCTAGTGAGACGCCTTTAGATTCGTCGCCTACCGTGAACAATGGTGGACAATATTGGCGCGACGTATGTAAACGCGCAGAGGAACGTCTGAGCAGACTTTCAAATTCTCAAAGTGACGAGGAGAGTACAGATAGGGAGGCAAACCAATATTTCGGGATCGAGAAAATAGTAAAGGGCAGGTATCGTAACGGTAAATTGGAATTCCTCATAAAATGGCACGGGTATGATGACAAACATAATACCTGGGAACCACAAGAGAATCCGAATGAGGCCGCATTGACAAGTTTCCGAAGAAACCCAGTACCTATCTCTGGAGCTCCGAGCGATAAAACAAAAGTCAGGCGATGATAAAAACCATGGTTTGAATAAATAAGAACAATGCGATGGTGGTATGCAATATTTGCCACGTGAAGATTAAGATGCTACTGTAAACACCTTCGTGGGGTCCATTATTAGTTTAACTGTATTTGATGAGTTCCTTCACCCCCTGACGTAAGATGAAAGGTCCATGCCCTTTGCAATAGTATGAAGTTCGAAGGCTATCAGCCAGACCCTGGAGACAAATTGTGTAAATTGACATTGTCGGGATAGCGTTCTGATACGAGATAGCTTTAGGTGTAGTTCAATCAAACACTTTCTGGCATTTGTACAGACATCAAAGGTCACAATGGTGTACTTTGGAAAACCACTCTTTTATTAGGTTGATATTTTTGACTTGTATGCAAATGAGGTATCTTTCTTTTTTTTGATGTGTTGTTTTGTTTTGTTGATGACGTGTTGAAGTTGTATTTTGTTGTTGATGAAGTACGCGTACAGGAGTTGTGTTTTGTTGTTTATTCTCCCCTCAGTTTGCTAACAATGCCAGTGCTAGTGATCCGTAAGTGATACAATGGTCCTTAGATTTGACCGATTGGCCTGAGGAATTGAGTTTTAGGAGATGTGGCGATATTGAGGTTCATCGCGTTTATTTTTGGAGTTTTTGAAGTTTTGATGATGTTCTGTGTTGATGTTTCGTTTTTGTTGTTTTCATTTTTGGAGATAAAAAGAGCCTCGTATTTTCGCACGGAAGTTGCTATATTTGCTGCAGTCTAGTCATGCCTATCGATCGTTGTTATGGTTACCCTACGCCTTTTGATCACGATATCCAAGATATCATTGACCTTGTTCAAACTAACAATGCCATTCAGCCCGAATCAATATTGACATACGACGTGACTCGATCCAAACAACAGACTGACTCTCCCCAACGACTCGAAACTGTCCGATTGCCTGATTCTGCGCGGACACGATCACCACCTTATTGGCAACTTTGATTTTGCTCGATGTTGAATTTCCAATTGATTATGTCTTTATAAGTTTAATTTTAAGTATTGTGTCATTTTCCTTTAATTCTACTACAGATTGTATTATTACTGGTTTCTCATCGTTGACTGTATATCATTATTTTACTCATTTGATTTATTATTTTGTTATTATTGATATATTATTACTATTATTATTGATGTATTATTATTCGCATTATTATTATTATACTATTACCACCACTTCATTGATATTTCTAATTATAATTTCACGATCACTTAAATTTCAATCTTTTATTCTAAATCTTGTATGTTTATTTTATATTTAATCGCTTTCGTTTATTCAACTGTTTTATCGATTTATGTATCTGATATTTTATAATTTTTAGTGTTCCTTCCTTGTATTTTATCAATTTATATTTCGAATTCCTTGTACTTACTTTGTCATTTTATTATTTCTCTAGACATGATTGATTGATTCTGCTCTTTGATTTGTCCAGCGAGGACGCTGGTTATTAAAAAGGTGGGAGAGTGTAACGCCTTAAAATAATGACATTTTGACCTTTTTCCCGATATTTAGGATTTTATTACTTTGACCTTTTACCGACTTTCATAACTTGTATAACTTTTACGGTTTATTACTCTTTCACGTTGAAAGTACACGAGTGACATTACGTGCAATGAACGTATGTCACACGGAGTCAAAACGTGATATAATTTGGATGAAATTTATAAAAACCGAGGATTTTGATGGTTCGGGGGAACTGACAACCTTAGGGAGAGTTTTTGCTGATCGATGATTGTATCCTGAGTAAGAACTTGGTGCCGCTCTGCCTTAGTAATAAAGATTTGAAGTGGTGAGTTAAACTGACTACTTGGTGTGCGTTCCAGTTACTGAAAGTATTACGATTCCCCGTAGTACCTATCGATTGTGTGACTTTACTGAAAGTTTTAGATATGGAGCATTTTTCCCCGGGGTATAAGATCACAATGATGTATGGTAATTAATTTAAAATTAACCATGATAAATATAGATTATTGTCACACATCACACAAAACACATTTAAATCCACTGCATGAAAACCCTATAATACTTACTGTATTAACATGGATTATTGCCTGTATTTTAGCTGAAGAGTGCATATACAGATGAATACAGTCAAGAATCCATTTTTTGTATTCAGCAAGCCTGTATTCATGTGGATTCATGTGCATTCACGTGTATTACACTATAATACAGGCAACTCATTAATTTGAATGTATCTGAATTATTGGGTTTTCATGCAGTGATCCTTAAATGGATATCCCAATGCTGTAGCATGCCTTTGAATTCGAGTCTCATGTTTTAGATTCGGTAAAGGCAATTACACCTCGCGTACTTGCCATATATGGGTTGTCTTATTAGCTCACGTGTGTAAGCACGTGGGCTAATGTCATATCGATGTCTGTCTGTCTGTCCGTGTGTGTGTGTATGTTAGTGTGTGTGTGTGTGTCTGTCTGTCTGTCTGTTTACACGATAATTCAAAAAGGCCTGAACAGATTCAATTCAGATTTGGTACACAGTACCATATGCTACTTGCAAGAACTGATTAGATTTTGGTTAGTGTGGCTTGCATATTAATGAAGTTATGCAATATCGTTTTTTTCCCGTACAATGGTCTCCCTATGGAGACGGTAATGACAGTGTAGACATATATCAAGAAATACTGCACAAAATTTCATGAAACTTTTCACAGATGACAATCTCAGAACATCATGATGATACTGTGAGTGTCATGTCAATGATCTTCTCATTTGCATATTTAATGAACTTTTGTTATTAGTGAGATAACTCTGAAATTCCTGAACCAAACTTGATGATACTTGCAACAAATATTGATCTGATATATATCTTATTATACTTAGAAGCATTGGGCAGTGTCAAGTTAATAAATTGCTCATTTGCATATTTAATGAAGTTTTGTAATTAGTCATATAACTCCGCTATAACTTCACCAAATGTGATGAAACCTTATGCAGATACTGATCCGACTGATATCTAACTGTAGTGTAAAGAATTCAGTAGAGTGAAATTAATTAAGGGTTCATTTGCATATTTAATGAACTTTGTAATTAGGTATATAACTCTGAAATTACGGCTCCCAAGTCAATGAAATAGGGTACAGATATTGTTTTGATAAATATCTAATTGTACTGAGAAGCATTTGGCAGTGTTAAATTAACAAACAGGTCATTTGCATATTTTATGAAGTTTTTAAATTAGTAATATAACTCCAAAATAACTGCATCAAATATGACGAAATCTGCTTCAGATACCGATACGACAGATATCTAATGGTGGTGTAGAGCATTTAGTTGTGTGAAGTTAATTAAGGATTCATTTGCATATTTAATGAACTTTGTAATTATTGATATTACTCCAAAATTACGGCGTTAAATTTGATGAAACTTGCCACAGATGTTGATCTGATAAATATCTAATTGAACTGAGAAGCATGGAGCAGTGTCAAGTTAATAATTGGCTAATTTGCATATTTCATGAAGTTTTATAATGAGTCATATTACTCCGACATAACTGCATCAAATGTGATGAAAACTGCTGCATATACTAATCCGACAGATATCTAACTGTTTTATAAAGCATTTAGTAGTGTACAATTAATTAAGGGTCCATTTGCATATTTGATAAACTTTGTAATTAGGTATATTACTCTGAAATTACGGCACCAAATTTTGTGAAACGTGCTACGGATATTGATTTGATAAATATATTCTATTGTGCTATGAATAATTGAAAAGTGTCAAGTTAATTTAGGGTTAATTTGCATATTTAATGAACTTTGTAATTAGTGACATTACTCTTAAATTACAGCATTAAATTAAATAAAACGTCCTACAAATATTGATCTGATGGATATTTAATTGTCCCATGAAGCATTGAGCAGTGTCAATTTAATTAAGAGCTCATTTGCATATTAAATCAAGTTTTGTAATTAGTGATTAAACTCTAAGAGTACTGTGCGATATTGAAAAAAACCTGCTACATATAGTGATAACATATATCTGATTGTTCTATGAAGTGTACTACTATTAATAAACCTGTTGTAAAACACGTGAGCATATTCAGTTCATATCTGGTTTTACGTCATGCATGTTTGCGTATCAGTTAATACCAGAGCACAATTTGATACAGTCTAAAATATAAAGAACGGTTCCCCTTTGGCAAAACGTAATTTCTGTATGATGTTTAAATAGAGTATCTTCGACAGACGTCGTAACTAAATTTTCAATTCAGTCAAATGATTTCTCGTAACGCTTCTATGTATAAATCTACAATAGTTTTGAATACTCAGCAAAAAGCCAAGAGCGCTGTTTTTTGCCTTCGCTGTTGACCTTTTTAAGGAACATTCGCTGTGGCCTGTAATTTAAGACATTTCCATACAAGATATGTTTACAGATTTTTTTATATGACATAAATTCGACTTTGAGACTCTAGGCAGATCGCAATGTCGCAATAGATTTTGTGGCAAATTTAAGAAAGAAAGACTTTTTGTGAAATATAGTCGACTGGTTTACGTGATGCCTGCTCCTCTTTCCATTTGTTTATGGCAATGTTCACGTATATTTAAAATATCAAAAAAAAATGCTGAAATGAAGATAGGAGAAACCAGCCACCGATGCAATATTACGTCAAGCGTAAAGTATCTCATTACTTGTTGTATATGTGTACTGTGACTTTGTCTCCAATTCTGAGACTCTTAGTAGGCACAAGACCATTAATTCAATTCACGAAGATAGTTCAAGTGAAAAATAGTGCGGACCTGCATGGATGCTTGTTTGGTTTTGAACTTTAATTTGAAGTATTTTTGTAAAGATATTTTTCTGCTTGAATCAAATTGCAGACTGTTGTGAATGATGGCTGAAGCATTTTGTGGCCCATAGAAACCATAACAATGAGCGTGAATTTTGTCAAAAACACCACTGAGGGCGCAATTTCATCGCTGACGCAAAATTTTCGTTTACTTTACTTGCCCACGTGGAAAACATTCATCAGTAGTCAAGCTGACATTGACCTAACACCTGTCAAGAGGATTCGTGGCGTTGAATGTTTTAAAATAGGAAAATTGAGCTCAACACCACTGTGGTGGCCTGTGGGAAATTAATTAGTGGTCTTGTGCCGGAATCCGTGCCACATGTACATTGTGGCCCAGTCGATATTCCAATTTATTCAGTCAAATAGAAAACAGAAATTAGGTTAATAATGAATTTTAAACGTTTCTCCGTTTTGATCGAAGCGCTTTTGCTCTTTTTAGAAATGAACAAGCTTTCAACATTGGCAAAATTGTGAGAAATTGGTAAAAACCCTTGTGAGGATTATTCTTTGCAGCCAATCACTAGTTCATTTCCAAACATTATCGTTAATGCTGGTTATCTTATACACATGCCCGCCTTCATTTATGTTATTGTCCACCTTTCGAAACTGCATGTTGGTATTGGTGACTGAATCCGTGGTTCGTTGCAGCCAGTCAGTATTCCGAAGTATTTATATACAAATTGAAAATAGAAATTAGGACAATAATCAAATTTTAACCTTTCCACTGTGTTGATGAAATGCTTTTTGCCCTTTTTTCAAATTAAAAGATTTCCTATAAATAAATAAATATATAAGTAAATTGAACAAATGAATTGGAATACCCACTGGGAGCAACATACCACGGATTATTCGCCAATTCCCTCTTGCTGAGTTTTGAAAGGGGAACGGCAGACTACACACAGTAAACATAAATGAAAATGGACACGCGTCCAAGATATTAACTAACATTTACGATAATGTTTGGAAATGAAATAGTGATTGGCCGCAAAGTACCATCCTTACAAGGTTTTTTACCAATTTCTCAAGATTTTTGCAATGTTGAAAAAGGACCAAAAATCGCCCCATTAACATGAAGGAAGCCTTAAAAATTGATTATAAGCCTGATTTCTATTTTCCATTTGAGTGAATAAATTGGACTATCGACTGGTCGCGATGTACCACTGATTCGGAAACCTAATTTCCAATGTGCCATCTCCGATTTCCTATTTGAGTGTGTGCGTGGTATATTCCATTTAGAGGCGAAGCACGAGATGAGTACGCATCAAATCTAATTGGAAACATGCGTAAGCATTCTCCATGAATATTACTGTATTATTATGGTGAATTTGAAAATGGCTTGGAATTACAACGTGCTTGGGTGTTTAGAAAGACGTTTCTTGCGATAAAAAATAACACAAGCTGCATTCATTGCAAACGTTCTCCTTCGATAGATTTTGCAACAATTTAAGGCAATACGACGTCCACTGTTCTCACTCACAGAACACGTTGAGTGTAGGAAACACCAATCGTTGTACCGACCCGTACACACTGTACCGAGAAAAAAACCTATCGTAAGCGTTCTTTGCCGTTTCACAGCCGGGCAATGTGATAAAGGCAGTATGAGAATGTTCAAGCAGTCATTATACGTGTGATTTTTTCAATGGGAGCGCGGCGATACTGACGCTGACTGTGGCACGAAGAACGTAGTATTGGGTTAAATTATTGCAAAATTTATCGAAGGAAAACCTTTGTAATGCAGATGGCGTCATTTTCTATCGCCAGAAACGTTTTCTTATCACCCCAAGCACGTTGAAATTTCACGCTATTCTGAAATTCACTGTAAGGCTTTAATTTCAAGTTAGTGTTTGATCGTTACTTTCCTGGCATTTCGCGGCTGTTAAAAATCATGAATCAGCCTATTCCAGTTCTTTTTCTGGAAGTATTTCTCATAGAAATGAAAGGATTGGTATGGTTGAATTATTCATTTTCTCTGCCGTTATAGCATAGCATGCCCTTACAACCTCTTGAATTACAATTATATTTACATGTAATATTCGTACAGTATCTGGGAGTGGTATATTCAGTTTATGATTTTCACGACTTGACCGTACTCGCCGCGTGCATGTAACTTTGATGTGGGGCAGGTCCAGCAAAGAAAAGGAAAGTAACTTGACGGATAACAAAACTCTCAACACGCCAAGTACGTCACAAACCTCTATGATTGGTCCGGTAACTCTCCTTACAGACGCAGTGAAATTCGCCGCACTTCTGGTGGCCATTTATCATGTTGCTAGTACCCATAACTTGGATGAAGGGAGAAAGCATATTTGACAGCTACCGAAAATTCAATGCAATCACAGAGAAACATAGACAGAGTCGCAACGCTTGCATGCCTTTTGTTCCATGGTCGTCTCGGTAGACTATTGGCTTTTCATATTAAAATGAGCTCCAAAGGTGTTAAACTATTTGGAGACTTTGTTTGTGGTTGATAATTACACGAGATTATGCGAAAAATACGACGAGATGGCATTGTACTGCCAGTCGCGTAGCAACCATAGTTACTTTGTGAGCTCCCAGCGCAGAAACACTGCTTCACGCCAATCAAAACATAATACACCAGCAGTTTCATAAACATGTCCTTCCTTGACGCACGTGTAAAAGACGGTATGACTGACCGTAAACCATTGAGTAAAACCAGACAGTATCGATAAAGGATTTTCAAATTTGGTTCAAACACACTCATTATATATTCATAAAATATGAAAGGAATTTTTAAAACGGTAAAACTCACTTTCCTGAAGCTCAAAACACTCCCGTTTGCGCCAGCACGTCAATTCCGCTCAGCACCACACGACAACAACAACGCAAACTTTGCCGAACATACTTTCGCTTAACAATTGGCGAAAATCCAAAAATTACCGAAGGATGCATGGTCTGCACTCTTCGGAAAAGAGAGGCGAGAGCAACCTGAGGCGAGGCGAACATGGATGGGTTACATAACCGCTTCATGCCTTAAACAATACCCGTTACGACTCTGTCTATGTTTCTCTGTGATGCAATTAAGGACCTCGTTGGAAAAGCATTGATAAAGAAAAGAATAATTTTGTTCATTGAAGTGATATATCGATCACCTCCTTGTCACTGTTTTGTTCAGTCCGATTGACTGGTTCAGGGTGTGCATCGTTTACGTCATGGGGAAATCCCTATCGTCCAAGCCTAAAGTCAAATAGAAATTAGGATTTTGAATAGAATGTGCAGTTTGCTTTCAAACATGGTGTATGGCCATGCAGACATCGATTAATTGAAATACATTTTGACAAAAGACTTTTTGAAAATTAAAAAAGGAAAATAGGCATTTGCTAAACAGAATTTCAATGAAATTTTCCATGCAAAATTATGATTTGCCGCAAAGTACCATCCTCACAAGTGTGTTTTTACCGATATCTCATAATTTCGGTGCTTTGGAGACGCCTTAATATCGAAAAGGGCCAAAACATAGTTCATCAACACAGCGGAAACGCTAAAAACTGATTTCAGCCAAATTTCTATCTTCTATTTAAATGAATAAATTGGAATACTGATTTGCAACAGAGTACCACGTGTTCCTTGGTCTACGTGCACCATGCCTTATGTAAATTTCAATTAGAGACTTTCAATCAAATTTGCGTTAATCGGAACATTAATGTAATCCACGGGACACTGCAGGCATTATTCGTCCAGAAATTATGAATATGTTCAATAAATGTCGAGCATTCAACTTTTTTCATAATACAAGCCTTACCTGTGTTGGATGTGTGCCCAATACTTTGCTCTCGCTACCTCTCCTGTGGTATGTCAAAGAAAACAGCCCATATCTGTTAATTGCCCTCCCTAATCCCCATCATTAATTTGTTCTACCGATCACCAAGGTAGGGGCTTATCACCCTGACCAAATAACTCGTTAGCGGCTCATAAAGTAAAAGTTATTTGGTCAGGGCTATCCCCGCGTTGGTAATCGCCAGAAGAATTCAAGGAAGGGGATTAGGGAGGGCAATTAACAGATATAGACTGCTTTCTTTGGAATACTATACAGAGATAGCGAGGGTAAAGAAAGAGGCACACACTCGACACAGATAAGGCGTGTAAACCCTTCTTCAAAACAGTTTGAGTGTAAGAAAACAGGGCTTCAATGTCAGGTTGTGTCTCCATGTAAATCACGTAAACTTACAATGTTTTATCGATAGATCTGCTTGGGCAAATGTTTGTCTTTGCACTTGACCATTGTATACATATTACACTCTGATCCGCAGACTCCTATAATCCATGATGCTATAATATTGCTACAGTAAGCACCGGCCAATTCTGGAAACCCCCTTCACCATGCAATTGTCAAACAGAATAAGTTTCGGTTGATTATGGAAAAAACACCTACCTCATCAGATGACATACACGTTTGACGTCATGGAATAAAACCAATTGTAGGCGTAGGGGAAGAATTGTCCAATCAGTAAACCTTAGTACGCACGGCAAAACCAATTAAAATGAATATAATTTAACCTGCAGAATACATCACATTTCGTTCGTCTTGGCATTATTCTATCATTTACATGTCACGACCTCAGGTTCGCATCACGCCGTACTAGACGGCTCGCCACTTACCCAGCAACACCATCAGACAATCAGATCACCGATTGTACAGCGGATCCGTAAACAAAAAAATCAGCTGTACGAAATCCAAGCTGCATTATCACACCAGCCTTTGGCCACTTATACTGAAGACGAAGGCAACCTACCGTCATGGGCGAGCCTGCTAAAAAGAAACACAGGATCGAAGCGTTTAACGACAGACTCTTTCGTTTGTCAAAGGAGATTACAGAAGGTTAGTAGATCAGCCATATTTTATAATCCTGTTACCACTGCGTGACTGTACGAGGCTTGCATACATTTTTTAAGCAAGAGGATCAATGCCTTCTCCAGAAGACGTATTTTCATTTCATAGTTTGAATCTCAGACTGTTAGCGAGACGACCGCGTGTTTCATACGTTACGTTTGCTTAGTATTTTGGCAAATCTAACAGTGACATCGGTAAGGGCTTTGGGAATAATAATTTGGCTCTTCTTTCGATGTGACTACTTTGGGTTTACATAGTGAGCGGAGGTTACAGCGTGTATACAGGTAAAATGTCTCCGAGGCAAACAACAGGGTTTAAACCAAACGACAGAGTTTAAACCACCTATTACGGTAACCACCAGGTTGTTTCAATTCCATAATGGATTAAATTTTAGGCGAAGAGATCAAGATTTATCAGCCACCTTTCAGCAAGTCAGTGCAGTCCATCGTGATATCAGGAGACATCACAAGTGTACTTAGTTCCCAACCACACCTAGCTCTCGTTAATATAATGTCGTGACTATTCGAAACTAGTACAAACATCATGACCTCCATAAAAACACTTATGAAGTGCAAAGGTTACTGAAGGATGATGGTGGTAATGACTTAGAGGCGGTGTGTTTTTTAGGTTTGTTTTTGAAAGTTTGTATTGTTCAGTAAAGTTTTGATGGTGAGAGACATAATTTATGTCGAAAGCAGCCTTATGGCTCGCACTACATAGATTTCGCGTACGATTAAGTATAGATGTACAGAATATATATACATAGTGGTGTTAAAAGCGTGCATTGTAGCTCGTAAAGCAAATATTTGATCACCAGTAAGTTATCAACTAAGTACAGCATGACTTCTTGTTTCAAAAACTATCAAACCTTGCCTTTGAATAGCGTGCACTGTAGCTCGAATGTAAAACAAAATTTTGATGACCAATGCGTTATCGACAAAGTGCAGCATCATGACTTTTTGCCTCAAAAACTATCAAATCTTGCCCATCTTCCATGGTAATATAGTGCCCTACCGTGGTGTGGACGTTTTCGCAACACCGCTCCTAAATCATATATTAAATTTTACAATTGTTCGAAGGTAATATTCTCTTCCCCGATTAACATTCCAGCGTCTCTATATGCAGTTAAGTACTAACAAATTTCGAAAGGACCCAGCTTTGTATAATTCAAAGACAGTAATGCGCATGGAAGTAAACAGTTCTGCAACAACGTCTCATACCCAGGCACCACATGAAGGCGTCCGCCATGTCTAACGAAATTACTGTTTTGAGTTTTTGTTTAATTTGTGAAGAAAATGTTTGCATTTTTCTTTGTAAATGATTGGCAAAATTTGTCATTTCGACAGACAAAAGCCATATAAATAGTACATTAATTTGGTTACATGTAGCGTCTACTTTTACGTCAATGAGTGCAGAATCAATACAACTGCCTTTGAGGTAGTAAGTGTATGCGCCTAGAAAGTGAAAGACACTTCAACGTTTGCTTAAACTTTCCTAAATGAAAGTTTCAACAATTATCTGACCACATCGATTATAAAAATCAGTGGTCACCATGCATAGTTTGATACTAAGAAACAAATTATCCAACATTTACCAGTATTTGAAATTCAAAATGGCCGCCATCCTTGTGGTACTCTATGGGGAAAGTAGAATTTTCAACTATTCGAAAAACGAAGACTGGAAATGTTTCATCCTCCAACAGCTGTAAAGTGAGCCCCAACATGTGGTACATCATAAAGGAACTGTAATAATGTGAGAGTGCAGTTAATATCTGTGCACGAGGCGCATTTTACCCTACCCCATGGTGGCGCTCGAAAGGTTCCAAATATGTATAACCGTAGTCCCTGGACTATTGTATGACTTTAACCCAAGTGTGTCTCATCGCACTGGAAAGCAAAAAAGACTGCTGCTGTGCAGCTGGCTCGGAAGGTTATTTCTGATTGGTCGTTTGTCACTATTTAAAGTATTTAAGGGAATCTGTTGTGTATAATTCAATGAAAAAGGTATGATTCAGCCAACCAATTGGATAACAGCTTCCGAGATGCTGCACATCAGCCGAAAAGACTTGTTGCACAAGCGTATGCAAACCACTTTATTTTTCAAACACACAAATTTGGATCAAGGCTATGCACTCAGTATGTTTCATATTGTAAGATAAAACAAGCAGGAACACTGCTAGAGATAACGGAGATTCCTTCAGGCAGTGTCTTTTAATTTTCTTCAACAGAAGGCTTTCAAGACCTGAAGCGCCTGTGTAAGGAGATACCAAAACGGGAATTAGAATCGATACGTCAACCTTTCGATCTATTCAACAAAATTGGAGAGATGGGATTAGTTGATGAATCAGACACGACACTCTTAGTGGAGAAGCTTTGCACAGCTAACCTTGGCGGACTGGCAGAGAAGTACATCACAAAAATGTCAAGTCAGTCAGGTATGCATCGTTAGAATTGAGCAAAATGTGTTTACCATCCATTGGATATCATATCAAGACTTTCAATTGTCGTGCATTTCTCAATGTTTAACATACTCTAGTGACGCCGAAAAGAGCAGGATCTAGGGAGCTTGGTAATATGATGGAACCCCATAGCGAGACAGTGCAATAATACAGTCATACATGTGCTCGAGTTGTTAGATAAAACAATACATCTACTCGAGATGTTACACCACACGAGGGCGTGCTGTGAACCATTATTCCGCTGTCGTACTATACACCGCAAGCCCGACTGCAAATACTCCAACTATTGCGCGCTTGCAGTCACGCAATGGGGTCCTCTTATCGTTACATATGTTACAACGGAAATACTAAGAAAATTATGCCTAGTAGAATGCATTTCGACGTCGGAAGTTTGGCGGAATGATATATACCAAGCTCCTATTCTTGTAACCAGGTTCAATGACGTCGTAAACTTCTGATGGGCTATTTGTACCACATTCCCAGTTCTGATTTCGTAAAGTTGTTTACATGTTTATGGTTCAAAAAGTTCGTTGTTTTGCGGCACAGGTCTCGCTCAAGCATTTCGCTGCAAATACCGGTGGTCCGATGTAAGTAATCTGTGGTGTATTGTATATTATAGCTCAAACATGGTACTATTGCCCAAGGGTAGGTGACTATGTACCCGACGTAAGGAGGGCAAATTGTCTCCTGTACCGAGGGTACATAGTCCCTTGTTTGGGCTATAATGCTTTTATTACATGCCTCTCTTACATACAGTTTTCACTCAAAATATCTAGGTTTATTGGCAAATGGTAGTGAAATGCTTTTTTCCATCTTTGACGAAAATCCGTTAAAATGGAACCATTTTCATCATCAGATGGCGCATTGATGTATTTTAACTACTGTTATGCGGGTTATGAATTTCCGACGCAAAATTTTCCAAATACCGGATTTCCTGTGCAAAACATGAAATTTCAACATTTTTGCATCCAAAAGTTGTTAAGTTGAAAATAGTTCGGGTTTACTTTCCGTTTAGTGATGGATATGCGGCCCGCGACGTCATCGACGTGTAACTATTGAATCCTATGGAGCGCGCGACGTTCGATATACGGGGCATGTAATAAATGTTTCAACAGTAATGGTCTTACACTCTCTTCAATATATTCATACATGATTCACCATATTAGGACGACAAGAAATAATCGGTATCGTAATGTTAACCACGATTGGAACTAATTTGGGATAATTGGATTTTCATATTTTTCGAATTTCTCAAAAGTGATGGGTGCCGTATAGCTGAATGTTGCAACATTACAAATAACTCATAAAAATAAGTGTTTATTGTAAAAAGAAAAGCAGATGAGATTATATTTGTAGATTAAATCGGCATTACTTCACTATCAAATTATCCAAAATTAGTTCCAATAGTGTTGTTATACGCCCAAGTTGCATATGGCCCTCATTTTATGACAATTTTGCAAAGCATACAATAGCGATTTCTTTCAAAATGAAGATCTTGAATCTTAATGTGGCCAGGAACACTTTCAAATTAAGGAATTATTTATTTTTCTAGATATGGAATCACACAAGATGGACGAATTAGTAAAGCACCTGAGAGATAGATATAAACGTTACTATTCGCAAATTCTGCCGATTCCATGGAATGAAAATCTCCTCTTGCATTTACCAGAAGTGTATACACAGCTTGAACTCATCAAAGTTAAAGGGGATACTGACCGAAAGGGCACAATCCTCGATAATCTTCAGGACATGTTCGAGCCACGAGAATTAGTCAAGCGAATCAGAGTTGAGGGAGCGCCTGCGATGGGCAAGTCAACACTTTGTCGGAAGCTGGCCTACGACTGGGCTGATGATGAGTTGCCTCAATTTAAATTACTTTTCTTTGTAGAAATGAGGCATTTGAATAAACTAAGCATCGCGGATGAAGTATGCAGCCAGCTACTACCACAAGATTGCAAGCTTACTGAAGCGGAACTTTTAGAAATAATTGAACATAACAAAGAATCAGTGTTATTTCTTTGTGACGGATTAGATGAACTTGACGAGCCGACTTTAAAAGGATCAGACATGCTAAAGCTTATAAACGAGAAGGTACTTTGTTTGTGTACCAAGGTAGTTACGACGAGGCCACATATGTGTGATAAATACTTAAACCAATTCGATTTGTGGTTAAAGGTGAAGGGTTTCACACAGAATCACGCCAAAGAATACATCATGAGCTACTTTGGGAAAGACAAAGAAATGAGCACATCGCTTATTCATGAACTTTATACGCAGAAAGATAGCAAAGAGCAACGATTCACAAGGGGACTTTTCAGGAATCCCTTGCACATTGCTTTTCTGTGTATTCTGTGGGAGGACCATCAATTCCATGTCGAAAACTTTCCGAAAACATTACACGAGTTATATGGTGAAGTACTTGAATGCATTCTGAAAAGGTACTGTGCGAAAGAAAAGAAACTTATGGATGGTGGGAAGTTACCAGAAGATGTTATCAATGCAAAATTTGCTTTAATGAGAGACTCATATAAAGTCTACATGAGTCCGAGGAAGAATGGTGTTTTTGATAAGACTGACATTTCCTCAGAGATGTCCCTGGATTTCGGATTGCTAGTAAGAGATATGGGGCATTCAAGAGTGAAAGTCAAAATGATATATTTTTTCAATCATAAAACGTGGCTAGAGTACCTTACGGCGCTGCACGTAATTTCTCAATCGGCGAAAGCTGATTCGCAGCGTGTGTTTATCGAGCACCCACGCAAACATTTCCCCGTGTTGAAATTTCTAAGTGGCGCGGCAAATAAGAAAGAAAGTAAATATTTCTTTGGTAAATTCCATGAAAGAATGGAAGTTCTACACGAAAAGATATCCAAGTCATCAACGCATAAGGAACAGGAAATCCTGTTAAAGACTTTATCAAATTTGTGGGCGTACTGCATCAAATGTTTGTATGAATCGAGCCATGCCGAAACATTTGTCGCGCAAATCGACGAGTTGTTGCAAGGTACTCTATTGTACGCTGGATCAAACAGATGGCACGATTTCATTCATACCGAGAATGTAAACTCCTCATCTATATCTGACGGTTTTATCAGATTAAACTCCGGAAAGTGTTCATTCATTTACGTACACAATCTCCTTAGAATCAAGAACAACTTTGGAGGAATATTAAAAAATTTGTACCTGAGCGGACTGACCGCAAAAAACATGTCCAAATGCATTAAGTTACTAAAGGAAAGCAAACTTTCGATATCATCTCTTTCCTTCTTCACTTGTAACACTTCGATTAAGGTCAATATCATAAATGACTTGGCAGAAATGATTAAATGCATACGTGTAAAGTCTTTGGAGTTACTGCTAAGCGTTGTCGGAAATTGCGAAGAACTCAACGCAAGTTTGTCAAACATGTTATCAAGAATATCTAAACGTCCATCTTTGCAGGTGGTCACCTTCTCCTTCAATCATGAGTCGGCCGGTGACCTTTTCCCGCATTCAGATGCATTTATACGTGACGGGCCAAAAAACTTTGAGTTTGTGTGGAAATATTTCAAGACATCCGTTTGTAAGAACTCGAGAGCGAACTTATGCAATTTCATCAGGGAATGTAAAAGAACAGAGTCTTTAACTTTGTCATTCAGCAATGAGTTCAACTCTGAAACCTTGTACGAGGACATAATAGATGAAGTAAACCGTGCATTAAGTAGAGTCAGCCAAGCCCTGACATCGCTTAAATTATCAATTCGGTGTAAACAGGGGTCATCTCTCCGTATGATATGCGAAACACTTTCTAAAAACGCGACACTGAATGATATATCTTTGGGTGTCTTTCGCCAGGGCGAAGTCGATTCAGTGTGCCAGCTTATCAGACACAACAGGAGAGCGTTGTCGTTGACTTTTAACTTCGCCGAGTTTACCGAGGACTTTGTGCAAAAGATAAGGGCAGCCCTTGATGAAAATAACGTCCTCAAACACTTGAAAGTCACACTGTGCGAACGGAGCCTCTTTGCGAGGGCCGCTGGAAGCCTGTTAGTACGTAAGAGCAGCGCCTCACAAGGGAAAACCCGCCGCCACACATTAGATTCCCTCACGATTTCCACAGATTCCCATGAGCCCCTACCCCTTGATGACATAAAACAGATCATTTCTGAACACCCTAATCCCGGCACCGTATTTTATAATGTGAACTTTCAAGTCACCAAGGACAAGCATACTCACACAGTCCGTCAGACTTTTGAGCATTGATCTCCATAATATGCAAATTATGGGTCGCTACAAAAAATCTGTACTGAATGATTTGAATATTCACTATAACAGACAGTATGTCAATTGTCACGGTTACTTACCAATCGACCAAAGCATCACATCACCGTGGGTATTTGCTAGTCTAATGTTAGTAAATCTAATCGCTGACCATCTTGAGCATCCAGCCAATTATGTACGCATTCTTTTCATGGATTTTTCGTCCGCGTTTAATACAATACAACCACATCTTTTGATAAAAAGACTATTGGATTTAGGCGTTAATCATTCTATCATTCTCTGGATAAGGCAATTTTTAAGCGATCGACCTCAACGTGTAAGTTTAAATGGTGCAATGTCCGATGAACTAACGTTGAATACTGGTGCGCCACAAGGTTGCGTCCTCTCGCCTGTACTCTTTTCAATTTACACGAACGAAATCATGTTATCGGATAATTTGTTGACTTTGCTGAAGTTTGCTGATGACATGGCACTAGTTGCCAGATTAAAAGGCGAAGAATCCTTGTCACGCTACTTTCCTGAAATTAATCGCCTGTGTTCATGGTTCAAAGACAGTTTTCTTACCTTAAATATCAAAAAAACGAAAGAGTTGGTTCTTAATAATG
>LD346648.1:149774-161754 GCA_001465055.1 Ptychodera flava
TGTATTGTTTTGTATGGTGTTGTCCGTATTTGGTGTTTTTTATAGCGGTCCTGATGTTTAAAGACAACTTTCCATGTTTTTATGGACAATAAAGTATATCTATCTATCTATTTGCTTTTCTCAAAATTAAATGTTGTTATCTCGATTTGGGAGGGCCATTGTTTTGTATCCGGGTATCTCTACAAGTACAGCTGTACGCATTGAGACCTATATCACTTGAACATTTCTTATCCGTCAGTCGAGGCTTGGGTCAGGGATTGGATCCAGGTTATTAGTGTTCTTTGGGCAAATGTCCGGTTAGACAATGTAAGTCCCAGTAACTATTAATCTGGCAAGTGATCTTCGGGGGGGGAGGGGGAGGGGAAGCGAAAGTCTTATTTGAGATAAATTATGAAGATTAAATCAGGTCGTTAGAAAAGCATTATTAGCATCGCTTAACATACATGTACATGACAAGGATATATTACTGTAACCGCCTATGCTTCTTTCCCCCTTCATGAATGAAAGTTAATAAATGGAGTAATAAAATGGTATGAAACAATATACAAAGTCAAATTACAACTACCAATCAATATTCAATTTATCAGTATAATAGTGCCGAACTGTGCTTTGATATTATTGGAGAAATGGTGTTATCCTCATGATATCAGATATTTGCTGATTCTTGCGAATTTACACATACAGATTTTGTGAAATCATGAATCAGTGTGACATGGAACTGCCCAATAGATCAGTGACATGTGTTTAGTTTCACTAAAATTAAATGCTACTAACACAATTAGAACTAATTTTGGATAATTCGATCTTTACATTTTTCAAATTTCTCAAATGTGTTAGGCGCCCTACAATTAATGTTGCAATATTACAAATTATCCACAAAACAACTGTGTAAATGAAAAAGAAAAGCAGATTAGCTTACATTTGCAGATTAAATCGACATTACTTCACCGTCCAATTATCCCAAATTAGTCTCAATCGTGTTAACATTGGTTGCTATCAAAATAGACCGAAACATCGTTATTTTTGCCGCAGCCATAATCACCGATAATACCACGACCACGTCATCGGCCTCCTCTTTATCTAAGAATATATGAAGTGTATAATTGCTATTTATTTCTATAACACGATTGGAACTAATTTGGGATAATTAGATGGTGAAGTAATGCCGATTTAATCTACAAATGTAATCTTATCTTTCTTTTTACATTACACACATGATTTTATGAGTAATTTGTATTATTGCAACATTTAACTATCTGGCACCTCTTTTGACAAATTTAAAAAATATGAAAATCCAATTATCCAAAATTTGTTCCGATCGTGTTCTATTTGCATAACTACATTAAATTATGTAAGATTCTGCACTTGTACATCTTACTTTTCATTGCAATAGTCTAAGAATAGAGAAATCTTGCAATCAGTAGCATTTTCAACCCGAATGTATTTTTTGTGGTTTGTTATTGTGACATGAGAATTTCGCTACATTCTGCTTCATTATACAAGGAATCTACAGCTTGATACTTGAGTTTGCTATTATCACATTGTTGTTTTCCACCCGTTACCAATGTAAGTCCCATACAAATTATATCTATCAAGAGAACAGAGGACAAAGTCAGGAAACTTGTTTTGGCAAGTACTTTGACATGGTTACTTTTCCCTCCTAAAGAAGTAGTGAGCCGAATTATAAGACACAAATGAATAATATTTCTGAACAAACGTGACGTTAAAGTTTGTGGTAATTGTGCGGTTCAAATACAACGACGAGAGAACCGTTTACAGTCGTTTGTCCATAACGGATTTGAAATATACCACTTTCACATGCTCGTTTTGGCGATACGTAAACATCTAGAATTTTCTCAAACAGATGTCTGGTAACCTATCAAATATTTATATAAACTTTGATAAGTATTCCTTAGGCTCTAAGACGTACTGTATGCTTTTTTGCATGTACACGAGGTACTGCTTCACCCTGTCTAATACCGGACAATCAAGTTGCGATAAAGTTCAATGCAGAATGAGTAAAGTGAATTAGGATCGGAGGCTTCGTCATCGTTGTTCCTAACAATCGTCATCGCCAGATTAATTCATCTTGATATTTTTGCTAATACTTTTACAAAGTCAGTCAATTATGGTAATACGCAACGCCACATATTGTACAATATACTACTTTGGTGTCCGTCATGCATTCTTAAACATCCCTCCAATAAAAGACGGAATGCTGAGCATAGTACTTGCTTCGAGAAATGTTCTCCACTCAATTGCCGTCTTGGTGCTGCAAGTATTAAGGCAGAAGGGGCTTTCCAACCTCTTTGCTTTAAATGACGGCTCCGATAATGAAAGCATGCTTACTTCCTCAATGTACATAGCATGAAATTCAGGTACAGATATTTTCTGAGATTTCACGTCATAATAGAAGAGCTAGAATCAAGCTCGGGCTTGGTTACGAAAAGGTTATTCAACTTTGGACCATGCTTGGTTACGAAAAGGTTATTCAACTTTGGACCATATATTTACTTTGCAGTCAATAGTAAAGAAATATTTATTTAGAAGAATGAAAAGAATTATTGTACATTTGTTGACTTTTCAAAAGCCTTTGATGATGTGCGATATGATTATCTTAGGAAAAGGCTCAAATCTTATAATTTCATGGCAGAGTTATACATGCTTTGTGTTCGATGTGCTCGAAATTAAAGTTATGTGTTTCGTCTAATAATGGTTTAACTGGTTATTTTGAATATAAAGTTGGTACTTCGCAAGGCTGTATGCTTAACCTGTCATTCTTTAGCCTATTAATAAACGACTTTTAGACATATATGTCTGTTAAAGAGAAAGGCGGAGTACTAGTATTTGTTATTGAGCATTTATCAAATCTGGGTTTGTTCATGAATGCAGATGATGTTTTCGATACTGCAGAATTTTCCATTGCCGTGCGGCGTAATTAAACCAATTAGCGTTGTTTTGCAAGCAATTGTGCATGAGGGTAAATTTGGACAAAACAAAAATTATGGTGGTGTACTAAAATAAAATCGAAAAGGGTCTTTGTATTTGGAGTGACGACAGTTGTGTAAAATATTACGACTACCTTGGGTTATTAATTTCATCAAGGCTGTGTGGGTCGCCAGCAGTTGGCCTCTGAGGGCAAAATAATTTGAAGAAATTTCTTTCTATGCATATGCAGAATGCTTTCAGACTGTTGTGGTCCTATCTTGTGCCACAGGGCAGAAAGTTTTGGATTTGAGTATTCCCCTGGCATTGAAACAGTACATTTTTGTTTTTGTAGATATTTATTAGGTCTTTGCAGCACCTTGCAGGTAAAAAATGAAGTTCTCTTATGTGAATAAGGTAGATTTTCACTGGGCTGTGAAAAAGCGCGTTTATGATCGTTTACATTTTTTCGAAATGGACCATTCTATTACGAAACTATTACGAAATGTTGAGAAAACTAGATAGTGCAGGCAAAGTAAATTGAGTGGCAAATATTTAACCGTGTGGGACATGGTTTTGCCTATATATGGTGAGAGCAACAAGCTAGTAATGCCGAGTTATACTTAATATCTTTATTTTCTCAAAGATTGAAAGACTGCTGCGGACAAGAATATCATTGCAGGCTGTAGATGCATCGGCTAAATTAAGATTTAACTTGACATTTAAGTTACAAATTGAACCTGAAAGATATGACCGTGTACTCCAAAAAGTAACTCATAATATTGCAGATTCAGAATTTCAATAGGTATTGTCCTTTTTGTGAAAAATGAACAATATATATATATATATATATATATATATATATATATATATATATATATCATTAGCAAACAATTGAACTGATACCTTATATATATATGATATATGATATATGACATACCTATTTAAATTCTGAATGTGCAATATCATCATTTACTTTGCTGAATAGACGTTATATATATATATATATATATATTATATATATATATATATATATATATATATATATATATATATATATATATATATATATATATATATATATATATATCAGACCTTTTAAGCGTACTCAGCCGTTGAACTAAGTTCAGCTACACATTTGGCCAGCTGGCTTATTGAGTCTCGCTTGTTAGAAAACCGTTTAGGGCGCAGTACCCTATGATTGAAGATTTTCAAGCGATGGGCGTTGGGAGAGTGTATTGTATATAACATTGTCACATATCAATGACTATATACCTTCGATATTGAACGTAGAATATATTCGGTAGATTTCGTGAAAAATATCATTCCCACACAATCAATTTTGTTTATTCTCTCAATGTTCTGGACAAAGAGCAATTTTATCATTAGAATGACATGGTCTCAAAGAATGTTAAGCATGTGTTGTCCATTTTTGAACGTTGGCAAACCATTGAACTGTTACAGAGAATAAAAGGCAATTAAACTTCTTAACAACTATTATCATAACCATTGTTAACACTACTATTATCATCATACAATTGAAATGTATGAGTGTACAAAAATGAACGAAGGTGCATAACAATACATACGTATACTTTTTCACCATTGTTATTTCAAATTAATCGTGCTAAATTGACGAATAACCGTATATTTTACCATGATAAAACAATTTGCAGCTCGCAATATCGTGAAAGATTGAGGTGGCTGTTGCATCGTCTAATTATAAGCATGCCCCATACCTTACTTGAATGAATTCACACTTTTTCAATGAGTTTTTCGACGTTGTTCTACTTGCCTCATATATAACTTCATGCTCCTCACAGTATTCAAAGACCGCATGTCATTATGAGACTCAAACTATGGCCCGGAACTACTTTCAGTTCAAAAACTTCGCTATTTAAATATGATCAATTACATGTTTTCCCTTGGAAATCCGATTTCAAAACTTGTTTTGCAATAAATACGATAAACCGCCCAGTAATTATTAAATTGGAAATATGTGGTGTTCAATACCAAAAGCGTCTAATTTATAAGGACTTTTGTGCACACCGGAAATCGAGTAACTGACAGGTATTGGCATAACAAAACAAAAAAAAAAGAATAGTATGAAAATTATTTAGAAGAGGAATGTTGTAAAATCTTAGAGCCATACAAAGGCAATCTGTATACCGAAGGTGGATGACAGTTTGCCGTCCCGTTGCGTTGTCAGGTAAATAATCACTTGATCTCTACCATGTAGTCCCTTTTGAATCTATAATATATAATCTTTGTGGTCGTCCATTCACTTTATACAAATAGCCAACTGCATCGACAAAACGAGCTGTCACAGCATATGTTGTTACGCCAGAAAAGTTACCGATCTTATCATACACATCAATTCTCTTCCCGAAGACTAAAACTTACGCCAACGTGCCAGCAAACCTGGTCATTTTTATATAAAAAGTACAACTGCGATTTGCATAATAACAATAAGTTATTTCAAGTGAATCGTTTGATTGATTTCCTTTTTTGCAGGATGGTAATATTCTGGAATATGTGCAAATGCAAATGTTGCTAATGAATGAATTTCGAAATCTTTTTCGCGAAATCTATCAAAATATCTATTGCCAATAAATAACTGCAGCAAACTCGAACTAAGAGATTGGAAAACGAAAAATCGGCAAATCTGTACAAAATTCAAACAGTGTGTATATTGCTGAAAGTGATTTAGCTACTAAGAATGAACTGCGATGCAATGCATGCAATCAGCGCTCAAAGTGATCATGGACGATCACAGTTTATACGGCATACTATCATCCGCTCTCTCCTACAGGTTACATGATTTTAATTTGACTGGTATTTTTTTAGTATATACTGAGCGTCTACACCGAGAAAACTGAATCACTTCCTGCCGACGACTCGTCGCCAGCCTCTCTTCCAGCCATCCCTCCAGTGCTTTCAATGAGTCCGACAATGTCCGATACTCGCACGCCACTTGGTTGTCGAGTAAACGTTGGCCTAAACTGAGACTGGGACGTCAGCCGTTCAATGGATTTGGCGAGTTCCCTGACACTATCCGCCACAGCATTCGAAGTCTTCTCTTGCTTTTCTAAGCGCGTCTGCATGAACGTCAGTTGATCTTCCATACTCATCAACTCCCCTCTTCTCTGGTCTGATTTGCTTTCTATCTGCCCGATCATGGCTTGCATCGCTCTTGTGCTCTCGTCTTTGCTTCTCTCAAGATCGGATCCAATTCCCTTAAAAGCGGCAGACAACATGTTACCCCTTGCTGCATCTAGCGTTTCGAGTTCGTTCTTCAAGCGCGATAAAACTTCTTCCAGATTCCTGAGCATTGCATTCCCTTCTTCCGTTGTATTCAAGATCTCAGTACGGCTTTCCTTCAGCACCTCATTATCTTGCAGTTTGTTTCTCTCGATATCCAACCTCGCTCCTGACACGCCGTCATATAGTGAGTCGGTCTTCTTATGAAAATCGGCCGTCACTTTTTGAAGGCTCCTTTTAATTCCGTACAGGTCATATCTCATATAAACAAACGAAAAATAAAACACTAAGTATATAAAGAAACACAAACAAACCAATAAATCGGTAAAACAGGTCTAATCCGAGTACTTTTTTAATATGCATACTTATTGAAAATTTCTTGTTTATAAACGGTCAATTAAGAAATATAGAAAAAATCTTCAACACATCGCAATATGTGAATAAATAAATAAAACATAAGTAATGTAAGTAATAGATAAATAAATTAATAAATAATAAATAAATGTCAACGCAATTTTATAAATAAATACATGAGTACATATATGTGTGCATGCATATGAGTATAGGCCTAATACATCATACTGTATTATAATTATATTATTTTGTTTGTGTGATATTATACTATTTTGTTTGTATGATGTTATATTATTTTCTTTGTATTATATTATATTATATTATATCATATTATATTATATTATATTATATTATATTATATTATATTATATTATATTATATTATATTATATTATATTATATTATATTATATTATATCATATTATGTTATATTATATTATATTATTGTACATTAAATTATATATCATGTTATATTCTATTATACTATATTATAGATTGTTATATTATATTATGTTTTATTATATTATATTATACTATATTATATTATATTTATAAAAGCAATAACCCCCGCCGCAGAAGGGTATACTATATAATATAATATTATGAGGTTATCCCACGATATCAGCGCTTGGTTTGGACGTATTGCCACGAGTGAGGGTGCGAGCCGCATCACACGAGTCGAAGATGAGTGTGATGCGGCGCGCACCCTCACGATTATATTGTATTATATTCTTTTATATTCTTTTATATTATATTATATTATATTATATTATATTATATTATATTATATTATATTATATTATATTATATAACATTATATTATATTATATTATATTATATTATATTATATGTATTATATTATATATTATATTATATTATATTTCATTATATTATATTATATTATATTATATTATATTATATTATATTATATTATATTATATTATGTTATATTATATTATATTATATCATATTATGTTATATTATATTATATTATTGTATATTAAATTATATATCATGTTTTATTCTATTATATTATATTATAGATTGTTATATTATATTATGTTTTAATATGATATATTATACTATATTATATTATATTTATATAAGCAATAACCCCCGCCGCAGAAGGGTATACTATATAATATAATATTATGAGGTTATCCCACGATATCAGCTCTTGGTTTGGACGTATTGCCACGAGTGAGGGTGCGAGCCGCATCACACGAGTCGAAGATGAGTGTGATGCGGCGCGCACCCTCACGAGTGGCAATACGTCCCATTCAAGCGCTGATATCGTGGGATAACCGATATATCATATGCCAATGACCGTATATTTATGTAAAAGGTAATTAAAAATAAATAAATTTTATTAGTTTTTGTCAGTCGTTCGAAGGGACTATGTTTTTATATTGTGCCGCTGGTCTGAGCGCATTGATACATGTTTGTTTACAACAGCTGATCACGTCGTCGATCGCATCGTGTCAAGTGTATACAGTCTAAACAGGATTATTTCAGCGCAATTTACCGCAGTTCAGAAAAAGAATGGAGCCAATTCACTTATTCTGGTCACCGTCCCGGTGTTCTGGTGGATAATTATTACACGGACAATATTGTAAGTTTGAATTCACTTTAATAACTCTTGCTGAAACATGGCTGACGTGAACAGGAACGACGAAGTACAACAGATTGTAAACATCAACTTTTAATTTTCTACAACAACCTGTCCTGTAACACTCTTTAGATCTGAAATAAACGAATGTTAAATTCATATGTACTTGTAATATGTTTCGTTTTATATTGGTAAATTTTGATTGAAGTGAAAAAGATGGATTTGATCGTTAAATGCAAGATGAACATCATAACATCAAAATCGGAAATAAACAACAATTGATGACGTATAACGTGCCGTATCAGACTGATGTTTTACCTTCCAAGTCACGACGCGTCAGAGGAGACACGGATACGGTCATGCGTATATGATAATATATTGTATCAATTATATTATATTATATTATATAATATTATATTATAATATATTATATTATATTATATTATATTATATTATATTATATTATATAATATTATATTATATTATTTTATATTATATTATATGATATTATATTGTATTATATTTCAGCAATAAAGCACACCCAGCGATGGTATACCACGAGATTTTGACCAGTTCACGACATATATGCATGAGCGATAGCGAGTGCATATATGAAGTGGAATGGTCCTAATCGAATGGTATACCCTCGCTGGGTGTGATTTATTGCTTTAATATATTATATCATAACATTATTTTGAAATTGTGGCGTGGAACGTATAAAACGGATTTTTTCTCAATCAGATCGCTGTATTTGCGCCATCAATATACTGGTATGATATAATATATGATATATATTACATTATGTTACAGAAATAACGGACGACGCGCTGACCATTAACGTTTATTAATGGACATGGGCGAGAGAAAGCCAAAAATTAACGGTCGAGGCTTGCCGAGCCCGTTAATTTGGCATTCCTCTCGCCCGCGTCCATAAATAAACGTTAATGGTCAGCGCGAAGTCTGTTATTTCAATTATATTATCAACGAACCCTGAAATGAACGTCAAAATTAACTAAAATTTACCGTGCGAACGACAACGGGGCCCCAGAAGCTGTCAGTGAGTAGTGTGCGCGCTGCAAAAATTTGCAAATCCGAAGATTTTTTTGAAACAAGCGTCTAAACTTGGCCCACAAATGCTCCATTTTATTTTGTGGTTGATAATGATCTTTGTACAAATCACAATTTTCGTTTTAGCCGTAAAGTTACTATGTTTACGATATTATTCATATTCACGGGCATGAAAACAAACCATTACTGTGTATTTGTGGGCAGTCACGTGGTTCAGCTCGACCAATTAAAATGCAATAGACAGGGCATGGTAATATAGTATATCTTATTTCTCATTATTTCGTATTATATGTATTGAATGTATTCGTAAGGGTCTTTGGCTTGACAATGCAACAGGAAGCAATGGATAATGATGTGCAGGTAAAGTTATGCAATTATCCGGGCAAGAGTGTTCTCAGCAGATGAATCAGAGAGATGCCCGAAGTCAGGCATATCATTCCAGTCTGCTGATAAAAATACAAGGTCTCATAACATTTTACATTGACAAGATTTGAGGGATACGTCAGTGCGCAATAGGGTAACGATTGGAAAAGATGTTTGGGATGGGGAGAAGACTCCTGCGAAATTTTCACCGAAATTCATGGCCACAACCAAACGACCAGGTGTCACCATTAACTTACACTCAACTAAAGTAACTGTCGGTCCTACATAGGACAGAGTCCTACACAGGATAGAGTTCCACCAGCTATCAACGGGAAAAAAGTGCAACAAAGGTGCAGAGCAAGCAGCTATCAGATTTACAATCGGACGTGTCCAAACATACCCTGGCCTTCCCATTACATAAATACACCAAGCAGGCTTGGAGAATATTTCTCTGTTAGCCTTATACGTCCTGTGTGGCAAGAAACCACAAGGATTTTGGAAGCTAAGAGTTGAGGGAGAGTCCCTGAGGGGAAATAGCTGAACTCTACACCGCACGTCCCACGTCGGGGACATGTGGAATCGTTTCCTGTTTGGGCAGGAAGTCAAAAATGTGACCACAGCAACATCAACCTGTGCCAGTCAAGTGAAGCTAACATTGTCGTCGAGCCAGAAAGTGGCTCTTGGAAGCCCTGGTGTTAACCTTAGATTTAAGGTAGAATGAGGGGAAAGATCTTGGACTATATATTTTTTACAATTATTTTCTTATCTATCATTTGTGAGGGCTCATTAAGTTCTTGGCAGGAGAAAACTTTAACGTCTAATTTTTTCCGAGTTTCGAAAATATATTTTCATCAATAAAACTGATACAGGGATGGCAGACATTTTGTATTTCAAATATCGTTAAATCTTGGATAACACGTTTCTTTTCTTGATTCTGAAAGAGATTAAGTTGAAAGATAACTTAAGAGAAATTTCAGCACTAGCTTAAATCTTTGACTTTCGAGTCGCATATTACCTTACAAGTACTAACTGTACTTCTATAATGTTAGTTACCACTGTACGTCCATATACGTCCGTACATCTAATAAGCTTTGCAACTGACCGACGAAGAAAGTGAACTGAGTAAAGAGAGGAATTATAGAAACTGTTGTCTCACCTGACTGCGGACAGATCTTGTTTGATAGCGACTAGATCCTCCTTGGCAGCGTTCCCGTCGCCGGAGTCACGTGCTTCACTAGCCTTCTCCGAGAAGTACCTCTGCACGAGCTGTTTGCATACTTCCTGAAATGTGCGTGACAAAATGAAAGATGACGAGTTTAGCCTGTGAACCAGAAGAAGTGTTGTCCTGTAACTGAGAAAAGTTTCTAGCATTACTGAGGATAATATGAAAGCCCATAAGGGACATGTTTGAAAGCAAAAAATTAAAATATTATCTTGTGCTCACGAGAAACTATCTCGTGATCACAAGATCTTTTCTTGTGAGCACGAGATCTTTTCTTGTGATCACAAGATCTTTTCTTGTGCTCTCAAGATCTTTTCTTGTGATCACAAGATCTTTTCTTGTGCGCACGAGATCTTTTCTTGTGATCACAAGATCTTTTCTTGTGCGCACAAGATCTTTTCTTGTGATCTCAACATCTTTTCTTGTGATCACAAGATCTTTCTTGTGATCACAAGATAGTTTCTCGTGATCACAAGATCTTTTCTTGTGCGCACGAGATCTTTCTCGTGAGCACGAGAAACTATCTCGTGAGCACAAGAAAAGATCTTGTGAGCACGAGATAGTTTCTCGTGAGCACAAGATAGTATCTTGCGATCTCGAGAAACTTATCTCGTGAGCACAAGATAGTTTCTTGTGAGCACAAGATAATTTATCGTGCTTTTTTGGTTGGCCTAGGGAGTAAAATTCCCGGCCTTGCATTTTTCGGCCATACAGTTTAAAATTTATGTATTTGAAGCTCAGAGGCAGTATATGACACTACAATTTCAATTCTCATGCCAACTATATAATAAACGGAATCAGGGATGCTTTAATGATCGAATTTATACTCTCACTTGTCCAAAATTAGGTTTGAATGGCTTCTAAATTCGACTGCAGAGGTCAACTATAATGGTTTATCAATCACACAGTCAAGTACACTGACTGTTATAAGTTAACAGTACTGTATTCTGTAATATAATGTGCTACCAGTATTTGTATATTACTTTTACTTTGATCAATGTCAACTTTAAATTGTATATGTTCATTTTTACACAATGTTAACTGATCTTATCGTATAGTGAACATTGAAAAGGTGATCAAATTTAGCATTTATTTGTAATCCATAACTTTCAGGAAATGAATAATTCAATATTCAAGTTTATAAATGTCAACATTTTCATGGCCTAAGTTTTAACTTAT
>LD346648.1:182821-197498 GCA_001465055.1 Ptychodera flava
CACAACTGTCTAGCAAGCTGCTTCCTTTTTTTCTAACACCTAGTAAGGCGTCTAACATTACTTTGTTTTGCTCCATTGAATAGGTAAATTGAAAAGGTATTATATGAACTCTTTTTCCTTACTCGGCGTTCGTGTTCTACATCAGACTTGCCATTCGATTCAAACGATTCTGTTGCTGCCATTGTACAAAACCACAGACAAATGTAGAAACAGACTAGCAACGGGTATTGTTCAAGGCGTGAAGCGGTCACGTAACCCATCCATGTTCGCTTCGCCTCAGATTACTCTCGCCTCTCTTTTCCGGAGAGCGCCGACCATGCATCCTTCGGTAATTTACGGATTTTCGCCGACTGATAAGCGAAAGTATGTTCGGCAAAGTTTGTGATGTTGTTGTCGTGTGGTGCTGAGCGGAATTGGCGTGCTGGCAAAAACGGGAGTGTTTTGAGCTTCAGGAAAGTGAGTTTTACCGTTCTAAAAATTCCTCTCATATTTTTTTGAATGTATAATGAGTGTGTTTGAACCAAATTTGAAAGTCTTTTATCGATACTGTCTGGTTTTACTCAATGGTTTAAGGTCAGTAATACCGTCTTTTACACGTTTGTCAAGGAAGGACATGTTTATGAAACCGCTGGCGTGTTATGTTTTGATTTGCGTGAAGCAGTGTTTCTGGCCTGAGAGCTCACAAAGTAACTATGGTTGTTACGCGACTGGCAGGACGATGCCATCTCGTCGTATTTTTCGCATAATTTCGAGCAATTATCAACCACAAACAAAGCCTCCAAAAAGTTTAACACCTTTGAAGCTCATTTTAATATGAAAAGGCAAAAGTCTACCGAGACGACCATGGAACAAAAGGCATGCCGCGTTGCTAATCTGTTTCTATATTTGTCTGTGACAATACATACGACTTTGCTAAGAGTAGTTTGACACTGACGAAGCCTATTCAAATGATTCAGACGGCCGTTAAGTAGAAGGCGCGTTGGTGACACATACTTGTGAGAACTCATCTTAAAGTTCTAGCAGCAAGATAAATTTTCCACGTCTTACGTTTTTCGAAATCGAAATTCCATTTCTCTCCATAAAGTCAACACAGGGTTGGCGGCCATCTTGAATTTCAAAATATCGCTAAATGTTGAGTAATTTGCTTTGCTAGACGCGGCGACCCTGATTTTTTCCTGATTTTGTCACAGGGTGACTGAAAGTTCCATTGAGGAAAGTTGGGGCCAAAGTTAAAAAGTCTTTCCACTTCCAGGCGTATAATACTACCTATCTGAAAGCCAAAAGTTAAAAACGCTCTCTTATTAATTCATTCTCTTTCATAATCTGAAATAAAATAAGCGATTGCCAGGTCAAGAGTGGGATTATACAAAGAAATTGCTAAACGAATCCAACTTTTTAAATTCAAAATGCCCCCCCCCCCCCCACAAGCTACACACTGTGTACAGTTTATGGGGAAAAAGCATTAGTTTCGGGAAAAGAAGACAACGAAAATTTGTGAGCTTCACCGTGACAAGCGCTAAAATGAGTCCAATAAGTTCACCATATAATCGGCAAAAGTATTGTAGAGATTTGACTGCCCGAACAACTATCCACGAAGACGCTAACTATATCGACATAAGGAACTCAAGCTTACCATAATGTAGGCGACGATCCTGAGACAAATCCAACTCACATACAGGCCGAGCTGCACGACATTGAACCAATGCCATGTGTCGCTGAAATACTCGCGAAAACTGCTTTGCCAGAGAGCCTTTATTTCAGCCCAGACCATACCTTGCATGAAAAATGTTCACGTTTTCAGGGTTTGTGTCAAGAAACAGCCGAATATGCAAGTTAAGGCAGAGCGCACCTCGGAGACAGATATTCGAACTCTCAAACGTTTGCAATTTTTTTCTCATACACCATTTGTGGGGTTCCTTTTAAAGCTCTTGGTGTAAGAACATTTTTGACCGGCTTAGTTTTTCGAAATTCGAAAATTTTATATTTTCTTCATAGAGTTAACACAGGGACGGCGGACATTTAGAAGTTGAGATATCGGTAAATATTGAGGGATTTGTTTCTCTGGTACCAAATTTGCACGGTAAACCCTGATTTTTATTCTTGATTTTGAAAGAGAATGGTTGAAAGATTCCTCAAGGAAAGTTTTAGCAAAAGTTTAAGTCTTTCACTTTGGAGGCGTATACTGCCTTAATGCAGTTCGCGCCTCCAAATGAATATAATTAAAGTTTTGGTCAAACTTTTGATAAAGCAAACTTTTGACCATTCTCCTTCAAAATCAAGAACAAAAAAAATCAGGAGTAACCGTGCAAATTTAGGTATTTAAAACAATTTAGTCATTATTTACCGATATTTGATATTCAAAATGGCTGCCATCCCTGTGGTATATCGAAGCTGGGAAAATAAAATTTTCGGAAATCCCCCACATGTGGCAGGCCAAAATATTATTTTGAAGGTTTGAGTCTGAACATCTGTCCTGGTGCAAAGTGCGAGGTTGCATGTACATAATTTGAAGATGATCCCTATCCCATTTGATATCTGCTATTCGCATCAACACATAGGTACAATCTGTTTGTAAAACATCTAAGCTTACCTATCGGCGCAGTTTATTTGGCTTGATCAAGTTTACAGACTAACGCAGTCAAAACTTTGGATAATCAAGGGAAGATCAGATTGATCATTGGATAAGATGGTTTGTCCAATTTGTTCTTTTGCCCAAAATCTGTATTTAATGTGTGTTTTGTCTTGTCTTGATTACACAGAACACGATAGGAACTAATTTGGTGAGAATAGGATATATAGTAACGTTGGTTTAATCAGCAAATTTAAGCTGTAATTCACTTGTTTTTATATGTAATTTGTAATATTGAAGCTTTCGGCTATAGAACACCTAACATTTGATAAATTTAAACAATTAAAAGGTGCTATTATCCAAAATCAGTTCCATTGTGTTATAAGTGTTTCATCTTAGTGTAAGAATATCCTAGAAGTATGGCCTTTCCTCGCCATTGAATCTCATTATTATAGCTTTGCCATTGGCGCTCAAATGTTAAATACCGTCACTTTGTTCTCATGGAAATTGTCTTTAACGTAATTCTATTGTTAGTATTTGTTTAAAAAAATATAGCTAACAAAAATCTCAACGGACAATTCAGGGTGATTAGGCGTAAAATCAACAAGTTTGACATATTTGTCTATTGAATATATTAATGGTAGATATAAAGCGGATGATAACGCTACGTTTTGTAACTTCACAAAGTTTGAACAAAGTTGCCAGTGCTGTGATTGGATAAGAGTTGTCGTATACGGCAGTAACGTGAATTTGACACCGACGCATATTGCGATCTGGCGACCATGCAGGACATAAACAATGCTCTATTGTTCAGTCATTCTCCAGAAATGACGAAGCGAAAAAAGGTCGGCAGTGGGCCCTGTAGCTAACTTACATAACAGGCGCAAATAATGTATGCGCTTATATTGTTCCTGTCTGAATAATATTATGTACAACAGAACGATAACGAAAAGAGAAGGCCGTCGCATAAATACAGCATAACATATTCTACGATGTTGGACCACTTATTATGGAAATTTACCAATCGCTTTAGCAAAAACACAAAGACATTCTTTCGTCGACATGACAAAACTCACAAACGACGCTAGTGCAACTCCTGAAAATTTCTGTGACATACCTACGACCCATATAATAAGAATCCACTCAAGTATATATGGCTCGGATCCTCTCAGCTGATTTCGCATCTGTTTTTCCTCCAACCTTCCCAATTCGCTTTCGGCATTGTACGACCCCAAGTCGAGAGTTGACAGTATCAGTACAAGAACAAAGTACAGATATGATGCGGTGTGCGTCAGGAATTTCACATATCTGTTGGAAAGAGAGAAAAAAAGGACAAATGACCGGAGTTGGCGAATTTCAATTTACGACTGAAAACAGGACAATGTCCTCCAATAGCGAGCTGATTCATCGGTAAATAAATGGACTGAACAGGGAACAATCAGAATGCGCAAACGCAATGTGATGTTTCTGGCCAGTTTGGAAAAAAAATCTGCTTGTTGAATCATGTATCATACTTTGAGCGGCTCTGTACAATGAAAGGTCAAACTTTATCTAACAGGAAACTTACTTTGGTGATAGGAATTTCAATGGGCAACAAAAGATTAACATGATCTTAAGAAACATTGCATGCACTGATGCGAAAAGCAGGGATTGAAGAAGGGCACAGCTGATCACGGTAACATAATTTAATGACTTCAGTGTTGAGTTTGTTAATGGGCATCAAGAACATACAGTATATTCGGACTCTCGAGTTTATACTTTTTTCTAAATCTACTTCTTGTAGGAGCTCATTTCAGAGCTTTTGGAGTAAAGAAAATATTCACTGTCTTACTTTTTTCGAAATTAGAAAATTTTATTTTTCCCTTCAGCTCACACAGAGATGGCAACCATTTTCAATTCCAAAATATCGGTACATGCAAAGTTACGTGTTTCCTAGTACCAGACTTTGCACAATGACCTTTGATTTATTCCTAATTCGGTAAGACAATGTTTGAAAGTTTCATTGAAAAAAGTTTGAGTAAATAAAAGAGTCATGCACTTTCCTGGCGCATACCACCTTAATTTTAGAACATATTGGGAGGTTAAAGGTATACAGTCACCTGTGATCTAAATATGACAATATATGGTCAAAGGGGCGTTCCTTGGTATTCAAAATGCCCATGTGAGGGCGCTGTTTTTAAAAAGCGGCCATCCGCTTAAAATCCTTGATAAGTTAGATTTTCTCTTTCCATGGTAACTGTGGCAAAATTGGAACAGGTGACAGTATACCTTTAAACCGACATTTTGGTAGCAGATATTTGGGCAAATATGAAAAGGGAAATAGTATTGACGGTATACTCATAACGCAAAACATGTACATTTGTTGCATTTTCAACACATATGGCATGCATGTGAACGATCGAAGGAAACTCACGGTATTCTCATGAAATCGCCAAATTTTCCGAAAGGATAGATGATATATATCAGACTCAGGAATGGCGAGACCAGCATTATCAATGACGATAGCAGGATATTGCGAATGGAGCTTTTGTCACGCCAATCAGTCAGCCCCTTGTACCAGCGTTCAATCAGTTCCTGCTGACAGTACGGATGCGCCACGAACTGCGAAGGTGAATACATGAAAGCATGGATGTCAAACCTGATTCTAGAGTGATCATCAGAAGCATTAGGTGGTATGTAAACCTGACATACCAGACATACAGACGAAAACCGATTCAACACGAGCCAATTACTGTCACTGGTAACACCTCGGTGCGTGCGATTAGATGTATTGATTGACGTCTTGGGGAGGATGACTTATAGTTAGGTGTAAGAAAATAAATTGTTTCAGCTAACAATCCCAAAGGAACTTGGGAAGGTCGGTCTGGGTGTTTTTCAGGGTTTTTTTATTCATATTGACCCATTTAAAACAGTAAAATTCGATAAAACTATGAGGAACGACGTTTGGCTTCGGAGAGTTTAAATATGGGGTAGGTTGGCTCATCGGAAACACGAAAAGTTTCTATTTTGCGTAAGACCCCAGGAGCTCGTAGCTGTATAGTTTTTCACAATTAAACAAGAAAGAATTTAGAACAAAAATACCCAAGAACCAATTCATTCTTTCATTAGCTCTTAAAGCGTAAAGTGTTTTTGAATGTTTTTAATTGTATGTATAGTATTATATGTGATAGACAGAATGAGAGCGTATTCATGCATTTGAGTTGTACATCTATGCCCCGAGCTGTCTGGTTGTGTAAGCTTGTATAATCTACCTAAATTGTATGCAGGGTACCGTGCACCCGCTTGTTTGTCAGCTGTAGAAACTCTTCCCAATCTATAAAGACATAATATGGCGGAAAATCTTAATTCTTGACAAAAAATAAACACAAAATCTTTGTCCAAAAATGTTTTACGCTTAAAACCCTGGGGGAAAGAAATTCTTTCCTGCGTTATTAGCCATATATAACTCCATGTAATGACTATTTGGGTAAAAGCAACAGTGGTAAGGCCGTAAGGTAAGTGTTTGGAACCACATTCATAACCCCTTTTATGAAACGTGTGGGAGATAATCATACTAATAATGTCCACGGGAAAATGAACGTTATGTACACTTTCGGCGCCTTTGGCGTACATTTACGAATATCTCTAAAATTTCTCTAAAGCAACTAAATACTGTAGTGGTCTTTGGTTTTGACTGTTTGACTTTGGGAACAAATAGTGTTCAGCAAACTAACAGTGATTGTGAACGTCCATTTTCGAAGCGAGTTTTCGCTTAAAGTTATGGCATTTTCAACTATTCGAATGATTTGTTGGCAGACGATACCAAGTGTAGAGGACTGGGCTAGACTCGGAGCCTACAAATACAGTTGCAACCACCCCTTTCAAAAAAAACACATTCACATTTGCAAGTACGCCTGCAAATTAGTTTATTCACACCAGCATACCACCAGACACTCTTCTCCAAAAATCATTTATACTACCTTCCAAGCAGATAAACAATTGAATTGAGCCGACTGTTCCCTGGAATTGCGAATGAACACTGTCTGCAAAAGGGGGCACTTGTCCTCTACTCGTGCAACTCATTTTTTTTCTTGAATCTTATGTCATGTACCATGTATGAGAAGTTTGGCTGGTTTGAATATTATGACATATTGACGTCAGATCACTGTGATCAATTTGGTGGAAAGATAAACACATTCTCCATCTGCAGTTACCTGTTTCTGCACTCCTTTAACTGCATCGTAGACTTTTGAGGGTAGTCCCATCGACTGACCACCGCAACCATTTTCACGAGAGCTGTGGTTCAACACAGTGCTAAGTTCGTTGGCATCACGAGTTTGTCCCAGCAGATCGGCAGCAAACTGAGCGCACCGTTCGGCCAGTTCAGTGTAGTCTTGACGGAACTCGTACTCCGAGGAGCTCAGTTCTCGAAGTTCTACAGACAACTTTAGAATCAGAATAAAAATATTTGAGAAATTGAGCTCCCGCATCCTATAGACAACTGTATGATTAGTTAGAATAATTTTTTGTAGATTGCCTACAATTGGTATTACCTCGCTTTATGACGAAAAGTCACTTACGGTGCTCTTTTCCATATCAATCGTTGTTATCGAGCAATGATCTCAAAAGAACCAATGAAGAAGTTTTCTTGTAAAAATATTAATTAGGACTTTGTGAATATTTCAAATAACTTTATATAAAGAGTATAACTATTCTAAAATAACAAAGAAACGATAGTGACCCACAAGATTCTGCAACGAAGACTAAGAGATTTAAAGAGTCGGTGTACAAGTACACACATATTTAAAAGCATTTTCGAAACTGCAATAGGGTTATGAGCCAGTAAATGAAGATTTAACACGTCATTACCTCAAAGGCTCTACCGAATGGATCTGGGTGTTTCTTTGTCTCGATTTCGATGTACGATAGGTATGCCTCGCTGGCGAGAGCTTTGTAGATATTCAGCGTTCCCACTGACCGCTGCACCGTGTGCTTCTCGCTTTGGATGGTCGACAGGTCGATAGGGGGCGCTCCCTTCAACATTAAAAGCTGTAACCAACACAAAGAAGGTGTGCTCAGAGACAATGTTAGCTTGTATCAAAGCTCTTGTAGACAACTATTTATGGAAGTAAGAATCTTTGAACGCCAGGTTCAATGATTTAAACAATGTCTTAAAACTCATGTTTTTAAAGAACCTGTGTTGGAAAATCACTGGAAATATGAAAATATAAACCTTATATGTTTGAATTTCTTGCATGGTTGGTATGAATGCATCCCTACCGATACCTTGTTTGCAAATGTTTGATGATGACTCAGCTTTGGCGAGGCAACCACACATAAATAACTTCCCTCCAATCAACAGCTGCGGAGCTACCCTATCACAAGGGAGATTACATCACTAATGTCCCTTAACTGTCTGAGTACCTTTCTTGTGTACAATGCCTTACCTTAATTGTATCGTAATCGTTTCGATGAGCTGCAAGTATTATTGGCGTAGTGTCGGGATGATAATCTTCAGTGTTATACACAGGATGAGCATCAATCACCTTCTCCCCCTATAGATTGAAGAAACAAGCAAAAAAAAAAAACACAATCAATTAACTACTTTCCCAATTAAATCTGACTCAAATAGATAAATCAATTAATTAAATCAATTAATTAATTAATTAATTAAGTGGGTAAGAAATAAAAAAATAAATATATTAGTAGTCCAATCAATATATCAATCATATTTAAGTTAATTACTGATATAATTAAAGATAATATAATTAATGATAATTTAATTTATAATGGTTAATGTATCGTATTCAGTATTAACACAGGTTCAGATTAACATATACAGAATAATGGATTGATTAACTCATTGATACGTTAGTGTGAACCTGTGTCAGGTTATTAAGAATTGATATGAACCGGACGTGTTATAAGGGATGTTGGTGAGAGGCCAATGTATTAAAAAAGCGTGTTTTGCACACCAGTTGGTTAGAGTTGCTTCTTGAGCCAGAATGAAATTTAACTTCTATTCTTCTACTCTTATCTGAAACGATAGCGTTATATATGTTCTGGGTATCTTAAAGTCACGTGACTAGTACCAGTGGCAAGCATTACCCTGGCGAAACACAAATACCATTAAAAGACACCCAGAGGGGGTGTGAGCGTTCATAAGGCCAAAAAAATAAAATTGAGCTGTTCCGATAACATAGTTTTCAAAAAAAAGTAGGAATTTTTTTCCAAAAAATATTTTTATTTTTAAAAATGCAATTTTTAGGGGTACAGGGCGATCAAACACTAGCCACGACATTTCCAGAAAAACGTATCATACATGTAAAGGGAATAAAAACATAAAAGACGTCCCCGTTCAAGCAAAAATCAAATACCAGGTAACGAAAACGTGATTTTACGGGCTTATTTTTCTTTTTTTTACTTCCGTGTTTTCGTACCTCTAAAAAGTTTAGGGTCGGCAGACCCGGCAAAAAATAGGGTAGGTCGGGTTATCGGAACAGCACATTTTTTTCCTTGGCCTAATTTATCACGTACCTGTGAGTTCTCAACTATTGCTTGTGCGGCCTTGAAGAATTTGTTTTCAATGGCCAGCAGGAGAGAATCTCCAATATCGATCGGATGCTTCAACAGCATTCGGACTACATCTGGAAAAGATTAGCACGACTCACATTAAGCAAAACAAAAAACAAAAAAAACAGCCAGTCTTGAAGACCTGCACGGTATGTCAGTATTAAAATTGGGGAACTTGAGGGTTCAGGGGAAGATAAGCATCTTTATTAAAGCTTATCGGGCTGTCTTACTTGTTATTTAATAAATAAGGTTTAATAAAATGAACTGAGATAAAATAACAAATTTACTAATACCCGACTTCCGATATAATATTACGGATGCAAAAATCGCTACGGAAATCATAAAGTACTGAGACGGTAGCTTATCATCACTTATTCATCAGGTAAAACAAAACTGGTTGGTATATACATGTAAAACCTGCTCTTCGGTTATAGTAAATACCAAACGTGCTGTTACATGTAAAACATTACACAATATGCACGACATGCACTGTCGTAAAACATTACAATTTCGATAAAAGAACACCTCGAAAAGGCTGTAACTCTCTCGTGTCACGGTCCTACATCGGTAGATTTGTCGCTAATCTCAGAGCTCCCTTCCTAGGAAGTGTTATTACTGCGTTTCTATGTTTAGCTGCTGACCTAAGAGTGGCAATATAGCCCGGTCAATGTCGATTTAGAGAGGAGGGCCATGCTAACTATCTAGAATCTGTAGAATATCGTGCAATCGAAAGCACCAAGTATACAGTTGCGCTTTTCGGAGGCCCCTCAAAAGAACGCCATCACCGTTTGCAGTGCGGAAAAATTCTAGTCTAGTCCCTGTCCCATTTCTACCGCTGGCTGCGCGCTCTCAAAAATAAAGGCAGATATCGGCTGTTGTGAGCAAGGCCACCATTGGTCGATAGTACCGAGCAGGGTGAATGAATGAAGTCATATTTTGTTTGTCGAACAAAGAATGCTGTAGTGAAACTAACTGCTAAACACTCATAGTTTTGCTGTTTTGCTGTTTTGCTGTTAAAAGCCTAATCAGCTTTAACTTCCATTCCTTGCGATGGGATCAAGTGGGGCTACTTCCAAATGTTCGGGGAAAATCGCTCACTTTCTTTTGCGAAAGGACTGATTGCCCGATCGCACCACTATATGCCATCATAAAACATCGGCGTAGGCTTGTCATTGTATATTCATGTTCGTTCTGTCTCACCCTGAACGCATTCATATAAAGCGTGACATATCTTGCGCATAAGGAAACATTCCAAGTGACAATGGGGTTCGAGAAAAAACGACTGTTTTCCCACAGGACCAAGAGTTTGGCCATTAAGATTGTGATAAAGTACCACAAACATAATATACTGGACTATTTCGACGGCCCTATACCGGTTTGTTTCGTACTACGTTATCTTGATTTTGTTTGTCCGAAACATATCATTTTGTAGGCACATTTTCATCTAAATAATGTCGTCTGAAAACCGTTGATTGTAAGAAACATTTGTGGTCCGACAACTCAGAGATTGTTAACCGATCAATATGTTTTAAACAGCACATGCAATTGGCTCAGTTCATGAGGCTTTCATTACTTAAAGCCTACCTGAAAAAATTCTAATGGTTTTAAGCCAGGGACCCACCTTAGGCAAATATAAGTTATTCACTACTTCTTGCAAACAATATGATCATCATCGTTCTCAAGGACACAGTTACATCACAGCCGTTTACATTATTGTTAGCGTACTGTTTTTTGTCGAATATAAAACGGTCTTTATCATTCTTTCACTGGACATGCGGCGCCCAACTTTCAGTACAAAGGGGCGGGCATATGAAAGGCTGTATCATTTCCTGTACATGAATTTATCAGTAAGATGGCTCGTTCGTGTCCTGTTCACACTTTTCGAGTTTAAGCAGTCTTAGAATTCTCTCTTGACAATAAAGTAACATCCAGGAACATAACGATCTTATTTCGAAGCCTTATATGTAAATCAAGAAGATGAAAAAATTAATTAGTTTTAAGGGGAAAGAAATTACTGTCATTACGTCGAGTCGTTCAACTTCATCAGATCAAAAAACATCAATATGAATATAAAGTTCTTTCACCATTATTGCTATTAAAGAACCATGTTCTACATTATGAAACGACGACGGCACACGACCTTTTACGCCCTTACAGATTTTCTTTTTGTCGTCTCACTTACCTATCAGTCCCTTTTCTATGGCCAATTCAAGAGCGCTCCTTCCTTTGTTGTCTCTCACATTGACATCGAATTCAGACTCTCTAATCAGAGTCGTTTCCAGCACCTGAAGATCTCCCTTCTCGGCAGATATCAGGTACATCTGCTCTAACTCTTCCTTTGATTCCGCCATACCTCTTTTCTGTAGACGTGCATGGAAAAAGGAAATTTGGGATATTGCGATATTTACTTTCGTCCATGACAAAGCGTCTTGCGCTTCGGGGACATAGACTCTAAAACTTTTACAATTCTTTTCTGATCTACCACTTGTTGGGGCTCATTTTAAAGCTCGTGGAGAGGGAAAAAGTTGCACCATCTTTGTTTTTAGAAAATCCAAAATTTCATTTTTCCATAGAGTTAACACGGGGATGGCGGCCCCGGTTTATATTCTTAATTTTGAAAGAGAATGGTTGAAAGATTCCCCGAGGAAAGTTTGAGCAAAAGTTTAAGTCTTTCACTTTCCAGGCGCATACTATCTTACATAAGGAAATGCGAACTAGCATTAGGAAAATACACCTACAACAAATTGTCTACTGAAACTATATACGCCATTCCATGAAGATTAAGTGTGAATCCTTAATATTAATTGCGAGTATGAGTTAAAGACTTTTATTTGCTAAGTCCTCGGGACGCTTTTACATCTAGCCAGCCACGGCTAAATCGCCATCCTTAAAAACTAGTGGTTATACATTACAATTTTTCTGACCGCGACCCCTCCACATGCACGAAACACTTTCACATACAATCCTAAATCACATATAGACTTTACGAAAACAATGATCGGTTGCGCGCTAAATTGGGTAAAAGATAGCACCGGCGGTGACAACTGCGTCCATCAGCAGAACTATCAACTTAGGATAGAAAATTCAGAAATTTCCTCAATCAGATTCCGAATCGAACTCACGACGTACGACACCTAGCTGTCTAGCGAAGACATCAAAGTCAAAGCCGCTCGGATAAATAATGGTTCAGAAAACAGTGTATCATACACCTGTTGGTAAGAAATATGGAACTGTCGATGGGAATATATTGGGACGATTCAGTTGGTTTCTGACTCTGGCCGCATTGTGTCACAGCGCATCATCCTTCGAAACAATCGAGCAAAAAAACCCCACTTCACTTTAACTTAATACGCGAATGATTCAATTAGCTGCAAGAACGGTTACATTTAAAAAATGAAAGATGACGTCACATGCACTTGCTATGATTTCCACATTATGATAAACATGGATATCTCTGTGTTAAAAGGTTACCTTCACCACTTGATTATCACCAGGTACCATCACATTATTGCAGGCTAGATCACTCCGCTTAGCAAATATTGTGGATATTTTAGTGGTGTAAACTGACGATTCCCTTGTTACGGAGAAAACTCCAAAATTACAGAGGAGAAATCTCCATCTGTCATTCCATCGGTCACAACCAACAGTGGTACGTGTCGAGGGCGACATGATTTAAACAGTTGTATGTTAATTGGAACATTGGCAAAGAAGGTGATAAACACAATCCTCGACAAACAGCATTTGGTAGCGACAAAGTTGCAATAAGTCGATAAGGAAGTGATCATAAAATACATCCTAGCTAGATTGACGTTGATTTAAAAAAACTCACAAAGACAGCTGAGTCTATCCAGTCAGCTGCGATACGTGAGGTTTAATCTGTCTTAATCTGTCTTAAGCATGCTAAATCGTTTCACAATATTTTACGGGCTATGTAATTTGTAATATAATTTTCCACCCCATATATTTTGTCATAATATAAATGCATAATCATAAAGAATGGTAATTAAGTTGTGATAGCACATTTAATTGATTGTTTGGGAAAGTTAGCCTTTTACCACCATAGGGCAAATTATTAATCATCCACACGCCTATGCTCTGGTTGATCTCTGATGTCCTTCTCGCAAGAGGACCGACAGAAAACAGTGGAAATACGCCGATCACGGTGACAATAAAGCGCAGCAAGTATACAGGTCGTCTTTATTTGTTAAATTCAGTTTTGATTTTTATGATTAAAAAAGCCTGAAAGTTAAAGCTACTGACCGTTTTTATAAATAAATGTGTCAACTCAGTCAATGCATAACTTGTTTTGAGTGTTTGAGACTTTATCGCCATCGTTTAATTTTAAAACTTTTCATCTTCTCAAATGTTCTCGAAACTCAAGTCAAGTTTTGATAAACTATGAGGTCGTGGACATTTGACAAAAAGGTGTCGTTCGGGAACTATATTTTTCCCTCCACTGTATTTATATAGTGTATGGCAGTGTATACGAATCGGTAGGAAGGTAGTTTTAGAGTCATTAACACGAGAAAAGGCAATTTCTTTTCAAAGTCCTCTGATCTACCACCAATCGCTTCTAGAAACCATCTCCCCGCATTTTCCAAAGTAGATACAAGAACAGGAAAGTACGAAAAACTTACCTTAGATAGTAAATTACTGGACGTTTAGGGTGTCTTTTGAGCTGTGTCTGTGTCAAAATGACATGCAAGGACATTTAACTCGAAAGCATGGGTGTGTATCAAGCTTTTTACAAGAATGACATCAATGGTAGACTGTTCCCGTGTTTTCTCCGACTTTAGAGTAATAATTAATCCTTTTATTCTAGAGAAAATGTGTTATGACTTGCAAAATGTCTACCCATTGTCATCAACAATAGCAAGATTAAAATAAACATTATATTGGAAAAACAGGTGATAGCTTCGATCAAATAGCTGACATTTTTAGATTTATTAAAAGCTGTAACGTAGTACGCGAAACTTGCTGAAAATTTTGGTAACATCAGGAAATTTGAAATCGTTCCCTTTCAAAATCAAGATTAAAAATCTGAGGTCACCCTGCAAAATTTGCAAAATTACACTGTACTGCTTTGGCGTGCTTGGAATGTTATATCTGATTGTTCGATTGTCACTATTAACAGCAACTTAGGGGGTCCATTTTTAATATTCAATTATAACGGTAACATTCAGCCACCAACGATTCTGTTTGCAATAAAGTTTAGAAAATACGTGCTTGTGGTGGTTATGTGAGAAAAGCTTCGGTTCATGCTCGGATACGAAAAGTTTTTCGATCAACATTATTACCTCGCTTTTATGGTGTATACAGTCACTGGCATTCATATGTTTATCGTTATGTAAGTCAGACGGGCAACAAGGGATTATTCTATGCGATTTCCGTGTAAAGTTAATCATTCACACTTTCTTACTATTACTTTGAGAGGAATGTAGGCCTACAAACAATATATTAACTTAGATTTGTAAATTCATACAAACGGGACTTACAGAATCCCACACCGATTGGCTGAGGTGAAATGTCTCACACGAAATGAGGAATTTCTGTCTG
>LD346648.1:226947-254447 GCA_001465055.1 Ptychodera flava
ACCTGGAAATATGATAAAAATCAGGGATGTGCGATTAATTTGTGATAGCGATGAACACAGTGTAAAAAAATCCTACCGATTGTAAATTGTTAAAATCTGTCTCAATATTTTAACATATGAGAAAAATAGTCGCATGCATGTGACGTATGCAATTCTGTGAAGAAATCTGGAAACATTATCTATGTGTTTTAGCTTCTTCTAAAATAATTTTCAATTCACGGAAGGCGTTGATACTTTCAAAGCCGCATGCTGCAGGCAAATCTTGATTAACTTTACTTACAAAATTTCTAGTGATCAGCTTATGTGTTCGGCTGCCCATATTATAGCTTTTTACCTAAGCATAATTGACGTCGGTACATCACAAGAGAGTAAATTTGTGAATATATCAAAACACAGAAGATTTGATGAAGAAGTTGAAGGTAAGGGCCCGCAAGGCACCTCTATTTCCAGTGTGTTGTGTTTTTGCTCTCAGATAAATAAACACTGTAATAATTTAGGACAAGGCTTTTAGCATTTACTGTTTAATAAATGATCAAGAGATAATTTAGTACGTGTCTTTTTGCACTCACTCTTAGTGATTCTGCTTCTACATTTACTGGCTCACGCTCATGTGGATATTCTTGACATCCCCTCAAAGTTTTGTCGACCAGATAATCTGAAATATTGGATCAGTTGTGTTGGCATCGATGAGAAATCAGGACTCCAGGTTCTAACTTCCTGTTGGTTTAAGATTTGAGTCAACTGCGCGCAGTCTGCAGGGTTGTTCAGATCTCAATATTTGCCGTAGTTCGATCACGAGATCACGGATACATCAAAATAATATTTTCAAACAATGCATATTATGTTTACTCATGGCAACACCGTTTCTCTCCAGAACTTTTCGCTAGCCTTTGAAGGAACACATTCTGTTGTAAGACGCCTGCCGAATCGTTAACTTCGGGTCATGTCATGGACTCAAAAATATATAACCCTTCCCGACCATCCGGATAGCACTCAGGCCCAAATTGGATACTCTGGACAATTTTAAACCACAAAGAACAAACTTTACAATTTCACATTAAATGGAGATGGAGGAAGGGGGTTTCTAAAGTCTATATGTTTGGCCAAATACTTATCTCAAAACCCTATATTCTCTACAAAAATTAGTTGATTATTCCATTACATGGGGTAAGGCGGTGAGCCGAAATAGGGGTCATATTTACAACATTATAAAATTACTCATTTCGTCAGTCCAAAAGTCTACACGAGGTAAAAAGGAAACTGAAGTCAAAAGCGCAATAAGTGAATGTATCCCATAGTACGATAGCCCCTCTCATGGTTAAGAAGCGACTTTGACCCGGGTCGACATGTACTTTTACGTCGATCGATCGACGGCCCATGATGATTTCAAATCCCCAGTAATCTGACACTGACAGTGTGAGAAAAATACGTGAATCTCGCTTCACAAAATGACCACCGCTTGCGCTCCAATGATCAAACCCACGAGAGATATAAATGACTGTAGCGTGTTTCTGTTGGCGAGTAGTCAGTTGTCTAGATCTGCTGGCCCCCAATTTGGTATTCTCGTTTTAGAGGACATCTCGGCATTGATGCATTGCGCATTCGACGACATCGCGCTGAGAGCCTCCCTTCCAAACACAACCCCGTGCTGATCTCTCAATGTCAGCGAAATGACACCGCGCAGTAAATCAAACGAGAAACTATTGCACCGTGTTTGGAAACTCTGTGTCCTTGTCGCGGGCGTTTCAAGTTGATCTTAAAGCCCCAGTGCTGCTAACTTTTGATGGTTTTTTCATTATTTTTATTTTATAAATCAATTGCAACTTCTTATTCTACTCCCCAAAGAATGCTGAAACACCCACTATTTAGCTTGTCAACTTATCGTCTATATGTGTAAAATGCGTGGTTATTGTTTACATTTGAATACTAGTCCGGACCAGAAGTCAGTTTCCAACAATAACAATGCAGTGTACAACCATAGGGACTGAGTTGACAAACTGGATACTATGTATATCAACATTCTTTGGGGAGAAGAACAAGGAATTATGGTTCACATTCAAAATAAAAATGGTGAAATTATCATCAAAAGTTAGCAGCACTGGGGCTTTAAGTAACAAAATGGATCTTATATGAGTACCAACAGGTAGACAAACGTAGGGCTGCTAACAGTCTACCGATGCGCTTGCTAATGAACCTATACGCGTCTACACGAAGAGCGTAAAACTTCAAATCGGGAACAGGAGCCGTCAAGAGGCCAGCAAGGTCGCTGTGGCATTACAAATGTACATGTGCAAAATACATACTGGAAGTGATCTATATTCATCCAGCCTTCACAGGTACATTACGTAAACAGTGTATGCAGCTAACACTCGTTTGTATAAGTCACAGACTGGTACAGAAATATCTTAATGCAAAGTTTTCTCTTTTCAGAGCAAATACATCACATGTATCTCTTTTAATCGAGGATGTTGGGACGCCAACGTTAGCGAAGAAAAAAAGGGCCATTGACAGCGAATAATCTAAAGGTATTAAAACGGTCAGATGTGCCTGATATAATGGATGGAAAATCTACCGCATCTTTTCTTATTGTAAAACGGTTACAGTGTGTGAAACGCGTCTGAAGAAGTCGATAAGATTGTTGTTGCGCATGAGCACGACGACCTATCATAAACAACAGACAACACAAACACGTGTAAGTATCTGATGGTGCTTACATCGTCGAAGTACATTAGATCGAAACACCGCATGCTCTTTTTGTGAAATCACCGAAGAAAAGAGTCAGCGCTAGGAAACAAAATGGTTGTTAAAATCTGAGTATTTTTATGACATAATAATGCTTATCCAAAAAATAATTCCATATTCCAGACCACATCAGGCCATAAAATTTATGCTAGTACTTCGCCTGATACAACAACAAAAATTGTAAATTCAGAGATGATATTTTGATTGCTATTCATCTGATAATTAATGGGGGTCATTGCTTTGGAGACCTAGTACGGTTAATGATTTACATATTGAACTGGTACTTAATGCTGTATGATAGTTCTGAATTTAATCACTGTTAGACTTAATTAGTATTTACATACTGGAACAGTGTTTATGAAAAAGTCTCCCTTTTCAAGCGCTGTGTCGCTCCGTCTCTCTCTATACTTGTGGTTCTATCTCGTTGACCCCCTTCTCTGCATCTATACATATCTCTGTACCTTTCTGACTCTACTGTCTGCCCATGTCTGTGACTCTCCACCCATCTGTGTCACTGTCTCTGTCTGTTCATGCATCTCACAGTCGCTGTCTCTCATTTTAGTAGAAAAGAACTGGAAATAATGAATGATTACTCCAATAGTAATTTCTCTCTTAACATAACGCAGATGTAACTCTGTTATCATATATATGATCAACTTTGACAATCACAAATTTTAATCTCTAAGATGCAAACGCAGGGGCGTTTTTCTAAACCGCCTCCACATAATAATGGCCGAGCATGTAGTGAACCCCGACCCACGGAGAGTTTTGTTCATCGAGTGAAAGGCAATACATTTTCGGGCCCAACTTTCTGTGGCAAAAACAAAAAAAAAACATGTTCTCTCGCGTTAGCCATTGTCAATTTCTCCTCAGGACAAGAGTAGGGTTATGGAGGACTCGGAAGCAAAGTTAACCACATCCGCCAACAAGTAGTTGGCCGGCCTTGATATCTGCACCGCGACGCTTTATTTTCCGGTCAGTGTCGGTTTCACAAATCATCCATTCAAGGAATATGAGTGGGCTGGCGCAGACTCTGCTTAAATGACAACCTTTTCCATCAAATGAAAAATAATCCACCCACGGAATCAACAATGGATATTAACTTTTGACTGAAGATATATATATATATATATATATATATATATATACATATATATATATATATATATATATATATATATATATATAAACTCAGGATATATCTTCAAATAGGGAAAATATTTGGCACGGATAATTTAAACCTCTGTTACTTTAACTATTTAGATCGTGTAATATTCAATCGAGTAGCGTATCATTATCTGTTGTTGTTGTTGTTGTTGTTGTTGTTGATGATGATGATGATGATGATGATTATGATGATGATGATAATGTGGTTACTGTATTGTTTTTGTGTGTTTTTTGTCGCGAAAGTCATACGTCACTGTGTTTATGGTTTCTATCATCGTGATTGTTGTTGACAAACAAATAAAATGTTGTATACTCGAGCCAACACCGTCACGCGTCTTTCCAGCGAACAGTCATGGCTCAGTGTAGGGAGAAAGCCATTCCGATGTTTGTTGAATATACAACATATCATTCAGTTCACAATAAGTAACCATAATTCATAGGCTTAATTTCCTGTTTGTGATACGTTGCATATTATCATAACAGCCGCGTCTAAACAAAATTATTAAAATGTTACAACAAGACAAAAAATGCGTCTACCAGGCCTCTTCCGCTAACCTTTGTCAGTTTAATAAAACAACCTCATTGTCCTGTGCTGATAGTAAATGAGACGATTTATATAATTCGAATTCATTTCCTCCCGGAAGAAAACTGCAGGTCTCGTATCGTCTCCTTGGCAACGAGTGAGCGGTGGTAAATTATCGCACAGTTTGCCGAAAACATTACCAGCGATTATGGTGTACATTAACGCACATGCCTCGTGACATGTACATTTCGTGAGAGCCAACAAATCTTGTTTTAGTGTGCATTGCTGCCATAAATATGATTCTGATTGGTAGAAATCGGTGAAACAAACAATCTAAGCATGGAGACATTTGGGGAGTGCAACAGGCGTATTGAAGGGAAAAAATATATGAAATGAAAATAGCAATTACGAGGCGAACCATATCCATCCAATGCTTTGAAAGCTCGCTTCAAGACTTTGACTGATCGCAGACATGTAAAATCGATCCAAATGTTTGTCTCTGGTTATTGAAAATCGTGCGGGAAGACCGACAAATCGATAAGGGCAAAAACTACGGCGTCGCCATCGATAAGCGCGACACAGAAAACCCTCATTTGGCATTCTGATGTAGCGATGCTTCATCGGTGTACGAACGCCGTGTCTCTCTGAAACGTTCTCTTTTCACTCGTTGCCAACGAAAAGTCTCTCCTGTACTTCGCGTCATCCTGAAAAAGACACGCGACATGTAGACTCAAACGTTTAGACATTCATCTAACGATTCATGAACAATGCAGTGATAAAGTAACACGGAGAGAGAGAGAGAGAGAGAGAGAGAGAGAGAGAGAGAGAGAGAGAGAGAGAGAGATGATCATTCCTACCTGTGTGTACACTGATGCTGGGTGATTATTCGTCGATGCCACGTCATGTGAAACCGCGCATCTATCGTTCAGCTATGCCCTGCCTAGCGCAGTGACAGAGTCGTTTTAACTACGGGGTCACGCACGACTCTTTGCTACTAGTAATATTTTAATGTAATCGACTGTTATGTACTCACTGTCGCTCACTCCACGGTACCCGACCGCGACTTCGCGAGGAGCAATTACCAACCAAAATTACATACGCGTTCGGCGGAAAGTGAATGACACCGGCGGTGACTACAGGCGGTTTTAAGGCGGGCACTCAGCATCGGCAATACGGTACACACGTCCACATAGCAACATTAGAACCGAGAACAATAAAGCCACGGTGCGTTTCTCTACGCATGTTTAGATGAACGGAATAATTTGTAATTATTGTGACAGATGGTCCAGCGATAGGCTCCACCCCTCGATATTAAAACGCGAACATTTGTATCAAAATACGACCCCACAGCACGATATCGAAAGTTAAATAAAATGAATAGAGAGCGGCGAATCCAAGATTTACAATTTCAGACCCTTACAACGTTATAAATACATGTAAAGACCTTGCAATACGTCAAAAGGCTCCTGAAAGATATTAATATTAAACTGTCATACAACCTAGACGTGTAGCCATAGAAATTACATTGTATAGAAGCACCTTTTCAATGCGGCGACTTGTTTGCCTGCAGTGTCGGGGAGCTGGGCTTGTTCGTGCATAGTTAAAAACCGCTTGCGGGAGTTGCAGCTTCGAATCAATGTCTTTATGGTCGTCTATAGCTGTCTATGCTATCAAAACACAAAAACAAATGAAGTATGGTTCGAATTGTATACCTCTATTGGCCTGAACCTCGTTCACGCTTATTTGCGACAACCAGCGACGACGTCGCATGGTTCTGGCGACTTTTTAAGGCTATGAGTGTGACACAGGGTCGAACGTCTGAACGGCATAGCTTGTGTCAGACACCCAAATGAGTTGCATTAATGAAATTGCACGAATGAGTTTCAGGAATACAAAAATAACAGGGGGAGGGTATAAATCCACTCTCAGCGACAAATGGAACAGTCTACTTTTAAAACTGCTCGTGAAATCAAGACACCATTATGCGACCAGACCACTCAGAACATTATGGAGTATAACACGGTCGCGTCGATCGATTTTTAAAGTGAAGCCTATGTATAGTCTATCGATTCGCTTTAAGTGGCTTATTTTAATAAGCATTAAATGTGTTCTGTTTTAAGTATCGATTAAGATAGTCAGAAATCTCTTCAGCCTCAGTGTTATTTTAGTACCTCTAAACATCCAACTTAACTCTAGGAGCATTTGAGACATGCGTGTTTTCAAACAGCTAATAAGCCCAAGCATTGTAGAACGGAAAGACCCCCCCACCCCCCGGCCCGTCCCTATCCTTTACGTGCAACGCTACATGGCAGTTGGTGTAATACCGGGGTTGAAATGCAAAATTTCACGCTACATATCCTCATTTAAAGCTTGTGTCAAAGACACGATGGAGGGTGTACTTGAGGTCGTCATGTTTCCACTAAGCCTCAGTACATGTCGTACGGGGTCCCACTACGCATGCGTGAGAGTGAAACTCAATTTGGCATAAAAGTGTGTGTGAGTTGAAATCCCTCTGGTCATGGCGCGCTGCCAAAGATGAACGGAAGGCTCCTTTGAAGCTGGAGAGTGCTTGGAGAGAGGGGGGTGTATATTACACCCACGTGAATACTCTGTCACTAGATAGGAAATCGGACATGCGTCAAATGCGCAGAATTCGCCGTATGGTGCATCCTTCGTATGATGACACATGTCATGACGGAAAACCCCAGTAACTCAGAATAGCTGTTAGATAAACTGTTTGGCCCTACCATTGGGAAGATCAAAACGTAATGACGATGAGTGAAAATAAGAGACACAGCACTGAGCGTAAAGCGAAAAACACTTTTCCCTAATAAACATGGAAGGTTGTCCTTCAGTTCAGGACATGTGAAAACACCAATAATGATGCCATCACAACCAAAGAGCATGGAGGTAAACAACTCGAAATTGTAAACAACGAAAATTCTCCACAGTATTGAAGAGAACTCTTGCTGTTTAGGCATTTCTATGCCAAAACACCGCAATATTTAAAAGATGGGCCATTTATAAATATAAATATATATATATATATATATATATATATATATATATATATATATACATTGGAAAGGGCAGCCGTTGGCTAATTAGCATAAATTGGTACGTCATGTGCCAGCGTTCACGTTTGTTGTGTTATATCATGATTTGCTGATCTGCCTTTCAGGGTGTTAGAGATGCTGTACCATGTAAAATCTCATAACGATACCGAACGGACAAATAGTAAGACCTATACTGGCTTCTTTTCCCTTGAAGTATTATTTGTTTACAAAGTGCGGTGCATTGTGGGTATGTAGCGATAACAATCAGACAATCAGATATTGCATATGCATTAATCAGGTGTGGCGCAGAGTGTTCGCTGATCACTGCGTCTCACGTGACTAGCTAGACGCAGCACGAAGTAAGACGCAGATACCGGCAAACCGCCATTTTGAAATGAGACAGTTTTTGGTCTCCCGGAAGTTGTTGATTGCGCATGCCCGCACATAGTGCATCATTTTTTATCGCGTGCTTTTTAGTCTAGTTTGGTACCTGCCAATATTTTAAAACTTGTAAGAATGTTAATTAAATCCTCGATTAAATTCTAGCCACGTTCGCTGTGATAATTTTAGCTTTACTTTAAAGTAAAATTGAACAGCCAATGACAGCGCCCCATGATTCAACCAATCAGATTTCGTAATTCGATACATGGCGGTTTCCCGTTACCTGCCTCTTTGTGCTTGTCACTGAGGCGGGGACCAGCCAAGCGCAGAGTGTCGGCCTACCATCACGCACGCGCACTGCATTATTGATAGGGCGAGACTGACAGTTTCCGGGCCCGATTACAGATCGTCGTTTCATCACGGTGACCCCGCCAGGTTGACAGAACAGCGTCTAAAGTTCAGTCACCCGGTCGTACAATTAAACATCGCTGTCACAGCGGCAATTTAATAACCTGTGATAGTACGTGGGCTGTCTTTGCCTCTCCTTCTTCAATAAAACTGATTTTATCAGAAAAAAAACAGCTGTTTTATTTTAATCGATGTGATGTGTTTTAGGGAAACTGACCACGTGACAGGTCTACATTCGGTTGTCAAAAGTCCAGATCAGTGGCCATATTTTGTTTCTATTTTAACTATGGCTCTCATCCAGGTGACTTTCCTTGCCTTGTTCGTTTGATAAAAGAACAGCTTGCATATCCATACACGCATGATATGGTGTCATTTTTTCACATTTAATTTTACTAATTCCTTATTGTTGTGGTAACATACAACATCCGCTTACTTTATGCGCTACGCGATCATGTAAACAACCGCGCCAAAGGCAGACGCAGAGAAAAATCGATTGATCAATATATCACGTGACTGTTTCATAGTTCTTTGAGGAGAGACCGGAAATTAAAACAGACAACCAGTTTCACCTTTGACCCCCACAGCCCTCAACATTTACGCTACTTGCTTTACACTGGTAGTCAGAATCAGCTATTTTCTGCAAATTACCGATACGTATTTTCGATGTATCAGAACCTTGAAGGGTGCTGATTATGCAAATGTTGGCCATGAATCCGACCGCGTACTTTGTGATCAGTTATAATCAAAATTGACAAGGAAACATGTTGTAATTTGATGTGGTCTTATAATATATTATTTGTGACCTCAACTGATCGACGGCGTGTATTTTGTGAAACGTTTTCCGCTCTCTGCCGACCAACGCAGCACAAGACAGTCGAAAAGTTTTCTCTCGCCCGGGTCTGTCTGTTTAGGAATGAACGATTGAATGAATGAATGAATGAATGAATGAATGAATGAATGAATGAATGAATTTATGAATAAACAAATGAATGAATTGAAGGATGCATGCATGCATCCAAGCACGCATGCATGTATGGATGGATGGATGGATGGATGGATGGATGAATGGATGGATGGATAATTAAATGAATGAATGAACTAATAAAATAAAATGAATCAATCAATCAATCAATGAAACGACAGACCGAATGAATACATAACTTACAAGATGAGTTTGTATGTCGTCACCTTTGCGGCAAAATGTATTTTCTTAGTTCTTTGGCTAAATGTGTGCGTGTTGAGTATCTTTTAAGTTGTTTATTGTGCTTTTGACGGCAAAAGTTAAGTCTATGTAAGCTAATCAGAGAATGTGTCCTTTTTGACATGTTTCGATTTTGTATGGATCAAAGAAGAGTAGGGCTCGTAAAGCTGTATTTTTGCGCATATTGTGGCATACAGTATAATAATTACTAATCTATTTGTGCTTGCGATCGGAGGATTTCATTGGTCGACAGTAGTACCGCTGTCTCTGTCCTAGGTGCGGACGGAATGTCTCAACAAACTTTTACATAAGCGTTTGCAATGCATGGTTAACTTTTCCAGCGCTTGGAACTTTAAAGTCCATCCTTGTCTCTGAGAGCCGTACACCCTTATCAAATTCGAACATCGGTACAAGATCGCAATAACTTAAAAGTTTAGTTCCTTGCGTCTCGCCCGTCTAGAACATGACTTAAAGAGTGACTCGTTCTTCATTTCGGTCACGCGCCACTTCATTTTTATGGCTTGTTCGTGCTCCAGACGACATCAACTTTATAACTCACTGAGACACGCAATTTTTTTTATCCTGGTACAGTCTATTTACGTTCAACTTTAACTGGTTTGTTTGTTCCAAAAAGTGCAAAAGGAGCTCAGTGTCACTTTCGCTGGAACCTGGTAATCGAGTCAATACACACATTTCGTTCAATAATTATACAGAAAAAAAATCGACCCACCCAAAAAATTCAGTGCATCTTGATGACGGGGCCTCGGCTTATAAGAAACTGTATTTTTTTTCATAAATTACACGGATTTCGAACAAAAAGCGGCGAATATATAATTTCTATTATTCGTTTAGCCCAAAATGTCGGTAAAACTCGCTACGGAAACACACGTCAAGGACTCATGATGGCCGAGGTATGAACCGACGATTTGTCCTTGATGCTTAAAAAAAACACTAAATTTAAGACCACTTTAGCCAAACCAATGAAGCAGTAATGAATTTGATAGATTGTAACGTCCACGCTGTCGGCTGCACGTCGAATTTATAACGGTTGTTGACACCATGGGTGGGCACTGGAACCATTATCTCATCCTGTATGTCTTTCAAAACACAAACAAGTGTTCCACATGTGTGATATTAGCAGCGCGCTTACAGCGTCAGCGCTAGGCCAGAGGTTTTTAAAGAAGATTAGCGTTTTGTCCGCTGCAGTCAACAGGTGGTCGTGTTAAACGCCGGGGCATGAAGTTGTCAAGGGTATCCATTCGTTTATGCATGCTTTGATCGTGCCACTTTGTTAGATTGATCACTCAACTTTGGCATAATTAAAACCTAGCCGTGACGGTATATCGCACCATCCGTTTGAAAAACACGCAGGTATACACACCATGCATAGTGCATTTTAAATACAACAAATAAAATAAATTGTCAATTTCCTTCATTATTGTACGCGCATGGTTCGATGCAAAGATAAGCTGGCATTATAAGCTGAAATATCAAACGTTTCTGTCGCACTTAGGAAAAGAGAGAATATAATTTGATACGATAAAGAGTGCTCATTAAGAATATTAATGAAGTCTAGCCAATCGGCGAGCCCTGGGAAGCAGCCATCCGTCTCTTTATTCAGCAACTAATTACGTACGCCGCTGTAACCGAACCCCGACGCGCGCTACTCCTTGATTAGGTCGCTGGAAAATGATAACTGCGGTCCGCTCCAATTCCGTATCAGTTATTGTTAGCGGGCGTTGCCATGGTTACGACACGCGAGTCAAAATGCTCTCGCGGTGAAGTACGGTTTAGCGTATTTGATTATGTCTGCTCCGCTGGTCACACAAAACGCGACTGATGCGGCCGGCAATTGCGGCATATTCGACGATCGAAAAAAAATATGAAATGCGCGTACAAACTTCGTTTACTTTCAGTGCAGGGAACTATACGTGTACGCCTCAGCATTGATATCTCAGTATTTCTAGCATCTATCATTTCTGTTTGCTCAATTTTTTTTAAATCGTCACAGCAGAGATTAAACAGAATATTTGTGTAAGTGAAGTTTGAAAGTGTGTACAGTCCACATGTAATATCAAAACTTAAGTCTCTCAGACGGCGCGATCGTAAGCGTAAGCATGATACGCTTCGTGTACATCGTCAAACTCTTAACTTCATGTAAATAAAGGTCAACCAGACGAATCTCACACAAATCATTCTCTTGGAAAGCGCGATTTATCACATTAATATTAAATAGATTTGATGTCAACGTCAAATACCATTAAGGCATCGCGCGATCACTTAAAAAATCCAATGGCCCATTAATATCCTTTAACGTCCGCTATCAGGCCATGATGCACATCAAACGGCGCATTAGCGCATGGGTAATATAACGAAGCCGTTCGGTTTGCGACTGTCGTGCGATTATCAAAGGGAATAAAAGTGCGGAATATTTTATGTATTGGCGGCGTTTTCAAATTTACTGCAGATATTATTACTTCCGTTGAGTGTGATCGACCCGCCAATAAAACTGGCTATGTTTTTGTATTGTCATGTAAATACATAACATACTTAGTGGCGAAGTAAAACGCCATGGTGATCGTAATTTACCAGATACCCCTGGGTCTTTTTGGGAGGTGGGTTTTTATTGGTTTGTGTTCATTTTGTACAGTCGGTGTTCAAATACGATTGATGCCATCAGTTTAGTAGACTTTCTCTGAATTCGCTTGCATCTCGGTAAATAAGAACCGATTGACAAAAAGCAAAGCAACATCCAATTTCAAATATATAAAGGAGCAGCACATGCTGCTGGAAAGGGGGAACTGTGTAAACAAGCCAAAAGAAGGAATACGTGACCCACAAGAAAGAAATCAGAGAAAAGAAAAGTGCCAAAATATGCTAGAAAGCATTTATACATAAAAAAGTAAAAAGTGACGTATCCCTTTACCAAGAGGTACATATGCCTCGTGTTATTACGATATCAAGTAGAAATACGGGTAGAAAATAATGCAAAGCCTCGCCTTCATGCGTTTTGCATTCACGGCGTATTGGCAAACACCTTTGTGTGCCCGGCGTGCCCCGAGACGGTAGTCGCAGCGCCGTAAATCGAAAAAAAAAATGAAACTACAATCATGAAGCTAGATTCTAAAATTAGACTCAATTCAAGAGCATCGCAGTTTGTGACTCGAATATCATCAGATGTGTCTTTCTCGCGTTTCCCTCCGCTACTTTTATGTCTAGGGAGCACTGTCGGTTAATCTCTGCTGCATTGTCGTTGTCTCGGTTCATTCAATCTGCCTTGACTTGACCTTCCCGTTAATTGCATGATCTACCCTGTTAGCAGTATATACTTAAGCGATTTTAAGTTGCAGGAATGAACAGATATGTTTCCGTCGAAAAAGAGTTAACAGTTATTCGAACACTACAGGAACATCCCAATGTAGCACGATACAGCTATTTTTGTCGTGCCTGTTGTTAAATTACCGAATGTATACCCCGTTTTTCTTAATCCCATAATATGTTTGGCTCAAGCTTATAAAACGCCCTCATCAAACACCCATTTATATATCAGTTTAATGGAAAGCAGCAGACGTCCCTTACGATCAAAATCGGGTTTGGGTAGTTCGTCACAACATATAGATCATCGCACATATTTTGCGACTTTCTTGTTTACAAACAATGTATTCCATGCATGATATCTAGATGCATCAAGTCAACATAACTGCAACATTTAAATTTTACGACATTTATTGTTAACAAAGATGATTCAACTTTCATCAATCGCGAACGTACCCTAGATACAGTGTTTACATCGGTCGTCACGTAGGGTCCCTGGCAACCTTTGAGCAGAGTTCCGACGACTGCCCCCTTTAATTTACTTCACGGGATCAACAACGAGTCTGCAAGGCTGCAGCATATCAGCACTGAAAAATGGTAAACAAAATGAAAATTTGCTGATTACGAGGCGCGCCCTACTCTAGGGGTGGGGATGGGAGATTTCATTTGTGCTCAAAGCTCGATTGAAATCATATGTGAGGCTGGACGGGCTGATTAACGAGCATGATTTACACATTTTACCAATGGACTTGGCAATTTCAGGTAAAAAAGACGTCAAATACCAGAACGAGCAATGCTACACACCCCTCTGGCTACCGAGCATGCAAAGCTCGTGAAATTTGTTGTTTTTGCGTTCAACTTGCTGTTATTGCGTCCCGTCGTTTGAGGTAAACAAGTTGTGTTCTGCCGTTGTAATGAAGCTAATATCAAATCGCCTCAGGGAACGTTCGATAGATCATAACATGTTTTTTTGAGCGGACAAACCTTCCCCGTTCCTGGGAATTTCAGCGCGTTTCGCAGTGACGTCTCAGCGAAGAGTAAACATTTCTGCTTTTGGCATTATGTGTCTGAACGTTTTCAGTCATCTACTCAATCGAGTAATGTAGTTCTTTTTATTTGCATGTTTAATATTTTCGAGCAGGAGGTCATATATGTGCACTTTTTTATTTCCTTTCTCTTCTTTTTGCTTTATCTCTTACCAACAGCATTAATTATGCTTAAGATTATCGATACCTCAACACCTAGATCTTTATATGGAGGCTAAAAATAAAACTCGAATCGTGTGTTTTGTATGCACCTCCATGTCCGCGTATTTTGGAAATGCGGAGTGTTATTTTCATCCAGTGCATGCTAGCTCTGAGTAGAGATCACGAGATAAGCAAAGCCGTTAAAACGCTCTTCCAATAATGGAATTATCGGAGAGTGGGCTCCATGCTCCAAGCGTTTCACTTAAAAGCCAGGAATCAACAAGGATAATGGGGAAAGGGAGAGAGTCTGTCCTAATTTAATTTAAAGCAACGGTTAGCCCTCTCTGCGCAAACTCATCATACTTTTGACATGGACGAACAACATGCGTTCCGATCAGTAATTGCGTGTTCGCAGAATCAATCAGTCGGATATATATTTTGTGATACTGGTTTCGACAAGAGGCAGTCGTGACGAATGTGCTATTTATTTCCAGAGTCAGAGAAGAAAACATGCATTGGGTCCAGGGTGAAGTAGGAAAGACGTGTGACAGATGGCTCACGATATGTACGCTCAACTTCATATTTATTTAGATTTGGATGTTCACGTCACGCGACGAGAAATGACTGAAAATTACACCGAAGCTCCCGAAATATCCATTCCCCTCTGATGTTGGGAATTTTCTATGAAAAGGAGGCAATTATAGTAAACAGGATTAGTTTTACCCCCCTGACTTGCAGTCGTAAGAACAATCTATACTTTTCCTATAAGAGATCGCTGTGGCATTACCCCTTGACATTGCAATTGCGTTGGCTCCACCGATCAGAATTCTCACTTTCGATGGCCCGTTCATAGTTCATGAGCTCCCCCATTGTATCTAAATCTACAGTCCACTTATCGAAGTTGCAGCAAAACCATGAAGTCATGCGCGCCGAAAATTTATACCAATCTTCAGTGAACCTAGTACATCTTTAAAATGTTGAGGGACAGTACAATGTATCTCCTTGGAAACACTAATCGATAACGTATTAACATAACGTTACATGACTGTCACATACATTGTAAGCAATCAAACATATCGACGAACTAACACTAATAAGTAAGAGAATCACATAAATAAATAAATAAATAAATAAATAAATAAATAAATAAATAAAAGAATTGCAACATGAATTACACATACATACAAATACACACATACATATACGCATATACATACATCATACCTCATACAGACACACAAACACACACACAGATATATATATATGTATATATATGTATATATATATATATATATATATATATATATGTGTGTGTGTGTGTGTGTGTGTGTGTGTGTGTGTGTGTGTGTGTTTTGTTGTCACACAAAACGTGCTTATTTAATGTTCACAAAAATACGTTCCAAGTCACACTGGCCATGAGTATTGTACACAATACTGAGTTCGCTGCCGACAAGAACGAGCCAACTGTAGGCAGGATATCTAAAACAGGTAAAAAATACCTGGTAACTCATAGAACGATGGAGATCTGATACAGCAGACATGAATATCAGTGGACTGCTAAACGGTTGTGGGGACAAACTTGACTCGAATAAGCACTCATAACAGAAACAATTTGAAACTCTCTCACTAACATCGCTGGTCAGGTATACCTAGCTCTGTTTATAATGAAAAACTGTAAAAGACAGTGAGAGCCCCTACATGGTAATATTCCAGTTGCAATAGTTCTTTGCGATAAATCATGCGCTATTTACCTTGACCAACGGTTAATGGTTTGTATGAGGTCCTCTCCTATGTTTGCGCAACGAGCTCCCTTTTTTACGTTTTCCTGTTCGCGTTAGTCGACAAAAATTGCTCTAACGTGTTGTTTCCTCGTGTGGTATCCCTTACGTGATTGGACTATTACCACGCGCGCTTGTTTTTAACCAACTTCAGTTCGCAATGTCCTTTTTTTCGTCGTTTCAGGTTCTGATTGAAGTCTGTTAAAGCGAACACAAATTGTGTGTGTTTTCTCCTGTTTGTGCCTGCGTTTCCAGGAAATGCGAAATTGCCTGAAGGTAGAGCCGTGTTAGTATCGAAGTAGCATGATCACACACAGTTGGGATTCATTGCAGCAAGGTCTGGCGTGGAGAATTCCGAACAATTATCACTTGTTTTTTCCCCTTTTGTTATTTTGGTTGATAAGGGCTCAGTCATCTGCCTCGGGGAGTGACCTTGATGTGCAAAGCTATATACGCAAACAAGACAATCAAATCCGGACAAATCACAGACAGACAGACAGACAGAAAGAAAGACAGACAGACAGACGGACAGACAGACGTACATACATACATACATACATACATACATACATACATACATACATACATACATACATACATACATACATACATACATACATACATACATAAAAAGGGGAACTTTGGTCTAATACATTGTTCCTCACAAAACAGAGGTTAGATTGGAGTCGAGATTCTCGCTGAAAATCATAACCGATCAATATTCTTCATAAAAATTCTTCTGTACATGTATCCTTAGAGTTTCGGAAGCTGACAATGGCATGTTCAACAAACTAATAAAAATCAATACCTTACTAATTTCTATACATCGCCGCGATTTTACAGTAAGTAAGATGGCCTGCCTTTGACATAAAGCTAAACGCGAGCTTTATGGGCATACACGCGCCCATCACACACTGAGATATTATTGACATGCGTATAGTGTGTTTGCCAAATTCGGTGACGTGGAACTTAGCATTTCTTAAACGATGCGCTTATGGCGGGAAAAATGCGAAAAGGCCAATGCTTGAATGCTGTCTGTGGTAAACACGGCGTGAAATGATAATCCACTGGGTTTGTAAGCAGTGCACACATTCAAAGCACTACCTGTGATCGGGTACATCTATTGGCGGCAGCTGAATCCCGCTAATTTGCGAGCTTTGCATTACTCTCGCGGTAATATCCAGATGAGAATCGGCGAGAGATGAATATCTCCTACCCGCGACTTGAAAGCGGTCTACTTAAAGGTATTGAACTCACAGCTGTATCCCTGCTATATTCCTCGAAATAGTACTCGGCCGTTGCCTCTTTAAGATGCGACAGACATCGCGGCTGTATTTTAGTCACAATGTCTTTGGCCTGTGACATTGAACTCGGGAGCTCGTAATCTCGAAGGCAGCCTCCATCATCAACTGCCGCGCTATCCTCTGGGGTATTAAAATACCTACAAGATGTCGCCATGGTAACGTGGCGAGAGTGCGATTTTCATCACAATTTTTCAACGAGCACGGTCATTTAAGCATTCTAACTTCATCTTGAGCAGCATGCCTTATCCGTTGTCTGAATAATGACCTTACTTAAAGAACCGATGTAAGTCGTAATAACATGGACGCTGATAAATTCTCAAGCGTTGTTAGAAATCATGACACCATTAAGTCTTATGGAATTGCGCTGTTCTCATTTCAGCTATTGGTTTTGGTGTAACTACACAGTCGAGATGGAAAACGAGTGTCACATTTAATCTGTCTCTGTAGAGTCTATTTTTGGCAAACGTACAAATTTTGCATATGAATGCTGCTGGAAATGGAAAATACCGATGGTAAAACGCGCGGGCGGGAGTAGTCCGTCTCTGACGAAGGTGACCTACAGGCGCGCGCCAAAAATATTTACATATAGAAAACGAACGGACCCTTAGTATTTTTTATCAAATTCGACATTTGAGTTTGTTCTCGCACATCTACTTAAATGGTAATCTCTTAACCTGCAATCGTTTATTAGAAGAATCCGTCGCGTCGAGTCGGTAGCAATATTTATATGCCATTGAACATTCGCTTCTTAACAATGGCGTATTTCTTAGTGGGCAATAGGTCGTTGCAGGTCGAACGATGACATTATGCTGTGTTGGCGACTAATCTTGGAAACAAATGAAGAAATGTAAATTTTTTATGCATAGGTTGGCTTTCCATGAGTTAAGGTCGTTAAACAACAACCTCTAAATTATTCCTCAATGTAACCTGCCGGATGCGTTGCTAAATAATCGTTTTACGAGGAGGGAATTTTCAACTGACGGGCCGCTTAACTACCTGCAACTTCGATGGCGTAGTGTCTGCATTCTTTGTCAGCATTTTATATCGCCTGTTTTTAATATACCGTTTTCATACGGTTTCGTCTGAAATAATTCGACCTTCCATCAACTTTTCGATACTGCACAGACTAAGTAATTTGCTTTCTCCCCGCACAATTGATCAATTATTAACGTTTTGATGAGAACGCAATTCCGCCGTGGATTTATTTTAAAACATATCGAACTGTTTCGGAAACTTGCATTTTGCGAAAAGATTAGCATTAGCCCAACGCGTAAGACTCGAGATGACAACTGCAGTAATCGTATGGACAGCGAGAAAGTCAGCTCAGCAGGGGCGTCTCCACTAAATGGACCGAGGGGTTGACGTTACTGTATGGCACAGCTTATTTACGGCAAAATTGCACAAAACCTAAGGGAGGTAATCCTCCTTCTAAGATTCAAATTCACCAGTCCTTCCCTGCCTGTACAGATAATAATAAATCTGGGCTCTCGTCGGTGAGGAGGAGATTATGAAGAAAATCGTCAAATCTTTATATTACCTCTGGAGTAACATCGAGTTTGGCGACTATGTTGAATGGTCGACGTGAAACTTAGACGGTGTATCCATAGACACATCAATTGCTTTGTCCCAGACCAACTGAACGATGTATCTCTATATCAGTGTGTCTGTGTGTCTCTGACTGTCTAACTGTCTGCCTATCTCTGCCTATCTCTGTTTTATATCGATCTCTATCTTTATGTCTCTCTTCTGTATGTGTCTGTCTGCCTCCATGTCTGTCTGTCTGTCTGTCTGTCTGTCTGTCTCTCTCTCTCTGTCTCTCTCTCTCTCTCTCTCTCTCTCTCTCTCTCTCTCTGCTACTATGTTTACTTTAAGGCTTGTGTTTCTTGATCTCTTCAAGTTTGGTAGGACAAATTAAGAACGAACGGCCGTCACAATTTCTATTCGTCGGGATATGATACAATGTAAAAGAAACTTCTTTTTAACGATCACTACTTCAGAATAAGTAAGTCAAAAGGCTTAAGTTGATATTGCGGGGAGGTAAGCGTTATAAAACTCTCAACACTATCTTCATGATTGCGTTGGAGTGAATTCTCTATACTATACGTTCAATATATCAAAATTTTAATGATGACAGTTTCGCCTGTACCAGGGGAATTTACCTTTGTCCCACACTTTAAAATATTTACCAGCCTGCCTCGATGTAAGGAATCATCAAATCTGATTTAAAACTTTCTTGTCATAAATAATTAAATACATATCAATTATTCGCATGAAAGAGAGCTGGACTTTACTAGCGGCTTCTTAATTTTGCATCCTGGGACGCATAAGTAATGTTTCCATTGTGTTTGGGTAATTTCATCATCAAGCGACAACTTTCAAAAGATGTCATCAGCTGTCTTGAGTAAGTCTCGAGACTACGAACAAAGTATTGTACGCTCAGCCGCGAATATCGAAATTGACGGCGGCTCTTAAACTTAGTGACACCGACAATTCCGCTGGGGCGTGTGGTTTCCATTTCTACGAGGGGCCATGTTGTCAGCGATGACAACACATCGGACACAAGTAGGCGGTTTTTTTTGACAGAAATGTCAAATCTCAATCTGGGTCTTTAAGTGCCGATTAGTCACTTGCTGTCAACGTGGACGCGTCTCTCTGTGTGGTTTTAATCTACGTCTATCTCAGAGTTTATCTCTTCGGCAGTCCACCTGTACTATTAAGTCCAAACAATGAAATTTGTTTTGCCCGACCTGCCCTGTTTAAACCCCTTTCCCCGCCCGCCGGTTTTTAAACTATTTTAGACACATTTTAAATCATACACGATTTTGCTAAACTTTGCTGCTTTTTATAGGTCGCACTCCATTAAATAATAACCAATATATTCTACCGACCAACTTTATTTTCTCAAGGGATGTGACGAAAACACACTTATGTAGTTCGGCCTCGATGTTTTGAAAAAATAATAAACTTGAAAGTATATGGCGCCGACTAAAGTCATACAATTTCAATAGAATTTTATAGTTCAGACCGACTTATTGCCCGTATAATCGATATCTTCTATGTGGACAGTGTCAAAAGTACTTCTCTTTAACCACATATTTCTGACCTAGGGTCAGATATGAGTTTTTTATAATTTTGGCAAAATACTTCCCCATCGTTTGGGATTGATTTTAATACTGAACTATGACCTCCAAGGAAATTGCAGACAAAGTAGTATACTAATTAACCATAGTGTCATGCCTGGCCTCAGCGCTATCCTTCTCGATCCAAACATTTCTCGCGACCCTAAAATTGACCCTGTACAGACAAAAGCCCGACTATTTCGTTATGATACACTGGCGTGTAAATACCGCCAAACTCTGAACTGTGCCGACTGTGAGAAGCCGATGTCTATCTTATTTTGATGTTGATTTTCGAAGAAAACTTGGCCCGGAACTGAGCCAATCTCGTCGAAGCAAGGGGGAAGTTCTGTTCGGTGGCAAATCCCGCCGCTCAACAGGTTGCTCTTATTCCGTGACCGACCCGCCAACGCATGAATCTGGTGAATTTTATGACATGCATCCAATGGTCACGCGTACATTTCGAACGATATCTGCCTGATGCCCCCGTGAGAAATTTATCTCTGTCCGGCTGCAAGGACCGCCTGCTTCGCTGAGCAAATACTAGACAAATCTCCATTACAAATCAATCAAATATACTGTTAACTAAAAGTCTGGAAGCCGTGCCCCTAAAACAGAACAACTGGTGCCGGTTACTAAGTCCATGACGTCATGAATACGTTTAATTATTAAACCGCTACACCTACCTATCAAAGGGGTAACTTTAATAATGAGGCCAAAGGTGTGTTTGTCCCTGCCCAAACTTGTACATGTACCTGAAATGGCGTCGCTTACTTCGCATCTCGCCATTTTCCTTCCTGTGAAGAAGATGTGAGCGATACTCTATTCATACTGTATGTACTCAGTGTAAATGTCAGAGAAACTACAAAGTTGGAAATGTTCCTATACCGGAAGATTAAGTCGGGTGTGACTCCGAAGAAAGAGCGTGAAAAGTCGCTCAAGAAGATCATTATAGATCCGGTTATACGCTATGGCAAAACGGTGAGTACTTGACAGCCGCCATTTTGTTCTCTCATCGGTAGTAATTATCGTCTGCGCTCTAGTCAGTGGCTGGTCTTATTACCATATTGACACTCACATGTTAAAAAGCTATGAAAGCGCTACCGGCGCTAGTATAGTACAACTAGAAAAGGACTCCCTTGTCCTCAGAGACAAGTTCAAGGATAAAATGTACTCCGTATTTCATTTAGTTGCGTGGATTAAGTGGGCGGAAGAAAATCGGCAGCGTCCGGGTTTTTAGGGAGATTTAAAAAGAACTCTTAAAAGTGCCCCGGCTATTATATTGCAGAGATCACTCGCGACATCGTGTCACCAAGCCTCCTTTATAGCGATACAGCCGTGCACTTTTTGTTTAATCTGTCGTGACGCCGTGCAAAAAGAACGAAAATTTTGTGACTTCCTCTCGTCGCGTGCGCGTGCAATCTGGGCAGTTAAGTTAAACTCATATAAGTGTAGAAAATATTATCGTCAAATTCTGACCAGTGGGATTTTTGATTTCTTATTTGTATTCATGAAACGTTTTTTATTGGCTTGTCGTTTTATTATGTAATGTAAGTTGAAAGAGTAGATATGTATCTGTAATTTTCTTCAGTTAAACAGCCATGTTTGCATGGTCGACTTGTTTGAACTCTTCTTGTTTGTCTGCGTAACTATACAAGGGATCCGTTCGTGCATCACGCCACAGCACGCACAGTCTACGGGTGACGGGTATGTTCTCAGCGATTCATCAGCCGCTCTCTGTATTTATGCTCCCTGTCGCTCTGTCTGCCAGTGGGAATCTTTACAGACGATAGGAAGAAGCGGGTCAAACTCGTAGACAAGCCGCGTGTGTAGCTATCATGTGTACACACCTATATTGACAAGCTTGTGTACTCCAATGTTTATTTATCCGACGGTGCACCGTTACATCGCCAAGTCCAACAAATGACGTGATGTACCTCGGTCGGTATTAAGTTTTTTTTTCAAACAGAAACGACTGAACGGCAATCTCGAAACCAAAATTGAAAAAATATTCGAACCAGGCGTCTGATTTAAATGTTAGATGTCCAGTTCCGATAACCTTTCCGACCTACAAATAAGCTCGAGGACAGGTTGCATCCAGACAACCTGTTTCAACACGCATGTGCGGCGAACGATCAAAAACAAACACCACTAGCACAAGTTCAACGGTCGAACTTCAAATGATTTGGAGCAACTTACAAGAAATCGTTGGTGGCGACTCGAAATTTGGAATATGTTACGTGAAAACATCGTGCTTAGTTTCTGTCAAGCGGCGTTCTTATAATTTGCAATGTTGGAACATCATGTGTGTCATTTCGCAAGAATCATGTCTGCGCATGCGTATTATTTTTACCCTGGTACACACCTGTCATGTTCCCCAAATGACAGCCTGGAAAGTGGGACGAGGGATTTTTACTGCGTCATAGTACAGTGAAAATATTTGAGCACAGTCCTTCCCAGTTATTTCTCATGAAACTTATACGCCGGTCTCTTACAATCCTTCATTCACGTCAATTCAAGGATGTTGTTGAATTCTGCAGACTTGACAACCATTTCACGGAAATGACGCAGAAACTTAGAAAAAACTACTCTGCGATAACACGATTGGAACTAATTTGGCATAATTGGATTTTCATATTTTGCAAATTTCTCAAAAGTGTTATGTGCCGTATAGCTGAATGTTGCAATATTACAAATTACTCATAAAAACAAGTGTGTAACTTTAAAAAGAAAAGCAGAAGAGATTACATTTGTAGATGAAATCGACATTACTTCACCATCCAATTATCCCAAATTAGTTCCAATCGCGTGTTTGATGTAAAAGGGACGACAGCTCTACCTTTTGGTTACAATTTCATCATTGTTTTCTCATGATCAGAAGCATGATCGCCCTTCTTCGCACTACAAGTTCAAGTGTTGAATTGCAAAGTACCAGCTTTGCAAACACCGAGTACTGTAAACGAAACGTAACGTTATCGTTGAAAAAAAGAATTGTTATGACCTTTCACATTTGAATAACATAGGATATTGCACGCATACATGCTGGGTATGCGGGTCGAATACCTGGTATTTTGACATTGCTTCAGGAGGACAACAAGGCGCTTTATTTCTCAAACTGAATAAAACTTTGGGGTCGAAATGAATTGAAATTACAGCCTGTTCAGCTTTAAAGAGCCACTATCTGTCACTTTTGATGATTTCGTTTTCGCGATTTTTATTTTGTGTGTCATTACCACAGTCCTTTTCTACTCGCAAAGCATACTGAAATTCTACTTAGCATGTCAACGCAGAGTTTATAGAATGCATTTCTAGTCCGGACCAGAATTCACGTGACTTGTCAACAATAACAATGCAGTCTACAACGGCACAGGTATAGTGTAGACAAACTGGATAATGTGTATCTCATTGTGCTTTGGGAGTAGTAGATCAAGAAACTGCAGTTGGCAAATTAGACAAAGATACAGCTACTGACCCTTTAATTACTAACTTGACGTCTTTACTTGCGCCCTCAATTTCTCCACTCAATTCCCATATTTAAAAGCCGATTTCCAATAACTGCAACGTAACACACATCGTAAAGTGATCATAGTTGCAACGATTATTTACAGATTAATATTTCAAAATTCTCAATTAGTAAATCAATGAACACGCCATTTAACCTTTGGCGGGCTAAACATGTTACAAGCCGCCGATCTAAAGGCCGTGACTTCGAATCGTACCACACAGCATACATATAAAAAAGGCGCTTTGTGTTACGACATTTAGCATCTCGTCTCTCAGTCTGGGGTTCTGCAAGCACCATACCGACCGTTCGAAAAGTCAGATATTTATTTTCTTCATATGGACCGTCTTGGAGACGTTTGAATGAAAAAATATTACTAAAAGGACTGGTGCAAATTTCTTCACTGTTGCACAGGCATGACGTCAAGGTGCGTGTACATGCGCTTTTGCGATGAAAGCTGCCGGGGTCTTGTATTGCTGGTCACGTGTGGAGAACCGAAAATACAAAGGCCAAGACCGTCTGATGCCTTTGTGCCCAACATAAAAGTGAAAAATAATTCTAAACCAACGTCGTAATACTGTAAGACATTCAACACAAGATAATTTTGACAAAATTTCATCAGATCTACTGGACAGATACGGTGGAATTTGTAGTTTGATGGTTGCCGTTTGTTTGTATGACCTACAATTTATAGCCATAAATATTGTTCATATTTTCAATGTGCTGTCAGTGAAGTCTGGCCCCGGTACCTATTGCAAATAAAAAAAAACCTTCAACACTATGCATACTAGACATAAACCGCTTCACAGAGCAAACCATTTAAGATAACAAAATCAATAATTAAACGAATTGCTCTGACGTATCGTTGCTGAATTGCACGGAGCAGTTACCGTATTTGGAATAACATTCATGAAACAATACAAACGGTAGCCATTAAGAGATGTTTATCGTTCGCAATGACATGTCATGCAACCTAATGGCCTACGTAATGACGAACGTTTAGAAAACGGATATCGAAGTAAAGTTTCATTTTTGTTTATTTGCGCTGTCCTTCAACTATTTAATTATGTTCGACAAAGTAGTAACGATAAAGAGAAGGACAGATCACGTATTTTCGCTACATTTGAAATGGTCACCATGGAAACGATTAATGCTTGTTGATATCTGAAAGGCAGTCGTTTCGGCTTTGGGCCACCGCTCTTACCGGGGGAAACGGCAATGTTTTGCTACGATATTTTCCCGAGCATTTCCGAAAGTTAGTGTATTGTGCATACATAATAAAGGCCATTTAAATAAAATTCTTTGTGTGCCATCCTTGGAATTGGGCCACCGCTATTATCGGGGAAAACGGCAATGGTTTGTTACGACATTCCCAAGCTTTTCCGAAAGTTGTAGTGCATTGGCGAATGTTTAACTTATTTACACAGTGGGGAAACACGACCGCGAGCGACCTATCTAGACAACATTGGCCAAAAAATTAGCGATCTTTCGAAGTCCGACTCAGAGCAAGGCTGACCGTGGCGCGGGTAATTCGATAAGTTATTCTCGACCCGTAAAATGATGTCTGTGGGCTAATCTGAGCAAAGATGCCGATAATTCATTCTAGCTATTTAAAGAAATGTATAGAACGATTTTGCCTGGTGGAAAATAGTGAATCAGGTAGCTAAATAGAGCAGATAAAACGGCCGGGCGGAAGAAAATGCAGACATACAATTATTTTGATCCACATCCATTTATATGATGATAGGGTGAAATGTGCACTGGGTAAATCATTTTAAATCATTAGGCGTTAGCGTTTATCAGTTGCGATTTATTTACTCTTGTCTTCTGAAAGACAATTTTTATTCGGTTTTTACTGGTGGCACACATTTGTTTGAGATTTTATTCAGTCGTCAATGGTTTAAACATAATCACGGCATGGGATCTTGAACCGCCACGGCTCTAACTCTGAAAGCTCCAAGTGCTATTATTGCGGTACGGAGATCGATGACCGGTTATACGAAAGTCTCTGTACGGTGTAGAAGAAGCGACTCCGTGAGATATAGCTTCCTGCGACAACAACAAAACACACGACACTTGTACTCATTTCATTACTTTGGGGAGCATTGTCGAAATGTCAGCACATCAGCGAAGCAACAAGCGGATAACGTAGAATATGCAATTGCAAATATATTGAAATCTGACCATTAGAACAAGACACTTGAGCCTGGAGCATGCAGCCTATCTCGTTTGCCTTACATCTATAACCAGTCGCCAACCGGTATACATTATCAACTAAAATACAATATGCTCCATGCAGTTGTGTTTCATACGATCACGTAATTTGATCTTGTTCGGTGCTATTAGTGTTGATTAACAGAAACTATTTGCCAGCTTGATACTGCATTGCGATAACAATAGCTCTAATCTCCCTATCTCGGTTCCCTACTACATATACTTATCTGTCGCCAACTATCTGTCTGCTCATATCATTTATCTTGATTTCAACTTCAAAATTTGTATCGATGATGCTTAAATCATGTGCAGTCACAGTCCCTCGGTGGGTGGGTGGGGGATATTATTCATTGCAACTCTTCCTGCACGCAGTGGCATATATCGATGTATTGACATCACTGTCTCAGGGAGATATTCTCAGTCTTCAACTCTGGCTTCAATGCGCATGCAACGTACGGACTGTGTACCAAAGGAATAAAAGCGACCTTCGTGCATAGCACGCAAGTTGGAATATCAACTCTCTCTCTCTCTCTCTCTCTCTCTCTCTCTCAGCGCCGTGATTCGGGGCCAATAATACGACAAACCTACTCACGTTTCTCCTTGCCTGCGCATTTCAGCGAGCAGTACGCTCGACATGGTTTTATCGAGCGTGCAAGTTGTAAATTTGACGAGCGAGTGGTTGGAGAATTTATGGCTGTGTTTTCGAACACGTTGCAGATAAATTCTACTGCTGTCGCAGCGCCCACCTTTGGATCACAGTACACGGTTGTGAGATATAATCAAGTGTGTTGTGAGACGGGAAAAAATGGTCGATGTCGTGTCATTTGCCGTTTTTACGTGCGCCAACACAAATCGCTGAATTGAGTCAGCTGTCCCGAGCTGATAATGAATCTACTGGTTGGTGTTTGAAGTTGTTCGTGTTCTTGAATATGGTAACAGTGCTAACACGCCGTCACTCAACTCGCTTCTAGACGCTTCAACCACCCTCTTTCTTTGACAAGAACGATGAATCCTCGTTCTATTCTAGAGAACACATCTGTTCATTGCGCTCAAACTTTGTTGTTCACGTACCGAGTTATTGACGCTGTTTTATCTGCACTGACAGAGGTGATACCTGCTCAACTGACCAGTGTTTGTATTTTCTCTGTCTGTCTGTTTGCCGTCTGCCTGCCCGCATGCCCAACTCAAGTTTCTATCAACATAGCCGTAGATCGCTGTCACGTGGTTTGCAGGCGTTTTGTTTCAGTCTGCTTGTCTAATAATGACCAGTATATCTGAAAGTTTGCCTAGCTTGTTGATACCTCTCCACCATGCAGGCCTCTGCTTTCCTGCAGTCACACACTGTGAATGTATCTACTAGTTTGCATGTCTCGCTGTCTCTGTCTCTCCGTCAAGTATTCCTGTGGCTTCCATGGGATCGCAAACATGCCCAGAAAAGCAGGTTTAAGCGTCACTACCAAGACATTATCAGGTCAATATGTGTAAACTTTAATGAGTCGGCCGAACGTAATCATTTGTATCGACAATCAAATCGATTTAAATTGGCATAGTACTTAATTTATGCTGTTGGAATTCAACTCCATCAACATACATCACTAGTCACTCA
>LD346648.1:258813-269287 GCA_001465055.1 Ptychodera flava
CAAAGGGCAGGACAGAAGGCAATTTTGACAACTTATTAGCTGCGATCAGTTTACAAAGTTCAAAACATCGGATACATACATACATACATACATACATACATACATACATACATACATACATACATACATACATACATACATACATACATACATACATACATACATACATACATACAATCAAAGAAATGACAAACAGAAAGTACCGCGGGCTGGCAGTTTGACAAGGACACCGCGGCAAACGCTTAGAAATACCTAGACAGGTGACAGTACAACATTCATAAAAGGAGTCTCGCACACAGGGAAAATGCCGCGCATCAGACACAGAAATCAGTACATTAATAGAAGCCTCAGTGGGCAGACAAACAGAATGATTGATGGTCTCATCAAAATTAATAGTTGGAATGAAACAAGTCGGAGTTCAGGAAATGGCTCAATCGGTGTTGATGACCGTGATGCAGAGCTGTACATTTAAGTGGAACAATGAATTATACCTGTGCGTTTTCATTATCGCGGAACGAAAGTTACTGTTATATGACATTTTTACGACTTTAACAGCACTTCAGTCGCTGCACTTCTGCCGGGTACATAAATAGATATTGCCAGTATTTTTCACGACGGAGTCATATCGTGGATTCAATTTCATTAATTTTCCAACACAAAACTGCACTGACTGATTTCCCAAGTTACTCGCAACGATTTTAAGACTCTGAATATACGAGAGAGCTGACGCGAGAGAACGTTCGAGGGAGCGGCTGGGGAGGGGGACTTCATCGCCTGCGCGTCGAAATTCATATGAGAGAGGGACGACGTGTTGTTGTTGCTTGGCAACGGCAGCTGCAGTGAGCTTCTGACTGTGGCTCACGGAATGGGCTACAAACATAATTTTTCCCTAAGTGCCAAAGATGTTGAGCGCATTTACGTTATTAGTTCTGCTTCAACTTGGTTTGTATTTATATTTAACAGACTGTATGACTTTACGACTTCCCTGTGTCTCGCTGTCGTACTCAAGTACACACGCACGTATACACAAATAATATATATATATATATATATATATATATATATATATATATATATATATATATAATTCACGAATTATAATTTTGAGGATTTTTTCAATTTGAATTTATGTTCGAAATAGTCCTCGCTTTTCGTTTGTTTAAAACGACAACATAAATGACAACAGATTGTATGCGCAAGCGCAGTCCTGACAAAAATGTAGAATATACTGATCGTCGGTTTCCTTTCACTCTAACACTGACCCACCTTGAACTGAGTCACCTGGTTTGACCTTTTGTACTTTCTGCCCACACGTATACGTGCGTTACATTAATTCAATGAGCGGCGCTCAGATTTGGCCTGAATGTCATAATTGCGATATTGTTCCGAATTTCTAACTAAGCTGTCCCTCAGGGAAAACGCTACGAATATAATTTACAATTCGAAGATTTCCTTATGTTTTGCTTCCCACTCACTGTGATATTTCAAGGACCTGTTTGAAAAAATAATGTTATCCACAGTAATCATTGTTATTGATATCATGTGATTAATATTGATTGACTTGGCCCCGGGCGCACATGACTAGTATCCCCGCTGCCCTTTGGCAGAAAAATCTGATTACCTCGCCAAGTCTACAAAAGGTCGTAACAAAATCTGCTAAAGTATCAGTATCAATCATACAAAACGGATGATTGATGAAACTTTTTTACAAGGATCCCAAATTTTCCAGTATGTTATCATAGGCTCAGCCAAAAAAAGGTAAACATTGTTTTACTTATGATACAAGTCAAAACAAATAGATATTTGTTTATCGCGTACAATACTGGATGAATGGCCGATGTTATACGCTCTGATTTGAGGTCGTTTCCCTTATGTCTATTGTGTCTTAGTAGCTTGTACGTGCGAATAATTTATTTTTCTCAAGCACTGCTCAAGCAATGCTCTATTTTGTAAAGCGCTGTGATGGTTTGAAAATTATCGAGCAATATAAAATGGGATTAGTCAAAAAGAATTTCTCGTTAAAAAAATTTTCAGACAAAATGAACTGTATTTTTTTTCTGTATTTCCCTTGTATCCTCCCCGACTAAGAAACGGATTTATTTGAAACGGCTGCTGACGGCCATCAACCCAGGACACACAGCTGACGCTGATCGGAGAGCAATAATTCTACCTTCGCGCACCGATGAACTCATATCCCCGGCTGCGTTGCCGGGTCGCCCGTATATCAAATTTAATAAAGACGTCGAACTCGCTGGCGACATCTCGGAGGGGTCGAAGTAATGATAGCCAGGGCAGGTAATCCGTGGACTGGTATTTGTATTACACAGGCTGCCATGGTTGACGAATCGATGCCAATAAAACAAAGCCTCGCTGCTGTATTAATCAGAGAGGCATGTGAGTTTTGCCCGTCCAAAGAGCCTTGGTTACGTTCTTCGGGGGTCAAATCAGGTCATGAAATTCAAATGAATTCTATTTACTATTCCTGAAACGTAACCTGAAAGGTTGCCGAACGGTCGACGCATAACTTCATGTTGTTCCGCATCGCTAGATAGAAATACTAATGTCCAATTCTTTCATTATATTTGTATCATGGCCCTTAATTATTGTTTCTTTAAAAGTTGGACATCTAATCAATAAATTGCGATTTTTAAAAGAAACTAATATCAAATGAAAGTCGGAAGATAGTGTGTAATGTCAAATTGTGAACTGCGAAATAAATATTTGACAGGCATAACATACTTTGAGTTTAAGAGAAAGGGACAGCTTTGTTACGATAATTGTTTGTAAATTCGCATAATGTTTGATACATGACGCCATGGAAGCGATTTGTGAGCATGATGCTCAATAGCAATAACGGTTTCGATATGAAACGACCCTTATTTTGCTGTCGATTGTGTCAGTATCGAATCGTAATTTTCTCGACGGATTTTTCGCATTTCCAAACTTAGCGTTTGAAGGAGTGGGTCCGAAGTAAAACGCAACGAGTTTCGGTGGCGATGTACGTGTTTTGCACTAATGGTTTCCATGGTCCCTTGGTTATAGGTACGAGTTACGAACGGACATCAGTGTGGAAATTTTCTTTTTAATTTAGTGGCATTATTTGATAGCATAATTTAGTGTTGTAGTCTATTTGATATCCTCACCACAACAATGAGAGAGAGAGAGAGAGAGAGAGAGAGAGAGAGAGAGAGAGAGAGTTCTCTCCATATAGACAAGATAATAAACAATGGCAACCGATAAACGTCTTTTCCCGGACTCTCGAAGCGCCCTCTATAGAAAAACACTGCCAATACTGTTTTGGATAAATGTTTGGCACAGAAAGTGTTGCGCACGGCTTACCTCTTCAAAAAACTAATTTAAAGTTCTTGATATTGAGCAATTATATCACCACCGGAAGAGCAGATTTTCCCACAACTTGACACATAAATCTTGTATTAAATGGACACAGCTGTGGTCTCTAAAAGACGTGTCTCTATCGATCGATTTATCTTATGCTCCTTTCTATTCGATGTTACCGATAATTAAATTTTATTAATCATGATGATTCATTAAAAAACAAAGCTATTTAACAGGTTACGGGTACAAAATATATCAGGACATTTATCAAGTTGATATTGGACGGAAATGTATCAAAATTTACAAACATTCGAGTTGAGATGTGATCGAAAGCGATGGCGAAAACATTTTCCCCTGCCGACGATGCCTCTCATACATACATACATTCATATTTCTCTCTGACCTTGAGAACCTAGACTGTTAGACGAGGAAAACCGAAGGTAATCATCGGCAAGGCCATATCCCTCGGGGGCATTCTCAGATAAATTGCATTACAGCGTCTTATCAGTAAATATTCCTCAAATCGCCGCTGATTTGATGGATTTTCTAGCCTTGAAAGGATGAAGTTAGCCAGCAAGGCGTGAATCGGCCAGCGGTGTAGAAATTGACAAATGTCGATCGTGTCGGTTTCTGTAGGGAAGTGACCGATTGACATTTTGATATATGAAGTTCTGTGCCTGTGCGTCTATATTTCATTGTCATAATTCAACATGTTATAATTGATACCGTAGGGAGTAGACTTTTAAAAAATGTGTCTTTGGCATTGTATGTATGTATGTATGTATGTATGTATGTATGTATGTATGTATGTATCTATGTATCTATGTATCTATGTATCTATCTATGTATCTATCTATGTATCTATCAATCGATCTATCTATGTATCTATCAATCGATCTATCTACGTATCTATCTATCTATCTATCGATCTTTCTATATATCTATGTACGTCTATATATCTATACATAAATTAAAGTCATCCAAAATTTTATTATACTCTGTGTCATGGCAAATTAGCCCTCGAANCCCCCCCACCTCCCCGGTCTCATATGGTGAAGTGTACGGTGTCAAACGATTATTTTCAAACTGACAAATCAGTGATCGCCTCTCTCGACTGCAATGTCTTATGTATCTTTTGTACTAGTGTCGAAATAAAGTCTGTAAGTGTTTGAACAGGGAGCGTGTCAGTGATTTGCACATTAATCAAGTTTAGAGTCAGGGATCGATTAACATAACTGACATCGACGTGTACATGAAGTTAGAGGTAACGGAGCCCCGGAGACTGAGCATGGATATCGAGTCGATACTCTTCGGAGAAAATGATAAACACAGTAAAAAAAAAATGTATATCTCGTGCTTGAAAAGTTGGAGGATGCGATCGGAATATTTGTGTTTCTGGTCTATTATTGCCCGTTCCGATATTGCAAGTCTTGAATTTCTGATCATAGACACAGTCACAAGGAGTAATTTATTGATCTGTCACGGATGATTCTCAACACTGATACCGCACAACAACAACAAAGCTAACGCACTCCTACCACATACATCACGGCAGTCGTTCAAGTCATCGACCGACCGATAAAAGTCAACTAGGCTATTGATGAACGGACTTTTCGATCTATGTAACGTTCTGCTTTCACTCTTCGCTCACTTAGTCACATCGATCGATCAACATGAATAAGCGTAAAGACCTTTACGACGATTCAAATTATCCTGATGTGTAAAGTTATCAAGATCGCTTGTTAGCACTAGAATGTTTAGGCTACTTTTATTGGCATTTTAATATCATTTTACTATTATTTTCATATGTGTTTCTTTATTGTTCATTCTGCAGGACAAAGTCGATTCGGAAAAGTCGTACCCGCCGATGAAACCATGGCTGACTCCTCCGAGCATGACATCGACGCCGATGAAGGCGGCGAAGCGGACGGCGCCGCCTCCCCTGGACACTGGCAACAACAAACGGGAGCGCAGAGACACGGGGGTGGCACGGAACGTCGAGGGGCAGACGTTCCCGAGGAGCGAGTCACAACGAGAGCTGGAGAGGAACAGAAGAAATTCGAGAAAGTCCTCGAGCAGTAGCAACAGTACCCTGGATAGGATGCGACGCGGCAGTAGCCGCGCTGCCGTGGAATTCACCAGCGGGGATGACTCAATCGATTTTCGTCTCGACGACTTTGACAGCGGCAACCGGGGAAACAACGCCATGCTGACCGGGTTTAAGAACAGAGGGCCGGGAGAGGGTTACCGCTCGTTGAGAAGGACCCAAAAATATGAAGATACTCACCAGACACGATATAGTATTGCGGTTGAAGTGGTCAAGGGACGGCCGTTGTCTGGCGCCAGTGACGGCGACAGCATGGACACTGACGACTTGAGCAGTGTAAGCGAAACGCTCAGCACGATATCGTCCGTTGACTGTATCAATTTTGTCGATTCCGTGTCCAACGCGAGCACCGATGTTACAGAAGACGACGGTACGTCGTTCTCGTCCCAGTCGGACACCTCGTCTGTGCCCAGCACTTGCACGCGTGCCTCAACATTGACAGCTCACAGCCTGCAGGAAGTCGACTCTGGTAACAGCAGCAAGACTAACTCGATGGTTTACGACCGCTTCGCTCCGCTGAGTGATGCATACATCGACGACGAGCTGCTACAGCAAGATGAGCAGTGTGTCCCCATGGAAACGGACGACTGCGTGATGACGTCACCGATCTTCGATGATCATCGCCTTTCTTCGAACAGCAGATTGCCGGATGACGCCGACATCAGCGAGATAAGTGGAGGTTACCGAACGAATTCTGATGATGGGGTCGTCGACCCGTACGACCTGGCAAAGCTGAAGTACGCAAGAGTGGTGTCACTGGCCGAGACGGGCTACGCAAGCGACGACGACGTTCTCAACACAGATTCCTCGGGCGAAAGTATCCGAGAGGAGCCGTCGGCAATCGGAAGAGATGATAGTGCGATCGGATTAAGTGCAACTGAAAACTTCCTTGAAGAAAGTGCCGAGGAAGATCGGTTGACGTCATCATCAGACAGCGGCTGGACGACCCCTGACCGAATCAATCGATTAGCTGCAAGTCATGCTTATCGGCCTCCAACAACAAGTGCTGATGATGCAAAGCAGTACGGCGACCGCTCGGGCTCCACCGCCGTCATAAACAATCTCCACGGGCCCAAACTTGAAAAACACGACTCTACAGCCGGTGACGCAACCGTGACGTCACGCGGTGCGACCACAGACGAAAACTCCGTCGTTAAATACAGGAAGAGGGGGAGGAGCGGCAGCAGAGATGAGACCGACTTGTCGCTAGGCTACAAACGCGGCACTAAGAGACACAGCCTAGTCACCATAACAACGAGACCAAAGTCGGACTACTTTGCCGAGTATGCAGACCTTACCACAGGCAACGTTCAAGGAACGCCCGACCGATTAGGAACGGGCAGCGTCGATTGCATTGGCCGGGAAAACAGCCTTCTTGGGTTTGATAACAACGGCGTTCTTCGCAGATCCAAATTCGGCAAAAGGGAAAGCACTTGTACCGTTCGTCGGTCGTCCTGCTACTCCACACTGTCCCGAAACAGCGTCTTTCAACAGGCGAACGATGACGAGTACACGAAAGTCACTTACAGGACACCAACCCACAGTCGCCAACCCGACCTGAGAGTGCGCGTTGAGGACCACCTGTTCCGAGTTCATTCAGTCCTGATGAAGGAGACAAGTGGATATTTTAGGGGTATTCTTTCCAGCGACTGGGCAGAAAGTTTTCACATCCGCCAGGGGCAAGCGGTTGAGTTTATGTCCGCTCCACCAACGGTGGAAGCCTTTCGTATTTTGATGGATTTCCTCTACTTCGGGAAGATGGAAGTTACCCCCGAAAAGACTGAGGAACTTCTCGCTGCAGCCGACTTCCTGCAAATAGTTCTGCCTGGAGACGTTATCAGCAAACAGTTGAACATCTTCAACTGGGAGTCGAAACAGAGGCTTTGCAGCAAGTACAACTGCAAGAATGTCCACCGCACGATCCACCACTTCGTCGCCGATCATTTCCGACACCTGGGGCATAGCTTCGGCTACCGTACCAAGGGAAAGAGTACAAAAGAATCGGTGGCAAGGAAGTGCGGCCAACTCGGGGAGTTCACGAGGCCGGCGCTGTCGTTGGTTTACCTCAGCCGATTGCACCACGGTTCCGAGTGCGAGCACAGCCTCTGCTGTTACGACAGCAAGACCAAGCGATGGTTCGAGATGGAGAAGTTCCCTCGAGTGCTTCCGATTTCCGCGAATCGCAGGTGGTTCGCGCACGCGCACAATTTGTACGTGAGCCTGCAGGACGAAGATCACATGTTCGGCGACGGTTCAGGGGTCATCCTCGAATACAATGCCAAGTCCGCTGTGTGGGACGGCGAAATACCGATAGTTCCGACTTCGAATTCCATCAACGGCATCACAGCGACGTCCGGACCCGATGGTCGACTGTACATCTTGGAGAGCAAGTGTCCTCCGCGAACGAAGATCGCCACTGTTCGGCAAGCCACAAACAGCACAGAGATTGCCGACACAATTTGGCTGTATGTGTTCGAAAAGGGCGCCAAACTGAGACAGAGATGGGACCGCTTCGCCGTCACGTTGAAAACAAACGAAATCGACGGTCCGGGGCAGCTGTACTTCTACGACGTGTGCCACTGCAGCGGCCAAATCTACTTCCTGTACACCAAAGCCAAGTGTCCATGTATCTATCTGGGGAGTTTGGTGGAACTGAAGACTCCGTACGGTACTGATTGGTCCGCTACCGAGGAGCTGGTCATCGGTGGTCCGTACATGCACGTAGGACAGTCTATCAGACGCCTGTTGACCGATGGAAAGGATTTGTATGTTGTAGTGACCAGCAACAAGTGCATCCTGATCAAGCGCCACCATCGACAAAACAAAACCCTCGAAGAGATTGCGCGCTTCGATAACAAGCATAACCTTTACAAGTACGTCTCACACGACCAAAAACGAGCCACGGATGTTGCCATGGTTGCTAACAGAATCTACATCTACAACTTCCCAGAGAGCAAAATGATCTGCTGTTATAACCTGGGCGCGAAAAAGTGGTCGTGCGTGCGCATGCCTCCCCGCGTGCTCTCGCATCCGTACGACACGATCCAGTTACTGGCGCTCGATATTCCTCGGGACTTTGCAAAAGTTGCACGGCCGATACTAACATAGGACAGCTCTTACATTCACAAACCTCGTGGTTGAAGAAAACCAGCAAAACCGCTCAAACGCGCAAAATTGAAATATTTCTTCAGTGCTCTTGAACAGTTGATAAGTTGCTGTATAGTTTGTCAGCGACAGGACATCATTCGACTCGTACTGTTATGGCTACTGTGTAAGCCAGACAAACCATCAATGATATTTTAAGGATGTAGAAACCTGAAATATTCTGATTGGTCAACACAAAACGGACACTGCAAGACCCGAATAGTGATGTAAACTCGACCTGTTCGTAAAAGCAGGACAATGCCGTACCCGGACGATTGTGAAAAATACTGGCTCCCGAGCAACTTTCATAACATTCTGCTTGTAACATAGTTTACCCGCTTCGCAAACGTCAGAAAGGCAACATGTGTGTGATTTCAAAGCCCGCAAAATAGAACTTTCCTCGATAACTTCATATGGAAACGTAAAAGTCAAATAAGAAAACATAAAAATTTACACTACCGAGAAATGAACGGGGTCTTATGATCAGTCTGTATATTACTTATTGAAACACTTTGCTTTCATTTCTAAACATTATTTTGGTTTCTCATCTTCAAGACATGTGAAACGTCAATTTTTTTCTCCTGTGGACATTTCGTGACAAAGACAACACTAACCAGATCAAGTTGTCTCGAGTGATTGTCTCTCTTATCTGTGTTGAAATCTACAGTACCATAGCCAAAGAGAACGGCAAACCGCTTAAAAGACCAGAAAATGAACTCTGAAAAGCCGATATACGACATAAGCAAAGTAACCTACTGCTCCGATATGCTTGGTGTTCAATTGTTTTTTGACGTAGCGCTGCTCATAGTAATCAGCGTGCGTTATATATATTTTTTCCTTCTAACTCGGGCTCATTCTGGTAGCCGGATGGGGTCACAAAGTGAAACTTTGCCTTGAAGACTGACTACGGGGATGACAATTTAAACGCACATGATTACTCATGATTGTGAAGACGGACGATTTCCCCCAGTATAATCCTTACTCGCTCGAGTATCTGTATACTAGATGTCCCATTATGCTTTCGCAATTCCCTCTTCCCGGCAACACTTGATTACCCAGATGCATTGTGAGCGCCATACAGACGCCGAGCACAGACAACCAATCTAACTGATCCATTGCGCCTTGTTGATTTCCCCCAGAAATCGAAATACACCACGTATTAAGTAGCTGTCCTCACATCCGAGAAATGGTAAGAAAAGTTGTGATTCTAATTTCATGAATGTAAAACTAATTTTTTTTTATGGTTCAGGGAGAACGACTCTTTGGCAAATTTTGTGTCTGGAAGAGCAAGTTTTTCTGTATTTCAACTTCATTTTTATCTCATGTGATTTGACTTTGCCCTAAAAGCGTGACAATGCCCTAGGCGAAAAGCCCCAATTGGTTACCGGTGTGGAGAAAAAAAAACTCAATAGCAACGACAATTGCCCACTAGGTATCAAACAGATGATCTTATCGACCGCGTGCCTTCGCTCAAATTATCAATCACACACAATTCTTGTTTTCGACAATCGTGAATCGACACGCTCTCTTGGAAAGAAATCCACCGTGCCTTGCCAATAATGACCGTGCAGGGGCATCGCCATGGAAACAAATGATTCCTGCGGAAATTACCGCTCTCCCTCCGTCATCTGTGGCTCTAAACGATCTAGCGAGGAGATACAGTTCCAAGGTCTCTAGCGATACAGAGCGGATCTTTTTTGCTCTGGTTTGCTTCTGACGTACATTCGCGAGATCGATTTCAACCGTGGTTCGTCTGAAGACGGGATTTTCTGCGTGATGAAATGGCTTGTTGGAATGTTTGTTGGCGATCTATCTGCTGTCGGCTGTTATGACAACTCGCGTCATCCTGATTACAAAGCAACAATGTAACATATTCGGAACACGAAA
>LD346648.1:281044-298201 GCA_001465055.1 Ptychodera flava
TCGCCCAACCCCCTGTCGGGATCTAGAAACAGAGGCAGTCACAGCGGCGACCGGGCGGTGATTGACGGAACAATGTTGTTGCATCATTGAAGACGACAAATCATAAATCAGTATCGACATGATGTATAGATAATGAGACGAAATGCAACATTCATCATGATTAGTACCAGGAAATTTCATGATAGGTTTCCTTGTAATTTTGTCCGTAAATGGAGAAAATTGAATGTCGACTTGATGTTTTTTCCTCGCAGTTAATTCGATCATGATATGCCTTAAAATTAAAAAACATATGTCAAGTATTACAACCTTGGTAACTTGTCAGGTAAGGCGCTTTAAATAAAATTCTTTGTTTGCCGTCCGCGTGCTGTAGATTTTTAAAGAAATTAAGAAAACAAACACAATGTTAACACTATTACAAAAAAATATTATTTTTCCAAAAAAGGAAACCAAATTAAAATGAGCTTATGATTAATACACTTGTGTTTTTGTCTGTGTTTGTTTTTTTCCCAGCTGGCTGGAAGGTTTTTCAAAAATCCAAGAACGGCAAACAAAGAATTTTCTTTAAATTGCCTAAATTAAAAAATGCAAAACACAGTAAAGTGAAATGATACACTTGAAAAGATACATAAACAGACATGGGATACACGAATAAATTGCGGGTGAAAATACTCATCGAAATGGCCGAGTAGCTAGCGTAATTGACTTCGGCATAAGGTAACGTTGGATTCGCTGAGCCAAAAATGTAATTTACAGGTAGGCTTTCTCGATAACATTTCAACTGATTGTCATTTTACCCACTCTACACGAGGAAAGAAAATTCTTAAGGAAATTCTCAGTAATTTTGTTATTCTTAGCAAAATGAAACGTAATTTTGTTCGCTTTAATCGACTGAGCCACGGACGCATTATGACATACACCCTAGGATCGATACTGGAAATTCTATTTGTCGCCTTCCCTTGGTAATATCTGAGAAACCGATCTCGGAAACACAATTTAATAGCCGTATTAATATGAATCATCATTCGGATAAAACATTATTCCTAAACTGCCGTTTGCCCAGGTACCACACGGCTGAGACAAATTAAGAAATATCCTCCGAAGGAAATGAAAGATTTTATGTTATTGCAATCGTTGGGGCCTATTTCGTATGGAGTCGAATATTCACGCAGTTTACGTTCACGTGAGGCGCTTTCACAGAAACTGAACATGATATCTTAAACCTGCTTTTATGGTCGTTTTCCTACTTGCTCTTTTTCTCCTTTTTTTTTTTGATTTCAGGAAGATGAGTAAGGTTTAACTTAGCTTAAACATAAACATGTATAGTCGTCGCTATAATATGGCATCCGTGTGTTCCGACATTGTTTTGATGACTATTGGAGAAAAAACACGTGTTGTATTTCAAAACTTGGAACTTCGGTTAGTTTGTACTCGCTGTGGCGTACTGCCTGATATATAAACGGATGACAAAAAAGTGGAAAATGTTGGATTTGACGGAAAAGCTCTTTGTGGACGAAAAAAATCAAAGTTATTAGCGGCAGAATACACATGTGCATTGCTGTCTGTCTTGTATTTCACGCCCAACCTTTGCCGTGGCAGAAATAGCACTAATTAAGGCAGCTACGGGAGACGCATCTTGAATTACACGCCTGAGAGCGGCTCTGTCACCATAGCCGCCCAATTATAGCGCGCTGAGAGACTGGGGATTCAAAAAATAACTGGGTCAGTCCACACTCCGGAATTGGACTTTGTCTTCCAAGATTTCTACATCACATGACACATATTAAGTCCCAAATCGAGGCTTTGTCTAAAAAAAAATCGTCACGTATCCACATTTTCTATCAAGGGGCGATCTATCTGTCGTTCGACTGACACGGTAGTAAAAGTCACAGCAAATCTCAGAAATGCCAAAAATGTTCTGTGTTGTACGTGAACGCTGTTTGACAAGACTACCAAGGTCGATACGCATGTGTGTTTATTTTGCTACAGGCTGGGTTCAACAGTGATGTACTGACGTCAATGAAATTCAAGGGCAGCGAAAGCAAGGAAGATAAACCTAATTAATGCCATGATACTTGCGGAATTTCCATGCTGGCCAGATTGCAATCTAACTTGTATGTATGTATATGTTTGTATGTATGTGTGTATGTATATGTGTGTGTATGTGTGTATGTATGTATGTATGTATGTATGTATGTATGTATGTATGTATGTATGTATGTATGTATGTATGTATGTATACATGCATACATGCATACATGCATGCATGCATGCACGCACGCATGCATGCATGTATGTATGTGTGTATATTGGTTGGTTGGTTTATTACCATGAAAAGTAGTAGTACACTTCACAAGTCATAACAGGCAAATACAAAATTTACATTTCAGTGGTAATGTGGAGCCAGAAAATATAGCTGTTCGCTAGTCGAGCCTGGCCAATTCACAAAATATAAATTAGTTAGGTAAACATGTACGCTGTTATACAAAGAGTTCTACAAGCATTATTTTATATTTATATGATACAAGTTCGATATATATATTTATCATATACTCATGCCCATATTGCTACATCCTAGTGACGTTCAACGTAAAATATCAGCCGTGATATTTCACGATAAACGTCGAGATATGCACGATGAACGTCATCAGTTTTAGAGTTTTCCCGAACTACATTAGCAGTTTGTTGGTAAACAACGTAAACAACAAAATGGCTGCCGCTCCCCGCCTGCGATGCGATGTCGCCGACGTAAAAACTTGAAGGGCTTCGAGGAACACGGGTATTTCTGGTTGCAAAATACGGAAATATCACGTTGAGTCTTGAAATGTTTTCCCATGGTATTTGTTTGGTCAAGTTCTAGCAAACATTCTGCCGTTCGCACGGCGCCGGCACTGTGCACGGTCTCCACCGAACAGGTAGTGAGCGCGTGGCGTGACAGCGATGTCGCGCGCGCGACGACTGTTGACATGGCAACTCTAAAGGTAAAGTAACAAAATGGCGTCCCCTCTCCGCCCGAGCTCCGTGCCATACGACGATCGAAATCAGGATAGATTTAAAGTTGAGCAGTTTTTGATCGGTTACAGTTGTAATAGCATATTGCACCTTAAAATCTTCCTTCTGTATGACGATGTTTGTATCCCGGTGTCTTTCTTCTTGGGTTTCATTGAGATATGGACGACTTGCAGCGATGTCGTGCGTGATGTTGACATCCTCGTCGTATACTTTATGAATGAAGCCTGTTCACATAAACATTCTGATATTTATGCGCAAGGCGTAATAAAGTAAAGCCTCAAAATTAAAGGTTTTTCGTTCTATTTGTAAAAATTCCCTAAAATTATGGGCATGGGTATATGATAAATCGGTTATTACCCAATATCGCCTGTTCCTTGTGTCGTATCAGCATGAGTGTCATTTGTGCTGCGTCAGACACTCGACTTCGTCTCGTGTCTGACGCAGCACAAATGACACTCATGCTGATACGACACAGGAACAGGCGATATTGGGTAATAACCTCTAAATATATATATATATATATATATATATATATATATATATATATATATATATATATATATATATATATATATATGAATAATATTTCTAGACACTTTGGAGAGGTTGGTATAGATCTTTTCAATATGCCGGATTCCCAATCCATTTTCATTGAAAGGTTTGAATGAACACGACTCAATATGCTATTTTTCTTTTGCAACAGGCGTATTTGCACAGCGTTTTCTCGTATAAAGCGTTTGCTGTGTCAACAAGGGACCCTGGTTACAAATACGCTGACAAGGTATTATTCTGACCGCATTTGAAAAAATGCAATAAGTTTATCCGATTGCGATTGATAATTTTCACGAAAAAACGATAAAGGTGGAAAGAATTGAAAGTACGATAAGCAATTTTCCAAATGTCTCCAGACGACAAAATATTTGAATACCAGGCTTGCATCTAGGGTACCTACAACGTAAATATCAAAGGCAATCACATTTATAATCGGGAAGAATTATCGATGAGGTGACCCACTTTTACTAATCTCGTCCCACTGAGTTTTTTTTTAATGCGAATCTGGGGATTCCTGCGGGACCTTAGAAGCTAAATACACGGGAAATCAAATGTAGCTGTTTTAGATAGAATATGATCTGGCTACAGAGTGTGTGAATATCTTAAAAACACAAAATGGTTCATTTGTGTAAGTTTGTGAAATATGTACGGTACCTCTGCCAGGGCGGCCAGCAGACTAGCCTTATAGGATTCGGGAACAGGCGAGTGCAAGACAAAGCTCTCTTCGAAATGATAAGGCGACTAGCTACCGTCGAAATTACGGATTTGCTATGAAAATGACGAAAAATGAAAAGAGATACAAGGAGCAATTCTTGTCACATGTGAAACTTGACAGATGTTGCGTGATCCCAAACTTGAAAGATATTGCGTGCTCCAAAATATCAGCGACGGCGCCCTCTACGGACAGGAGAGCAAAAAGTACAGCATCGCTCCGATGAACTTTTCAGCTGGGCGGCAGAGGGCGTTTTTTGCGGCATGGTCGATGAGTTTGGAAAGACATACGAAAATATACACATAATCCTTAAGCATAAGGCGGAATCTCACCATCAGTGAAGATAGTACAATTGCAACGAAGCAACTTAAGATATTATTGACCGTCAATATCACAAATATTCTAAAAAGATAACAATATGTTGTTCTCGACACAGGCCATGGGACTTGATATTAACACTCTGTACTATGTTGTCTCCGCATTGCATTATAAGTTACCAGGTAAGCGAGTCGTGTTACATCCCCAATTTGAAAAACAAACGAACAAATCACAAAAATCAATGTTGACAAATGCATTTGGTCGAATATTCTCATGGTTCAACCGATCCAACATTGCAGTGCGTTCTCCCTATTGACGTCTAAGCAGACAGAAGACTCCCCACGCCGACGATGTGCTTGTCCGTCATCAGTCGAGTAAACTTGTGGAATACGACATCGCGGACGCCACCTGCCATTGAAAGTGGATACTTGCGAAAGGAGGTGATACCTCCCTACCTCCTTGACCTTACTAAGTGGGAACGCGTTATTTTTCACTCTCATACAAGTGGCTTATCGTCAGGCAATGATGAAAAGTTACATCAACATAGGTTGAAATAATTTTAAGATGTTCATACAGCCCCTCCCTCCCGTTTACAAGGATCATAAATTACGCCTTGCTGTATGTACGATTATGTGGCAAAAACTGTGAATCACTACCGCATGTTTAAATGACTCGGATGCTATCTTCTGTCAGTACCCAGTACCCCCTTTGCTGTCTATATGGGTAAAGTTAGTTTGTTCCAGTCCGTAAGTGAAGGCTTATGGAGGTGCCATAGCCTTTTGTTTACCATTTTATGAGTAAATTTCCTTACAGACAGATTGACCCCTAACACTGATCTTTATAATTGTGTCCAGTGAGTAGAAACATCACATCAACACTTCAGTTCGGAACGGCGAACTGTTTTAAAGGGGCAGCCCCCAGTCCCCGGTTCACGCATTGGTAGTGGGTGACATTTTTGTTCCCCTTTAAAAGTTGTGCACAGTAAGTCAATGTTGTCAGAGATAAATTGAGAAAAAAATTGCCCCTTTAATGAAGAGAACACACGCACTTGTCCCTTGTCCCTTCTTCAAGGATTGCAAGCTATAATCGGACACAGGGCGGGTGGACAAGTTTTGGCCTCGGGGCTGTAAAAAGTAGCTTTTACTGTGTGGCAATACGAAATCTGTATGGAAATTTAAATAGAAATCAGTCTTGCTGCCCATCGTCATTACGCACATACAACATAAACAGCACTGCATTCAGAGGTACAATTCTCTGACATGGAGAGAGTATCAGGTAGACCCGGAGACAGTGACTTTATCACTGTGTCATTATTCAATCCTCAAGTCCCTTACTCAGTACCAATTGAAAGTTCCTTCAGTCAGCAGGTATACATCAAGTAATATGCTTATCGACACTGCGCAATGAATATTATGAACACCCATCAAATGAATAAATTACCGATGATTACAGGGCCAGGCGATTTTAATGGTAAACCTTAGACAGGATAGTGGATGATTGTCTTTGATAAACTCATCTTTTTAATTCATCTTGTTCAAAAGCGGCAGTGTTCAATCTCTGGTTGCCGCATTAGTGGTAATTGATATTGACTGTTAATGTTATATTGGTGCTTTGTCCTCCTTTGAAAGCTGTGCACAGTTAATCAATTTGCTCAGTGATAAAACTAATAAAAGAACTTTCAGCTTTTACGGATTTGTTCAAATGGTATTTCAGATTGCTCTCGTCACTGAAGGTTGTTTGTGCTTGTTTTTTTTTTTTCAAGTTGCTGTCGTTCATCCCATGTTGCTTAATGCGTCACGTTGTTAAGTATCGTTTCCTTTTTGGCATTGTTTGCATTTTGCCGCTATTTGCCGTACAAATTTAGAAAGCATACATAAATAAACGGATAGAATGAATGGATGGATGGATGGACGAATGGATGGATGGACGGATAACGACGGAACGAAAGAATGAATGAATTAGTCAATGAATGAATGAATGAATAAACGAAAGAATGAATGAATTAATGAGAGAATGAATGAAAGAATGAATGAATGAATGAATGAATGAATGCAGGCATGAATAAATGAATGAATGTGAAATGCGTGGAGTTTGACCTTCGATATTGACATTTCAATAAAATCTGACCCTTTTTGTAATGTAAAGCAGAATGCTATACGGTCACAACTTAAGAGGTCAATGTCACCTAAAATTGCTAAATACAGAGTCGACACGTCAGCGATGCCCATGGGCTACATCACGGTCAGAGTCTAAAGCCACTCGTGACGTATGACTGTCTTTGGATATGGAGGTTGCACCACGTGTATGTGCTACTTCCATATTGTGGGTAAATAATAATGTTATTTCTTAAGACAGCAAGAAAGGTTTCATTTTCCTTCGATGTAACTTCTAACTTTCATTGTTCTTTTTCTGGAAAACAAAACTGTCCACTCCTTCTTTTCCTCCATAAAGTATGTTCAACCAAAGATAGACCATCATCGAGAAAAAGATTTCTCCAGGGTCTATGGTTCAACTTGATACAAAGATTATTCGCCGTGCAAGCAAAACGTAAAGCGTGCAATATACAATCTTATTGTTGGCGAAATAATGGTATGTTGTCCCCGGGCAATAGGGTTCAGCCATTATGAATTATGATATATATTTGACATAACACACATTGTGCGATTACAAGCTTAACACAGCAGAGCATTTTAAAGACATTTACTCTGTCAATTGTCCCTCTATCACCATGCGAGAAGGGGCTGTGCTCTACCCCACTTTTCTAAACGATTTCAGGAGTAAACTAGAAAACAAATTTCACATCATAGTACAAATAATTAAAAAGTTACTAGGAATGGGGCTTTGAAATCGGGAAAACAATGAAATCTAGGAAAGATAGTTAATGTATGTGAATTGAGTTGAGAGTCCAAACAAGCTATGAACACAATAGGTATTGTCTTTAATGAACTAATAATCAATCGGTGATGTCGTCATTATGCTGTTGTCGTGTATTTTGTCCATTGATAACATAAAGACATGATGAACTCTCTGGATCACGTACGATACTTCAAAATTAGCGCTTAGTCACAGCGTAATTGTAATTTCTTGAGGCTTTGTAGGGAAGGAATTCTGATCAGAACTCCGAGTATGGACGTTGTCTGCACCGCAGTCCCTCCATCGCGATGGAGGGTCTGTACCTGCCCTAACAAGCTCTTTCAATTTTCAGTTGCAAGTTTTTTTTATTGTGTCGGGGTTTAATTCATATTGAAATTCGGTGTAAGACAAAACTATCGCAGAATAATATGAGTACAATGGGTTTATTACTCCCTGAAACATGTTACCATTCAATTGTATATTCCTTTCTTTTTTATAAATGGTAACTTTTATCTTTGTGAACAATGAATGTGAAAAAGCCGCGGATGTCCCGGAAATCAAATTATAATCCTGACTGTGACAGGTAATTGAAGTATATTGTTCGGTTAGACTTTAGACTTGTTTATAGACTAGGTTGAAGACAATGAATTAAACAGAACAATACCGCCATGTTTGATAGAGTCACACATACCCTGGTTTGAATTGTGTCGACAAAGACAAACGACGAGCAGCGAAATGGTGTACATCGCTGCATAATCATGATTGCTTTGTGTGGTGTTAGGCGAGCAACTACCATTATTGACAGGCGGGCAGAAGACGACTATAGAATAATTCAACAACTGTTGAAACTTTAATGGTTTTGCGATGTAAAAAACCGACAATCTTCACTTGAAATTGTGAGCAAACACTACAATAATGGTAGACTCGGTTCAAGTCTGTGATTTTTGAATGTTTTAGTGGAGTGAACGCGACGATTAGTGTTTTATATATTTTCATGTGAAACGCATGAGTGGAGTGGACGCGATGAGTGGGGTAAACGCTATACAGGAGAGTTTCACCCGGAATCACAAATCCGGCAGAAACTAACTCACTACTGCGCAGTCTCAAATTAACGCGTTCGATCGCTGGGAAAACCTGGCCAGGGCTGCCAAATTCGGAATAGATTTGCACGAAATAGGAGAGACAGAAGAGAATTTATTATAAATGATTTTCTTTCTTAGAAATTCACTGACTTGAACCAAGTCAACAATAATGGCTACAGGTCATTAAGAAAGAAAGACATCCGTCCACCTTTAACACTTCCCGGTGACATTTGGACTTCAATCTCTTACAATACTGTTTTGATCTACCACTTATGGGGGCTCATTTTGAAGTTCATGGAGTAAATAAACTTTCAACCCACTTATATTTGTGAAAATCGAAAATTTTAGTTTTTCCCATAGATTTAACACGGGGATGGCGGCCATTTTGAATTTCAAGTATCGGGAAATACTGGGTAATTTCTTTATCAAATTTTGCACTGTTGCCCTTATTTATATTCTTGATTTCGAGAAGGAATTATGTAAAGTTATCTTACGGAACGATTCAGTAAAAGTTTAAGTCTCTAAATTTCCGGACGAATACTACTTTAATGAATATCTGAAACCAGAAATAAGTTTCCTTTTAAGAGCATCTATTGTCATTTTATTCATTACCATCGAACTAGAGCTAGTGGATTTCGGACTCTCAAACTTTAAAAATTCTTTTCTGGTCTACCACTTGCGGGGAATAATTTAAAGCTCTTGTGGTGCAAGGAAACGTTTCACCGGCTTAGATTTTCGAAATTCGAAAATTGATTTTTTTTTTCCGTCGAGCTAACACAGGGATGGCGGCCATTTCGAATTTAAATATCGCTAAATCTTGGGTTATTTGTTTCTCTAGTACCAACATTTGCCACGGTGACCCCCCCCCCAATTTTTATTCTTGATTTTGAAAGAGAATGGTTGAAAGATTCCTTAAGGAAAGTTTGAGCAAAAGTTAAAGTCTTTCACTTTCGAGGCACATACTACCTTAAATTAGCCCATGTTTATCAAACGGTGTAGCTCGGAGGGACTTGAAAACACACAATAGTCGTGGAGTGTAATGTATTGAATATCGTTCTTCACAAATGAATTCTAATCTGGACTAGAACTCATATTTGTCAAAAATATCATCGAATATGGCGCGCATACAGACTGTGCCGACAAGTTCATCATCAGTTATTTTGTCACGTGCTTGGGACAGAGCAAGAAACTGTCCCTAAAAAAATAATAGAAAGTACATCAAAAGTAGCTATTGTGAACTTTTAAAGTATGTCATGAAGAAAAAATTAATGAATGTAAAAACTTTCGAAAAACAGCATATTTATCGTCGCGGGACTCTAATGTCGACTTAAAAAAATGTCTGTCTGCCATATGGAAAGTTAACTCCTTCAAGATTATTTATTTTTGCAACGCCGCTGTAGTACAATAGCGCCGCGGTACTCGCTTTATAGAGCCTTTCTTCCATGATTTTTCAAAATTACGTTTAGCCAACTTTGTGAGAGAGACCATGAAGTGAACCTTGCAAAGGTGGGCTTCTCAAACGCCAAATAAATCATAAATGCACGGTCTAAAGCACGTTAGTACTCAATACATGACGTCTCCGTCAACGGAGCCCGGCCAGTCTCTCTTGGCCATACGTCAGCGCCACCTGTCGAATCCTCGATCATAGCCGACAGCGCCTTGAGGGACCGCATTTAACGGTTTCTGCGGGTCGGTGATCCATCATATGACGAATCGAATATATTTCCTGACTGCCGAGCAAGTTTTTTTTTTCACATGTTGCCTTTTTGTAAGAATTCACTACTAACCATTCCTTTGCTTTTCTCTTGAATTCTAATTTAAGTTGGCCAGGCACGCTAAGCGAACATAGTCACCGGAAACTTTGTCAGAGTCTCACCATGGATGTAATGGTCTCACCATGGTCTCACCTTGTGCTTTACGGCACCCGTGGGAGAAAAATTCACAAACTATAAAATTTGGGCAGTCTTTGGAACTATTTCTTGCCCAAATTAGCAACGGACTAAAAATATGTCCTCTTGCATGCTATTACGGCGTCGATCATGCACGACTGTAGGCTTCGACAGAATCCCTACAAGGTGACTTGCACAATAGAAGTAACAACATCGTCTGCAGATTGAGAACACCTGACGCGAACAATCATGGCGTACGCTCACCGGCAAATAATGTGAACAGGTAATTCTACCCTATTACATAAGGTGTCCTTTTTTTCACTGCACTTTGTAAACTGCCGTTGTGAGTCTCTCTATAGTTTCCTAAAAGGTCAGTCCTGTAAAGCAGGTATATTAGGCTTGTCATTCGGACCATTCACATGCAAACTGAGTGGGCGATTTGAAAAGAGATGGCTGTCAAATTTGCATGTGAACGGACTGTCAACTTTTGCGACAATGTGCAATGCGGGTCAGATCCCGTCGGGTCGTTAAAAAAAGGGCCCCGTTCAGTGCTGGGGCAAGGTATCCACTGACTCTTCGTACAGTACCACTGACAGGGCGAGATTTCCGGTGATCACACCGTCGGACGTCAAGCGGGCGAAGTAAGAACGGAGAAATATTCAAGTCACACCCTTTCACTGTGAACACAACGTCTACATATCAAAGTTGCTGATAAGAAGGTATGTTCCAATCACGGCCCCTCCACTAACAATGTGTAATCCCCTCAGTGAGAGAGACAATATATCGTTTGGTCACTGTTTGAAGTGGGAGAATTCACTGACAAGGGAACTGGGATCCGTGCATGAGAATGTCGTCTGTTGGATTGACCAGGTAGGTAGACAGGTTGGCAAGTATGAAGTGAGTGTGGATGGTGACGAACTCCATTTAGGACGATAGCGTAACCACTACACGACGGAACGAAAATCGGTTTTGTGCCAGCCGCGACTTCGACTAGAAAGCGATCGGAAGGGGCATGTATGGATATGCATTCATGAATGAAATGGCAGACAGGCTGACATTGTGCATTTGTAGTTTCCAACGTTCGAGAGAGAGAGAGTGAACAACGTGTGGTGTTGCCAAATGCATTGTCAAAACACAAATCTCTTTATGGTATACTTCATGTATGAAAGACGTCGTGCAGTGTTTTTGAGCAAAAGTCCTTTCCCACCATGTGTCTCCGGTCCTTGTTATGGAAATTGGTACTTGTCAGGTGCGTGAATTGTCTTCTTTGGGTTTGGATGCAGACACTGACGTAACAGGTCCCTAACGTGCCTCGGAGGCGAAATTGCTAGTTGAAGCCCAATTGAATTGGTTTGTCTGGTTTGTCTGAGCTGAGACGACGAGTTGTAGTTATCTGAGGCATAGACTATGCAGGCCATATTTCTACCCTCACGGTTTTTGGTCAGGCGAGAAGCCTTTATGACTTCCATAAGACACTGAGGTAGAATGTGGACGATAGGAAACTGTGTGCATGTAGACTCAAAAGGGCAGATCGCGCAAACTCAGATACCAAAGGGAGACATATAGACATTGGTGAACCAACTGACACGAATAAAATGTGCATGTCATGGCTCGGAGTCTTGCTTTCAAAGACAAGTATACCTTGCACTTGAATTTAAAAGACGCAAAATCACGTGAGTAAATCTCGAACGAAATACCGTACATTCCATATATACAAGGAGTCGTCTGTTTTGGGGGAAAACTCGGTGCTCTGTGTTATGGAGAAATTCTGCCGTCTTGAAAGAATGCGGCCTTTGTTTACAGACAAAACGTGACGACGAGAGACCAGGTGAAGGGGCAGTTATGCCAAACTGGCAACAGTTTTGTAAACAGATACCGGTGACGTACGCCATTTATCAGTGGGACACACGGCTTCGCAAGCGGGCGACCTCATATACCCGTTGACCCCCCAGCCATGGTCAGTTTCTACGCTAAAGAGATACTCAATTCAGCATCGACGTAACGACAAAAGATAACAAGAGGTCGTAAACACATGTCAAGTACGACATAAATGCACCACCTTCATAACTGGCGGTCGGGCGAGTGCGTGTGAAGCGAGTGAAATTTTGTGGAAACGCGTGGGCGGGGTCTTGCCATCCAAACTCGTCCCTAAGACCATACCTCCATGCTAAGACGTACTTCCATCGATGCTACTAAGGCAACCCCTTGAGAAGCCGACCGCGAAGATATTAGTAGCCAGCGCTTTGTGGTGCTGTATTTTCACAAGTAATGATAGTGATATCATAACAAAGGCTGTGTTTGGTCTTGCAAGTGTTACATTTAAAGAAGTTTATTGTTGCATTTTCTGTTAACGAGTGGCGGACATATCGGTGGAATTGCTCTCCTATTAACTGAGATCGGCTTTATATTAAGAATTCACGCAGTACAGAAATCGCTTAGCTCCTATCTGAACACGGACGAAGCATTGCTGACATGCGAAAACCGATAGCGGGGAACAACTGTCGCCAACTAGTGGCTTTCGTCAACCCTCCTCGTTCGTAGCCTATATCACAGTTACTCTACATGGGGTAGAGTAAACGCGCTATATTTACTTATAGCGGTAAAATTAGCTCCATTCATGTTTCGCTACACCTTCTGGCTGTCATATTTGTTTACTTTTCCAATCCGTACTTAGCGAGTGGTGTTTCAAACTTCGGCTAATCCTGCCAGGTTATTCAAACATTTCTATATATGTATATACAACTTTGCACAGTGACTGTTTTTAACTGAGCCATTTTACCGTTACTTAATAGTATTTACATTGACAAAACTACATGGTCATTGTATTCAGTTAAAATTACCTCTCTCTTTGAAATTTGTAGCATATATCAGCTCATTTACTCAAGGACGTTTGAGAATGAGAAATGTTTGTTAATGCGAACGAGGATGTTAGATATTCAAACATTAAAATTTTCCTTGCAGTGTTTATTGGCATAAACAGTGGCTACCACTCTGCTTTTATATGTCCTGTTGTTAGCAGCTTTGCTGGTATGCTGTTATATTAAGGTGTGCGGGACTGTCATTCATGCGTGTCACCGTCCTTTTGTCATGACTGTACTGACTGGACGCTTCACAAATTAAAGTTCACGAAAGTTGAAGGAAAGTTTTCAGTTTTCGTGGCACATGGCGGGATGAAAAGCATTTTGCATACGTCATTGACCCACGATTTTCTGAGGGTCTACGTTTTTACGGAGTACTGTCAACGGCAATGCTGTTAACAGTGCGCATGGCTGGTATGTAGGTAGATGTACACTACAAGTCAACGAAGGTGGTACTTGCGACTGCTTTCACCCTAGGTGTGAATATTGTACCATGAAAAGATGACATTCGTCTGTCAATCAGCTCCTATGATCTGACGAGCAGTTTCAGTAAAATACTTCGGTCGGGGTTAGAGCGCGCAACCATTTAGAAACACCGTAATGAAGATATGTAGACAAAAAGCCCGCCATTAAAAACCTAAAGACGTAACGGTTTATCCTGGTTCCCACGCCTATTTAAACTTCAAAGAATGCGATCTCGTGGCGATTGTCACGAACAAATGGACGATTTCTGAAGGCCCGTCACAACGGTCAGGAGGCTACACCGAGGGTCGTTCAGCGCGGGAAAATTACGCTGCAATAGGAAGGTTCGATGAACTTATCAAAGCAAATTTAAGCAGTAAGCCAAAAACAAATCAAGTTTTATGATTTCATGTCATATTCGTCGCAGGTCGGAAACATGTGTACTCAATGAAGATCATTTATACGGTATTTTAAAAACAGTAAACGCCACCAGATGGGTCAAGACAACGATAAAAGCAATTGGCCGATATTTACGTACCTATAATAAGTTGCAAATTAAGCTCGCAGAATATATAATTACCCCTACCGCTGACCTTAACCTTTATTATGAATATTGTCCTGATCAACAAGAGGCATCACTGCCCACGGAAATATTGAAATTAGATAAAAAGTGAGGAATAAAAATGATGAAAGAACTATTTAAAATTGTTGCAGGTACTGTGTAAATCACATAAATTAAAACGTAAGTATATCCCATGTGTGACGTCAATACGTACGACGTACTGTATGTACCGTCAGTACGTTTCTTTATCAGAAGGTCGGCCGATCAATCCCCCTAGTTTTGGCAAGTAAGTATTGCCACTTTAGTTCTAAAAGGTATACAGTCACCTGTAATCTAAATATGCCCATATATGGTCTGAGGGGCGTTCTTTGTTATTCAAAATGCCCATTTGAGGGCGGTGTTTTTAAAAGCGGCCACCCGCTTAAATCTGTGATTGTTAGATTTTCTCTTTCCATGGTAACTGTGGCAAAATTGGAACAGGTGACAGTATACCTTTAAAGCTTCAAGAAAAGCAGTCTGACTGAACAATTTCCGCACTTCAAAGATTCATTTTATGAAAAGCATAATTGCGCTGACACCCTGTTTTCATTATTATGATCAGAAACACGATTTCAAGTGTTCAATATGTTTTATTTAGAAATTGCTTTAGCCATTGCCATGAAACCCACTCACCCAAAGTTTACTGTCAACTTGTTATCCCTCGCAGAAATCATTGTTGCACCATAGCAAACTATGACAACTCCACTAATAATACTACTAACTGTAGCATAATATTTGTTAATGTGTAAACACCGTCTTTATCCGCACTGATGCCGTTTCGCGTGAGGACTATACCGAATCATGTGTCTAAACTCTAAACAACATTGTAAACATACCTAAATTACATCTAAATTAAACGTCTATATCTACAGTCACCCACGAGAATATCTTTGACGGCAGAGAATATAAATTGTCTAATACAGCCTCGAGAAATTAGAATACACTTGAAGACAAACAATTTAAATATAAATTAATTAGAAATCTCGTGTTATGCTTTAATTCAAGACTAGCCTAGACGGATATTATTTTAGTTCACGTTTGAAATGTAAGCTCAAACAGGAAAACTCGTAACCTTGGTGAGATAATTGTCTCATCATTCATAAAATGTTATTATGATTAATTAACTAATGCATATTATTCATCATTGTTGCTGATTAAAAAAAATCTAGAAGTTTATAGAAAAAATTCCAAAATACCGGATGTTTTGTAGTGGCGGTCTGATCATGTTTGTCGTATTTGGAGAACATTGTGAATTACCAGCACATTTAACGTTGGTCTAAATTTTACCTCTCTCGAACCTGGTGCTCGCAACTCCTGACGCGCTGTGTAAACGGAGTGCCGATGTCGCCAAGTCGTTCCCGGGCTATCCAAACGTAGTGGGCGTAAACACTCCAGACCACGCCACCACTATGCAAATTACATATGGTTGTCGGGAAAGGAAGACGGATAGATAGTCAGGCGTAAGTTGCAGACCGACTGGACGAATGCGGGGATCCCCCCTTTACACATTGTGGCACAAAACGCTCTCATTATCACGTTTCCTTTGTTCGGAATAATTATCTATTATAGCCCTCGGTGAGTCATTTTAGTCCCATCAACATGTGAGTAATTGGTAGGTGCGGGAAGTCGCCGCGTAAACTGTACGAGCCAATATGTGCCGTCGATGTAAATACACGTAAGTACACAATCTACGGTTATAGCTATCTCAAAAATACGTATATTTTTAACTTTTTGTCACCCATTGGAAACTATAAACGGCAACATGAATGTGGCGGGACAGTTCATTCACCATACTACACATGGCGGATAATATTAGTCATGAAGGTGGCACACGTGTATGGGCTACCTCCATGTTACAACAACACAATCTACAATTGTTTTTCTCTGTTTCGAGGACCAGATATTAAATTTGCAATCGCTGAAATGCCTAGGTCATATTTATATTGTCGTCAGATAGGATCTCTATTGTGCTGTTTTATGTGAGTGTTAGCTTGCATGCAGAGCTGGACCGATGTTGAAATAATAACATTTTCCTGCTATTGTCATAAATACCTTTCGGAAAAATACCTGGCGAATAGAAATTCCCTGAATTTTTGTATCTTGTAATGAAACGATGTATACAGATTCGCATTTACACCTGTTCAACCTCGGGGCGGGGACCGCGGCCGTCGGGACACTGTCGTATTCGGACTCTCAATATATATATCTACTTTTTGTTGTGGCTTATTTTAAAACTCATGGAGTAACTAGCGTTTTCGCTGGCTTATTTTTGCAAAAATTGAAGATTTTATTTTTCCCCGCACAGTAGAGTTAACATAGAGATGGCAGCCATCATGAATATCTGGTGTTAAGCTTAGTAAAATATTGGTAATTTGTTTCTCTAGTGCCAAATTTTGCACGATGGCCCCTGATTTTTATTCTTGATTTCTAAAGGCAATTAGGGTTTTAAATTTCCCCGAGTAAAGTTTAGGCCGAAAAGTTAAATCTTCCAATTTCGAACTACCTTAACAGTTTCCTTAAGTCCAGGATAAGTTTCTGCTACTTTCCGTCATACATATACCTTTTTTATCATATCATATCGTTCATCTTTTATTCGTATGCGTGTTTCTGGTAGTTGAACCTTTCAAAAGTCTCCCGTTTAGACAGAATTTCTGTAATCCCAACACACAGTATTTTTTTTGTTATATGTATGGGATGAATGCAACAATCCATCGCTTGTTTGTTCAATTATACACTGATTGACCGGTCGCCATCGACTCGGAAATTTTAGGTTTCGAATGTCGTCATCGACAACGTGTGTGTGTGAGAGAGAGAGAGAGAG
>LD346648.1:312294-324466 GCA_001465055.1 Ptychodera flava
TATATAATAGTTAAAGCAACAATAAAAATAAACCCGGAGATAAAAATTGACGTGTCAAAATTTTGCATGATTGTACAAGCATGGTTAGGAATATAAATATATCGCACAAGGTACCCACTTAATTCTATTTTTGCATAGTTTTAGACATCCACGCGTGCGTGTGTACATACAGGCCCTATATGCGCGCTTTAGAACATTATATACACGCAAATACGTGGGTACATACAAGCAAACATACATACATACGTTCATACATACATACAAGATACATACATACATGTGTGTGTGTATATATACATAATATATATATATATATATATATATATATATATATATATATATATATATATATATATATATATATATTGATTTGATGAGGTTGAAAATGGAAATTGTTTTGGCAGAGACGACATGTAACCGAAAGTGTAGGAATGGTTTAGTAATATTAGATATCTTTCGGCGGCCATGGTTGTCGGTGTAACATATCCCGGTTCACAGACCATAAAGCAACCGATATATTACTACTGGGGAGCGGTGACGTCATGCTACGCCAACTTTAGAGCCGTGCTGGTTTCCACCGATGAACATTGAAACAGCTGCGTTGAAAGCGAGAGGACTCGCATCTGACCCTGTTCCAGGCTTCTAAAGGGTTTGGCTTGAGTTATTAAAAACAGGACAGACAACACAAGCGGCACTGTCACCCAGAATAGGAGCTTGGATGTTACATACGGCATACTCAGCATCTATCTATACATATACGCCAGAATCTATAATTGTCTCGGGTCAGGTTTGAATAGCCCCCGCAACAACAGCTGCCAGAACGGTGCGAACCGAAGGCGATCGAGTAACGCACGTAGTTTTTACACGGCCACCCCGTATAATGAAACCGACGAACGGATAGACCTGAGCTGCGGCTTGTTGTTGGAAAAATATGACGTCCCGTTGAGCATGCGAAAAATTCCGAACCCATCCATCGATGTGAATGAGCTATCACCCAGCCCCCAAGTCATTCGGAATTTTAGGGAGTAAATCGTTCTTGAATTTACGACTAGCTAGACGTACCTTCAGGGTAGCGGTACGCGGCACCAGTTCCCTGTCCTGCGTTGTCGTCCACAACCAAGCACGGTAATACGAGACACAGACGTTTAGCCAGCGAAATGTACGATGCGCAGAAACGATGGGCGCATCCCAGCTCTGCTTCGATGGAGATATGCACGCTGTCGGTCAATGACCGATTGAATTCTATACACATGATATAGGGATCTCATTCTGCGTGTTGTGGGTAAATCGCGGGATGACGCACGACGCTGCGGTAATTGAATGTTCCTCTTACTTATCGTTTTGATTGTCTGCGATTGTTTTGTCTTTCAAACCGACAATCGCAATTTTAATCTACTGGCTAAAGGAAAGCTACTGTCAAATTTGTTTTCATTTGACAATGTGGACAAAGAAGAGATCTAACTTAAAGCAAGCCTTTAAAAAAGAAATATTAAGTCTGTATTTCGTACAAAGAGACGGATAGGCGTATTTCGCAATCACATGAAATTGAAAAAGCTTATGTAAAAAGCCATGATCCATGAAATTGGGTTGCATGGATTTTCGGATCAATCTAATTTCAATGTACCGTACAACCTTGAATTGCTGACGTAGCAAATGTCATGCTCTGCTATACGGTAGACCCAGCATGCGACCACAACATCGCAATATTTACACCGCGTCCCCATGGCTAAAAATGGTGAAACATGGTCTAGCTATAGCGGTGTGTGTACATTATTAGTAATGCGACGGAGACGTCATTCGTCAGATGAATGTGAAGGGCATAGTTCTTACGGAAACTGTGACGTGTGAACACTTTTAGGCTTCTGCTAGCGGAGAGAACTTTACTCATCTAATGATATATGAATAATAAAACACAACTCTGGAAGCAATAAAAAACCCTGCAACTTTGGCGTAAAGATAACAAATCAGGAGATATACATCATGCTTTTTCGATAAGTCGCCTACTTCAATCTCATCGCGCAGTGACGAATTTCTCTATCTCGTACGCAGTCTCGCCTCTAAACTAGTACAGATGCACACTAAGCATGTATCATGACTTAGTTTCCCGTTTCTTAAATCGGTCCTTATCCCCAATTTTGCTGCGACGAAACATGATTGTATTATATATATATATATATATATATATATATATATATATATATATATATATATATATATATATATATATATAAGGGCCAGCAGTATTAACGTTTGATGATTTTTTTTTCAATTATTTTTAATGTCAACTACAGTTTCTTGTTCTACTCCCCAAAGTGTGTTGAGATGCACTGTATTCAGCTTGTCTACTCGGCCTGTACATGTGTAGGCTGCAGTGTTATTGATTGTTGGCAGGTGAATTCTGGTACGGACTAGAAATCAAACGTAAACAATTACAGTGTATTCTACACGTGACTGTGTTGACAAGCTAAATAGTTGGTGTTTCAACATGCTTTGAAGAGTAGAACAAGAACTTGCAATTGACATTAAAATAAACAAAGACAATGAAAAAAATCATCAAAATGTACTCCTATTGGCCCTTTGACAGGGATTAGCGGAAGCAGACAATTGAATAGAAGTGAAAATAATGAACGATTAAAGTGCAATTTATTGCTGCATAGCCGCGTCAAATAAATCGCCTCGAATGATTTGATCTGATTATAATACTTGGTATAATGAAATGCAACTATTCGTAAGACGCCCTCTATACAATCGTAGCAAAACAGCAGAAAAGAGGGCACTCAATACACAATACTTTCATTTGGTAAGAGAATATGGCGATCGAGTTCCATTTCACAAGAGGTCGTATTCTACAGTTTCAAATAGGCCAACTCCGGGAGGGGCAAACTAACCAGCCGGATACCACGCAGACCTTGATGATCGATCGGAAACGAGCGATCTACTCAATGCGTCCAGTCATTCTTTAATCTGGATAATCATATTGTAACGGCTACAATTAAGTCATCTTATTTGAATAGAGCGGGCGCGTGAGTGTGCAGTTCTGCATAAAGGCTATTTCAAACGGATAATTGTTCTGGATGCCACGGCCAATCACTGACCGTATATGTAAGACTGAGAATTCACCGACTCTCTCCGGTAAACCAAAAGATTATAATATGCCTGGTAATTTTGAAAAATATTTAAATGATGGTCTCGTGTTCGATTTGTGTTATGGTGGACGACGCCTCGGGGACAGATATTCGGACTTTTAAACGTTTATAATATCCTTTTGGCCTACCACTTGCGGGTTCATTTTGAAGCCCTGGGAGTAAATAAAGTTTTCATCGGCATAGTTTTGAGAAAAACGGGAATTCTATTTTTCCCCACAGAGATAACACCGTGTCAGCAGTGGCGGCCATTTTTAATTTCAAAGATGGGTGATGTAATTTGTTTTCTCCAGTACCAAAATTTGCATGGCGACCCCTGTAGAGAGAGTGGTTGGAAGTTTGCTTGAGGAAAGTTTTAGCAAAATTCTTTTATTTTCGCGGTGCGAACTGTCTTGATCGACCCAGTAGCGTCGAATGGTTGAAAATAGATTTAATATAAAATGTATTAAATTTGAAAGAGTTTATACTTCTTCTGTGTTCCATGAAGTTGTAAAAATGTAACAGGGTGGTGTGGATTTTGCAAGGAGAGTCCGATAAAATAAAAAATGCCCGGAACCCGGGAAGATACTGCACACAGAGTGGTAAAATTCCAGTATCGGTTTGAGTAACGTGGTGATCATGTTTTCCTTGCTTGCTCTGTTGGCAAGTGACGTCATCTCTTCACGTTCACTTATCCCCAGGTCTGCGACCAACGTGCGCTTGTTAGCCATTGGAATTGACTGAGGCGGGACCTAACACCAGCGTCGTGTTGCTGCGCAGACGAGGGACTCAACGTTGCTCAAGCGGCATAAAAGCCTTGTTAATTTATAAGGCCCAGATTTTAAACTCTAACACCATAACAAGGACTGCCAATACAAAACGTAACATGCTCTTGGAAAAAAGACTGACATGTTAGAGACATATTTTATATAGATTATGTTTAGCCAATGATAAGTGATAGTTGAGAAATTTACTGTTACAAAACAAACAGACAGATAAACAAACAAACAAAAACAGAACATGAATAGTACAGTCGATTTGATCATAGGGTCTTTGATTTGGTCGATCGATCGATCTGCTGTCACGTCTCTAACTTACCCCTTTCAATCTAGGTCATTTCTACAACCTCGATAATCTATTGAACTCTTTCATTCATACCGCAGGAACAATCTTTCCATTTTGCAACGCAACCAAAACTGTTTGGGCTTCTCGTAACCTGGAAGTGGAAGCTTAGAGTAGTTTCTGGTCTATCCGAGCATAACATATAAATTCTTTCAACCACTCCATGCCAAAATGTGATAACAAACTTTGCATAAAGGGTAAATTTTACTAATCCTGTGAAAGGCCTATGTAAACTGTCATGGTTAAAACAATGGCCTCCTCTATGGCTACTTTCCGGGAAAAAATTAATAGTTTGACAATTTTAAATCGTACAGAAGAATGTGATATATGCCTCTTAATAGAGAAGTTGCACTGTGATATATTGCTCTGATTATATTTAATTCATATTTAATTATCTTTAATTCATATACTAGTAAAATTGAAGCTCACGCGGCTTGTCTGTCTTCACCTAGGGAAGGTCTATTGTTTCACGTTAAAAGTTTATACCCACTAGCGGTTTAAGGTAGTATGCGTCGTGAAAGTGAAAGATTTAAACCTCTGCTCAAACTTTCCTCTATGAAATTTTCAACCATTCTCTGATCAAAACAAGAATAAAATCACGAGTCACCGTGCAAAATTTAGTACTAGAGAAACATATCACCGAAAATTTACCGATATTTGAAATTCAATTTGGCCGCCATTCCATTCCTGCGTTAATTCCGCGAAAAATTAAAACAGTAACTTTTTTCTTACACAAAGAACTTTAAAATTACCTCAAACAAGTACGTTGTACACCAGAAAAGGATTGACAAAAACTGAGAGTCTGAATGTCTTTTCCTGTTACCTTACGGGGAAATCTGTGACTACCTCAGTAAGCCCCAATACGTTTTGGTCAAACATGATTTTAGACGAGCGGGGAAGAGAGAGAATGTAGACTGACCTCTTTCAAGTCTTGTCTAGCGCCATTTCCCAGTGTTCTTCGCCGTATAGAAATGATTGAGAATGGGCAGTGGCTTGAAGCATCGACCGCGGGAGCGTCTCACTCCAGGGTCTCTCAGGCATACATCGGGACACAGTTGTCGTGTAGGACGAACCGGAACAGGGAATGTTATGGTAAAACGACCTATTGGCCGATTAGTTGATCAGTCATTTGCCCGTGCGAAATATTCCCGCCAAATGTATGTCATGAAGCCTTAAAGTTCGCGAGAAATTTAATGAGGCTGCTACAAACACCTCAAAAATGTAACGGCACAGTCGGAATCGGCCTCTTGCACATTTTCAGACGCTTTCTTTAAGGCACGATGTTTTAGTCGGGTACGGGGAGGAGATACCCTTATACTTTGTCCATAGGCTTTTACCATTCAGAGATTTGCTGTAACTGCAGCTGTTTTAATTATTGTAAAGCCATTCCCGGGACGAAAAATACACTTATTTGTTTAAATAGATGGTTCCTTCTCGAACCAGCTGGATTGCCTATCTCCTACGTGGCAGTATTGCTTCAGATCTTTCAACTCTGCTCCCGCCCGCCGATGGAGGAACAACCGTTCTAAAAAGGGGGAGGGGGCTGTGTCTGGAGGGAAGGTAAGCGTAAGCAAATACTAGTGATCGTTGGAATAAAATCATACCATGGTTTTGTTGTGGAAAGTTCAGTTGTGTAAACCCTTCTTTCGAAATTCGAAATGACGCGTGCACCAAAAATAGCATGGTTGTATGACGAAGCGGTTGTACGTGTCTAATCTCACACAGCGTTTGGGAACTACTTATGTAGAGAAGTCAGCATTAAGTGGTTGACCTGGTTGTTCGTGGTGATTAACTGTGAAAGGCAATTGAAAGTGCATTAAACTAGATAACTTTGTAACCTTTCGAAGATATTTTCCATCCGTTTGAAAACTAATAGTCATCATTAGCGGGAAACATCCCATTTATGACTCGACGAACACAATATACAGTTTATTTCAAGACGAGACTTGACTTTCCTATGCAGAATATGTTTTCATATGGTATGTTGCTATGGAAATGAATATGACATCACTGTTTTTACAAAAGTCCCCAACGCAGGGAACTTTGATTACAATCCGATTCAGAGATGGCGATGTTTCCTCCTTCGGTTATTTGTTTTTTTCTTTTCTCGTTTCGTCGAACGGCGAAGAATACGCACAGGTGATAGTAATCAGACTGGGGACTCTGGTGCTGTGTGCAGAGTATACACTCCATGGCTATTACGTGCAATGCATCGTGGTATATACAGGATTGCACCATCTAAACGCGAGTGCACTTATTTGCAGCGATTAGCTAGCCACCCTAAACATTCCTCTCAATCGAAGTAGAAGTGCCAACGCTATTCGAACGTTATCCGAATTCACAGCGCGTTGCCTAGTAACGAGAATAGTGAAGTTGTAACATTTTGTGAGTGACTGTTAGTGTCACTCTTTATTACCCTGCATGTACATCCTGAATTTATCGTCTTTACGCGCAGTCGTTTATACACAAATTAGAGATTAAATGTCTGTTATTCATGGACGACCCCTTGAACTATCGATCTGGAGTACTCACTCACCAGTGACATCAAACTCATTTTACAGCCAAGACCGCCAATTCGTTGGCATGGTGACTGTCGCATCATCACCAGGCCAACGATCATAGTTTCGTTGGCTGGCTCTTCGACTCTAAGAGTACCGGGAAAAAGCCTTCCCATCGACACTGAAGGAATCTTTTTCTCGATTGTCGTCTTCCCTGTTTATCCCAATTTTACTCTGTCATTAATATGCAACACTTTTACATTTATTGTTACTTTCTCTTTTTCAATCTAATAATTATAGATATTATTTTGCTTGTGATATCATATACACGTTTCCGTAGTGTAGTGGTTATCACGTTCGCCTCACACGCGAAAGGTCCCCGGTTCGAACCCGGGCGGAAACAAGACACATCTTCCTTTTACAGAAGAGGAGAACTGTTTCAATTATTCATCGTGACTGTCGTGCTATATTGACACTGCAGGACACGGGTCGTGGAGACCTGGTTTCAAACTGATTGCAAATGTCATCATTATCTTTCTATAGAGCGTCATAAAATAAAATCAAGCATGATATGTCTACAGACAGCCATTACCGCCTCGCTACAACTAGAACACCAAACTTAAGATAATTTTCAAACGGAGACACGATAACCATAAAGATAACTATTTTGTATTTTCATTGACACATAGCGTGACATTATTTGTAATAAATTACCGTTAATGGGGATATAAACTGGAAGCTGGGATTGAAAAAGCGACGAATCGTAGACAATCTACTCTCTATGGACAAATAATCGCTCTGTTAACGTTTTATTGCGTCTCCGTCGACAACTGTTGGTTTGAGCTCATTTTTGGGAGCATCACACAACTAAACTTTAGTCTTCAAGTTAATAGACCACCGCAAAATTGAGAGTAAAAATGTGAACTTTGGCTGAACACGCCCGCTGAATGTCTTAAAACGTTTGAAAGGCGAGTATCCAAGGAAAGGTGCTTATCCTAAAAAAACCACCTCATTCATGTGTTTCCCTACTCTTTGATAGAAAATAAATATTCCAAATTCATGCGCGCGAGAAAACGCCGGACAAATAACATCCAAACTTAATCATTCGTCAATTTAACAAATTCATAGTGAAAAAATAATCTTCAAAACCAGTAGATGATACTGACTGCTGAGACTCATTCACTGTCAGCTGCCTGTAGATGCTGCCGCCAAGAGAGCCGCCTCTGACCCGTCCGGCTTCTGGTGACATATCATAATTTTAGTTGGGTCATATTGGGTCATATGAGCGACATCGTCTGCTTTTCTATCATTCGCTGACAGTGGAAGGCCTTCTGCGATATGTTAACTTTTCTGGCTTTGTCCGAAGGGCTTTCATGTCTTCCTTACTCAATCTGGTTTTAAGATAGTACACGCCTCGAAAGGGAAATACTTGAACATTTGCTCAAACCTTCCTGATGAAACTTTAAACCATTCTCTTACCAAATAAAGAATAAAAATCGGGGGTCACCGTGCAAAGTTTGATAGTAGAGAAACCAATTGCTTAATGATTTCCCGATATTTGAAATTCAATATGGCTGCCATCCCTGTGTCAACTCTACTAAACTCCATGGGGTGAATTAAATTTTGGCTTTTCAAAAAACTAAGGGACCGTCTCAGATTGTCACATAAGTTCAAGAAACGAAATTCCTTCGTTGACATCAAAACCCCCTCCCCTCCCCCTAAACGAAAGTGCGAAATGTTGATGTCTGTCTGTGAGTACTGTAGCATTTTGCTATAGCTACTGGAGAATATGTATCGATCCCTTGACCACATTACATTTACATCGTAAAGTAATCGATCAAATTTGAGTACTATTAACCATAGCGTGACACGAACGAGTTGGAAACAGATACAGCAAAATTTGTTGGTACGATTGTGCAGATGTTTGTTTATTTTTACACACAATGTAAAGAGAACTTGTGACGATAAATAAAATTGCGAAAGTGAAGTTCATTAATAGAATGGAGGTCAAAACCCCTCCCCCCGTAAACGAGCGAATTTTGCTTTTTGAACTTATGCGACAATCTGAGACTGTCCCTTACTAGTAGACGGTGAAAGTTTGTTTTCTCCAAGAGCTTTAAAATGAGCCCCCACAGGTTGAAGATCAGAAAAGAATGGAAGAAATTTAAGAGTCCGAAAATCTGTACCCGAGGCGCGTTCCACCTTAATGAGATTCATGAGATAATGTCATCGAATGAGATACTATATACTGCATATTAACCTCGTGAGAATTATATCTGCTGTACTATTTTTTATTGAAAGATTGATGGTATAATAATGGATGGTATGGTACATATGCTGCACCCAGCCTCTCTCATTATTGTAAAGAAAATAGTATATATGCCGTACATAAGTCTCATTCAATGAGATATATGCCGGTATCATTGAGTAAGATATGGTATATATCTTGGTTTCATTGAATGTGATACAGTATCTGTTATACGCTAGTCTCATTGAATGAGGTGCATATATAATCTCATCTGATAAAATGACCTTTCAAACTTACGTACAGCTATTATGGCTAATAAACCCAAACGCAACTGCACAACCATAAAACATCCAAGATGCAAAAAAGAGCAAAAACAGACCAGGTTTAAAATTATGGATATAAAACTTGGGAAGTAGTCTACAAAGTGAGTGCTTCACCATATTCATTGTTTCAGTATATTTAAGCTTAAGGTAGTACACGCCTCGAAAGTGAAAGACTTAAACTTTTGCTCAAACTTTCCTGAATGAAACTTTCAACCATTCTCCTGCCAAATCAACAATAAAAGTCAGTGGTCAACATGCAAAGTTTGGAACAATGGAAACAAAGTACCCGAAGTTTACCAATATTTGAAATTCAAAATGGCCGCCATCCTTGCGTTAACTCTATGGAGAAAAATAAAATTTTGAAAAACTAAGACGGTGAAACTTTTTCTCAGTCCAACAGCTTTAAAATGAGACTTACACATACAAGTGGTATCCCAGAAAAGTATTGGAAAAAATTGAGGGTCCGAATATCTGTCCCCGAGGCACATTCTACCTTAATATAACGGTATGCAAATGGTTGTAGAGGAAAACTCAAAAGTAAAACACCCATAAATGCAGTGCCTCAATTCTTTGGGCTGCAGAGTTTGGTCATAAGACTCATAACTTACTGCTGATAGAATTATTGTCAAATAAGCAGGTTTTGTCAGAACTTGACTTACAAACATTAGAGAAATAAAGTACATGCACCATTATGTTACATGAAATTTGTAACTTTGGGCATAAACCCAGTTTTTAGGATATAGTAGGGTCTATGCTTTGGGTCAACTTTGACTGGTGTAGCACGCTGGCAAGAGTGACGCTTACCCATGTCGGCCACCTGGTACCACCACTAAATAGTGGTTCAAGATTACCCCATAGTTATTATCATTTTCTGTTTGTTCCTTTGACCTTTGTAAATTATAAATTTACCCAAAAGACCATATAGTCTATGATTTACTGTAGTACCTTGAATGATACTGGTTATTGGACCCGTTCGACTGTAGGGTCTGTGACCTGTTTTGGTGTTACTTAACTATTGATCACTACCGCCACATACGATATGCAGTAAATAATTCACTGGCAGCATGTCCCCGTTCAATACACCCTTTCCGTACACCGTGGAGCAATATACGCCTGAAAGTACGTTGAAGTTCCCGTCGGCTTTCCAACCTCATACCAGATCATCGACATAACGGTTGGGCTCGAAGATTGGTCGCCGGAGGGCGCCCCTTCATCGCTTTGTATCACGTATTGATATTTGGTATTAAATCACGGTCCAGAAGGAGACACAATACGGCTAAAATGGCTGGTTTCTTTGTGACAGAGCTTGATATGGATAAACAACAATCAACACCTCAGTGAATGCAGTGCATGTTATTTATATGTCATTTTTACCGGTTGAAAGTTACAACTTTTTTCACGTTTTCCATGCGATTGGTATGAAATATCCTAAAATTTGATGCCGGCTTAGCCTCAGACTTCAAACTTTGATTTTTTTTTTCAAGTTTTGTGTACACTACACCTACATGTAACATGTATAACGGGTGACAAACCTTCTACATTATAATCACGCTACAGTTGATTGAATGCAAACGGGAAATGAGAGTGATCAAAGGTTTGGTGATGACATTTTTTGACAGAGCATGTTAAAGAATACTTCATTACATTTTTAAAACAACGAATCACCAATTTTTCCAAGTGTAGCAAAATGTCCACTTATCGATGCTGAGAAAAAGGCATGATGACAAATCCCGAGATTCGAATCTATTAAAATCTTGTCTTTGTGGTAGGGGTAAATAGGTATTTCAAGAGCGATGGTGGATGGGCTGTTTTAAGCATGGGTTATTTCAGAATTTGGGGCGTCATATCTATCAATTTTATTATCGCGATGGGCGATTAACTTCATTGCCACTAAACGATATGTTTGGATCTTCGCAATTATAATACACAATTCACACCAACAGCAAAGTCAGAAGTAGCTAGCTTGTCTTCAACATAATTACAACACTGAGCAGTAACACTTAATTACATCGACAGACTCTTAAGCGTCGGTTTTAATCGTCGAATAGTACAACAGTAGCTATTCTATTCTTTTCTATTCTCTTTTCTTTTGTTTTCTTTTCTTTTCTTCTATTCTATTATATTCTATTGTGCTGTGCTCTCTAGCTTTATTGATGACAAAAGAAGGCTATATATGAATACCCAAATAACATGCAAATTTTCACACTAACTGTTTGAACTTACCTTTGAATTAAAAAAAAAAGGTGAGCTAATTAAGACAATAATACATCACTAAATGAAACAAGTCAGTTTCCGTAGTGTAGTGGTTATCACGTTCGCCTCACACGCGAAAGGTCCCCGGTTCGAACCCGGGCGGAAACAACTTTTTCGCCTTTTAACTTCATGGCAGAAAAGTAAAGGAATATACGGCTTGACATGTTACAAGGTGTTGAAATTGCGAGCTATATATTTTCCACTGGCAATGACTCGTTATCGATTGATTTTGCACACCTAAACAATTGTCATTAATAATTGTTTTTAAAAAAATTGACCACAATAATTTAGGAAATCGTGAATTACATGTTTGGTGACCGCAACTGGGTCCAAGGGTCCAGGAGTCTGCGCAGTAGGGCTGAGCTCGAAACGCAGCCGGCTGGGGCTGACTCCGCTATATACCACGCTCAACTCTTTCATCCAATGTTACGTTGACGATCACCATAGTGCCCGGGGAACTGAACCAGTCTTGTGCAGGGTTATAGGATCAAGAAGTAACTGAGGTGATTGACCGACAAAGGACACTGTGAATGAGCATGTGCAGTCATAAAATAATACGTTGTTCACATGCACCAAGGTTGAAGAAATACAATACAATATTACTAT
>LD346648.1:328016-340064 GCA_001465055.1 Ptychodera flava
AACACCTTTGAAGCTCATTTTAATATGAAAAGCCAATAGTCTACCGAGACGACCATGGAACAAAAGGCATGCAAGTGTTGCCACTCTGTCCATATGTTTCTCTGTGCCGTAACAGACCTGGGCAGTGGTGGTGTCCACTCTCATTAAAATACAAGGTGATAATAAGAGCATCGCCACTGCTTATAGTGCATTATATGTCATCACGGGAATGACGTATCAGATCTGACCATGTCCCCCTTCTTCCAGGCATAAATGTGTTTGAAGTCGTCACGGTGTTAATTGAGTATTTGAATAATTCTCTCTCTCTCTCTCTCTCTCTCTCTCTCTCTCTATCTATCTATCTATCTATCTATCTATCTATCTATCTATCTATCTGTCTGTCTGTCTGTCTGTCTGTCTGTCTGTCTATCTGTCTGTCTACTTTAACAGAGGTTGGCAGAGCACGCCACCGCATGTGATCTCACTTCTGAAATTCAAGTTGATGAATCGTTGAACTGTTGTAAAACAAATTATCGTTTATTTAATCTCATAACACTGCGTGAAAATGATGTGATGTGTGGGATTTTCTCGAGTTGTTTAACTCTCACATCTGACGTGTTTTAACCAAGCGCTTCGAGAATGTCTTGAAATTTAGTTTCGGTTAGTAGAGTACTATTCGATCTTTGTTATTTTTACACCAGTTCTATAACGTCCTCGTAAGGTTGTCAATTTGAAACTAAATAAAAAGGGTATTTACAGTCATACCGTGATATTGAACATAAATACTGTTCATACCTCGTCAAAATCTGCGATGATTTCGTTCAGGAGACGAAGGCATTCCACTCCTTGATTTTCGAAATCTGACTGTGAATAGAAGTTGGCGAAGTTTGGAATCGAGGCAAACATGACACCGACCTTGTCATGAGATTCCGAGTACAGTTCCTGAAATTAAAGGAAAATAAACGGGATGTCAAATCAACATTCAAGTTGATATAATGAGTTACAAACAATATATAACATTGTTGTGTATGACTATCAACTGATTTATTGTTACCTAGACTTACACTGTAAATAAAACTTTTTTTATGCGATGTAGAAGAGTTATCTCGAAGTAGAGAAATTATTGGGAAAATTCTCGGCTGAAACTATCTTATCAGGTTCACCCCACATGCGAAATTGTCACGCGTCCATACAATTCGGTGAAGACAGCTGATCCATATCAAAGCGTTCCACATAAAAAGCAGCACTTATGCTTAAAGGAATACAGTCACCTGTAATCTAAATATGCCCATATACGGTCAAACGGTGTTCCTTGGTATTCAAAATGCCCATGTGAGGGCGCTGTTTTAAAAAGCGGTCACCCGCTTAAAATCTGTGATAGGTTAGATTTTCTCTTTCCATGGTAACTGTGGCAAAATTGGAACAGGTGAGAGTATACCTTTAATAACTTGATGAAAGGACTACATTTTACAATAAATCATAAACAATTCTGTCACCCTATGATTCGATGATGGATATTGTGTTACATGTAGTTCGTGTATCTGCATTGCCGTGAATTTAAACTTGAACACGGCTTTTTGATAGGTTACTTCATCTGTGACACAGCTTTATCGAAACTGTTTCCCGCGTTCACATTGTCTCGATGCAGCCTATATATCCTTGTAAAATATGTCAAGTATTTGGTGAGGGCGCACTTTGCCTTGCTTTTCAAACGCGTATGTGAGATTAGGAGGAAACCGTTCAACTCACCTCGTTCTGTCTGTCCTTTTCTAAAAAGTGCCTAGCAACGTGCTTGGGTAAGATGTTTCGGAGCAGGTGTTTATTGTGTTCACGCAAGTCCTCCATATCACGCAGTTCTGATTTAGCCTGGAGGAAGAGTACAAAACTCATCCGATTAGACCGCGATAAACACCACCGAGGCGAGGTGACCTCGTTGCATTCATTTTCCTAAAGTCGCGCTTCTTTTTCTAATTATTTTTGCCAGCATGCTGTGCTTCCAACAATAAAATTACTTATTCCATTACCTTTATTAGATATTGCTACTAAAAGCCCAGTATCTGTACCCTCTGATCGTTTTTCGATCCATAATTTAGCTACAGTTTATTGGTCTACTAGCCACATCGTGTTGAAATACTAAGTACGCGGCTTGTCACTGTTAAGGTAGTACGCACCTCGAAATTGAAAGACTTACACTTTTGCTCAAAACTTTCCTCAGGGAATCTTTAACCATTCCCTTTCGAGATCGAGAATAAATATCAGGGGTCACCGTGCAAAATTTGGCACTAGAGAAACAAATTATTTAAAATTTGCCAATTTTTGAAATTGAAAATGGTTGTCATTCCCGTGTTAAATCTATATGGAAAAATTGCATTTTCGATGTTCAGAACAATAAAATAATAAAAAAGCTGCTTATACCCCATGAGCTTCATACCCTCAAGCGGTAGACCAAAAGAATGTTGTAAAAATTTGATAGTCCGAATATCTGTCCTCGTGGTGTTCCATGCGTTGTCAACTATGAAAGCACGCCACGCACTAACACGCTGCAGCTTCGACAAACAAAATACAAGGTATTTGAAAATGCTATCGGGAATAAACCAATAAACCGCGGTTATTGCATGAGCTTGGAGTAGCATCTCCTGCATTTTGGTTAAAACATTCAAAACTAAATGCTACATATTTTTTTCCCTTCCTTTTAAGGCCGACGACGATTGTGGCATACAGGAAGCTAGCTCACATGGGAAAGATAACAGTTGAACGAATAGAACCTTTCATATGGCCATGAGGTCAACGAAGGCATTACACGCGGCCATGGAACAACCGTGGGAATTTTATGTTGTGTAAGCGAAGCGTGCTCCCACCGCGCTCCTGAGAGCATCGGTGAAATTACCAACCTGTAGTCTCCATAGAAAGTCCAGTCTTGCCGTACAATCCAATGTTCGTCCATGATAGTACAGGGCTAATACAAACATCGCAATCAATATCACACAGGTTTCCTTGATACCAAAGCTTGTCTCCCTGGTTGGTGAAAAATGTGGTAAAATCAGCAAAGCGTCGTTTTAGTTCACAGAGAAAAATGAAAAATAATGAATATATTCAATGACAAAAACAACTGCTGCCCGGGAAATCATAACATGTTATTTGATATACTTTTATCTTGATGCGCACTGACATAAGGAGAAAGGTGTCAACAGCCAGATATCTTACAAATTCTTATACCTGCCCACAGTCTCGCCTTCCAGACCTCGACGCTTCGCTGACTGACTTTAATAATCAAGGTCAAGGGCGTCGCTGAGCAGTATGAACGGACATGGCGAGGAGCGAGCCGACGCGGTCAGAGCCTCGCTGGTAAGTCCTTCGCTCCCCACTACTCGCGGAGCACTTTACCATGATTACGAGTAATGTGTATGAGCGAAACGTCGAGTTCAGGAAGGCGAGACTAACCTGCTCGCTATCCGACTTTATTCAGCGAATGGCAGCATTTATTTACTATTATGAGTGTAATATGTAAGATAGATAGATAGATAGATAGATAGATAGATAGACAGATAGACAGATAGATCATTAATACATATACATACCCTTCTGTGTCACGATAATAATTGTCATATATTTCAAACAAATTTCTGTACGCATACTGTATCAGCACTGAAGAGGTTGTTCCCATGGCAACCAGAAGCAGGAGTTTGATCATGTGATGAAGTCTAATGAACACTGCACAGGTTAGCATGGCCATCACACTGCAGTAAATGTAATACTGTAAGAGAGGGTTTTCAGAAAGTAGTTAAAATAAACGCGAGAAAAATTGTTCGCCCCCCCTGAGCCTGGATAAAGACCAGCAGTACTGCACAAGTACCGATTCGATACTTTAAAAGCCTGCAATCTCTCAAAATTACATCTATTTTTTCGCCATATCCGTAAAGGCTCTTAAAAATAAGCGTTTTCTAATTTACGACGAAATCACTTCCCGACAAATTGTCGTCAACTTGCTGACAAATTGTCGTCTTCTTTGCATATAATCGTTTGCGTAACGAGTGGTGATACTTATAGAACTGTAATATAATGATAATTATATCATACCAGTATATTGATTGTGCAAATACAGCGATCTGATTGGTCGAAACGCGAAAAGAACCGTGGTACGTATATTGGCGATATACCACGGCTGGCATACGCGCGAGCTCTGCAGCTCGAGCAAAAATCCGTTTATGACGTTCCACGCCAGAATTTCAATATACTATTATGATATAACAGCTGTAATAAATCACACCGAGTGACGGTATACCACTCGATTTTGGCCAGTTCACTTCATATATGCACTCGCCATCGCTCGTGCATATATGTCGCGAACTGGTCAAAATCTCGTGGTATACCATCGCTGGGTGTGCTTTATTGCTTAATTATATCATGATACTGGTATATTGATGGCGCAAATGCAGCGATCTGATTGGTCGAGAATTGAAAAGAACCGCGGTATATCCGCGATAGACCACGGTTTACACACGCGCTTACTAAGCTGTCGACAAGAGCAAAAATCCGTTTTTGACGTTCCATGCCAGAATTTCAATATACTGTTATGATATAATAGCAATAAATCACACCCAGCGACGGTATACTACTCGGTTTTGATCAGTTCACTTCACTGGTGTATGCACTCGCTCTGGCTCGTGCATATATGTCCTGAACGGATCAAAATGTCGTGGTATACGGTCGCTGGGTGTCTTTTATTGCTTAAATATCTCCTGAATGCATGAGGGCGCCTCACCTGGGGGAAATGACATTCCAGACTATCTGGGTCACGTGCCGCGGGTTCTTCTCCATCCGGTTCGCCAGACGCATCGCAGACAAACTGAACGAGACAGACAGAAAAGCAGTCAGGATTGAAACAGAGACCGATAGACAAAGTGAGGCATGCAGCCAGAGAGACATCGATAGTCGGACAGACAAACACAGAGCCACAGATGGACGGAGTGTGTAAACTTTTTTCACAGAATAGGAAGATTTAACCGCTATATTGACCCACACTGCTAACGTCCTCAATTTGACGAGAATCTTCACAGATAACATATTTAGCCATTACTTGAAGTGTTTAGCGCTTTCAGTTGTGAGTAAAGTATATACTTGCTAGCAGAGTATCACTGATGTTTTCAGCCAACTTGAAAATCCTTGTCTTCGAACTCCATATCATATTGAGTACACGAGTTATGTATAATTTTGAAAATCTTGCTTTAAGTAATTCAGATTATCCTTTGACTTGAATAATCTACTATCTCCTGCAAAACGCACTGTGATCATAATTCACCAAATGTCGGAATAAGTAAAGCCGCATTGAAATGAAGGTAGTATGCGTGAAAGTGAAAGGCTTAAACTTTTGCTCAAACTTTCCTCAGGCAATATTTAAACCATTCGCTTTCAAAATGAAGAATAAAAGTGGGGGGTCACCGTGCAAATTTTGGGAACTAGAGAAACAAAGTACCCAAGATATACCGATATTTAAATTAAAAATGTCTGCCATCCCTGTATTAGATCTATGGAGACAACAAAAATTTTCAATTTTCGAAAACTAAGACAGCAAAGTTTTCTCACCCCAAGAGCTTTAAATGAACCGCCACACGTGGAAGAACCGAAGAGAATTGTAAAAGTTTGAGAGTCCAAATATCTGTCCACGAGGCGCATTCTACCTTAACTATGGATGTATTTTCAATTATTTTGGGTTTGCTTGCAGAATCAGCTTATAATTCCTTCTTAAACTCATATCGAAATGCGCCATATTCAAAATTTCGCCACATTCTTGACTGAGTGTATGTTAATGTTAAAACTGAATTTGCTTCATTGGGCCATGCCTGTTTTACTCATATTTTCACATTCTCCATGAAGAAGGATAAGAGAACTTTGCTTTTCTAGGTCATACAAATTATGAAGTAATATCGAAAGTAAGTGCGGTTGTCCATTTAACTTACCATATTGCCTATGGTGGCTAAGAACGTGACGGTGACGACAAAGATGATCAGACTACTCCGCGCCAACCTATTCTCAGCAAAGAGGCAGGACAAATCACGCAGAACAGAGGGAAAATGTTTGTATTCTTCCGCCATTACAACAATAAGAACCAATATGTAAATGATCGTGGCGCCAAGGAAGACCCCAAGCATCACGACTGTCCTAAAGGAAATGCAATAAATTTTACATCAGTGAGAAAATATGACGTTCAAAAACACTTGAGAAATCATCGCAATTTGCTTGGGCGTTTGAAAAATTTTGACTGAAAATTGCTGAAAGTTTTTATCGAGATTGCAAAAATTATCGATGATGAAAAAGGCCGTCATGACAGGGCTCAAACACGCTGCGTATCAATTATGATTTGTGGTTTAAGGTACTATGACTGTCCTCGGACTAGCTGGCATGCGCAGTTAATTTTTACCGGTAATTGTTGAAGTATTCTGCAACTTCCTGCAATTTCAAGCATATTTTAAAACACCCTGCTAGTAGCCGTCCGAAGGGCGATTTGTGATACTTCCCGTGGTATTAGCTCCTGACTGAGATTGTATTTCGGATTACATATTTCTACAATGTGAGCTGCAAAGGTCCTGGTTTCTGTATCTCTTACTGACAGGTGTTAACCACAGGCAATGTCGAAAATCAGAATCGGTATTTCCACAGGCCGATTCTATAGTAGTCTGAGCAAAATGCATTTAAAATACAGATAAAGTCGTTTGGTATTTGACTAAGGTTGAGCTTCCTTCCCGCTCTACAATACTTGAAAAATTACTGAGTTCAACAGAGGCGAGTTTCCTTGCTCTGTATTACACGGAAATTTATATAAAAGTACACATATGCTAAATTGAACGTGCCGTAAACGGCTGAGTCAAATGTGTTCCGTACGCGTTCATTGACTTCTGGCCAGTGGTATTTCGCTGTTATATGACTTTTGGCGCGAATTTTCCTACCTTGGTGTCATCAGCATCAAAGTTGCCATGGTGAAGATGAAAATGATAAATGCGCAGACCACATTGGATTTGAAGGTGTCGTCACGAATCATGGAGAACTGGCAGAGGAAAGACAAACATTGAATTAGGAGTCGCTGTTGCCATTGGTCACGGCACACAGCTGAAAGCTTCAGTAATCTTGTGATAGATAATAGATTAGATGTCAGGTATTTTGACATCAGTCAGTCTTCTCGACTGCTGATCAGTGCCACGGGCTATCCGTCGATCAACTCGCCTGAAGCGATTCGTGTCTTCCTTCTTGATTTGGCATCAAGCTGACTGTCAGCGAGCTATGTGACCCTTCTACGGTAACAGCAGACCAAAGCCATGCACTGCTTTATCAGTGTGAATGAACGACAACGCAAATGACAGCTCACCGACCTGAACTGCCGGATTTGACAGAGAAGCCACTGGCTGCTCTTGGCGCACAGACAGTGGTCCGTGCAAATCTGGTCAATCAGCGTGTAAGCCCTGGGCTGTCACGTGGTAAGCGTTTACACTGAACGTGCGTCGACAGATACAAATGTGCTCGAACTGACGGACTTTCAAATAAACGGCTAGTCCCATCAAAAGTGACTCAAAGAGTCATGCAAGTCTCCTGCTATGGATGGCGATTTTTGTAAAAAGGTGCACGTGCCACGTACAATCACAATTATTGAACCAACACAACAAACCTACCAAATACCGTGTATTTTCTCCAGCTTGTGCTAATAAAACTAACTTACTTTGTTTTCAGTATCCTTCTCCTTGAATCTCAATGTAACTCTCCGAACGTGTTCTTTTCGAAGCTGGTCGCCTGAGCGTGTCTCTATGGCATGCGCCACCAAGCGGTTCGTTTCGGTTTGTTTCGCGTCTTCTTCGGGCATCCTCGAGGCGCCCACAATGTGCCTCAAATGATATGGTAAAAGCCCAATTGCATCGGTAACCAACCACTACAGGGAGCCCGGAGAAATATTAAAGACAATAGATAAGAACATGTGTCATAGACGTTTTTTTATGTCTGAATTAAAGATTAAATAATAATAATAATAGCCCCTTAATTTCTTCCTGACAATCCATTACAAGTCTGCCCGTTTTCATCACCGTCTTCTGCCGGAGTTAAGTACGCTAGCTAATCTGTCACTACGTATATCTATAGCTGACTGAATTATGATATAGACTTTCAAACGCTTACCTATGTAACGACATATAGATAGATAGATAGATAGATAGATAGATAGATAGATAGATAGATAGATAGATAGATAGATAGATAGATAGATAGATAGATAGATAGATAGATACATACATACATACATACATACATACATACATACACATACACACACATACATACATACATACATACATACATACATACATACATACATACATACATACTTGCACACGAACATGCAGACAGACAGACGACACAGACACATTATTTAGACACATACATACATACATATTTTGTTTAAATTTTAAACCATACCCTTGGTTCTTGGCTTATAATGTTATCAAAAGGAAGTTCGGCGCTCCAAGATGTCGTTGAAAGCGAGGTTGACCTTTCACGGCATGACGTCGAGCAGCCAGCGGAGGTGGTTCGACTCTCTGGTACTGCTGCGTCACTCTGCCTGGAAGACTCGGTCACGGTTGGAGCGTTTGCTGTCATATCGAGCAGCCGAACTCTCTCCGACATTGAACATCTCTGAAACAATACAAACTGACAATTGCTCAAAAACATGCCGTAATAGCCTTCTGCGATATAATAATTGATTCTCTTCGCTGTTCCTGTCCCACACATGTCATCTCTCTCTCTCTCTCTCTCTCTCTCTCTCTCTCTCTCTCTCTCTCTCTCTCTCTCTCTCTCTCTCTCTCTCAGTCATGTATGTATGTATGTATGTATGTATGTATGTATGTATGTATGTATGTATGTATGTATGTTTGTATGTATGTATGTATGTATGTATGTATGTATGTATGTATGTACGTACGTACGTACGTACGTATGTATGTGTGTGTGTGTGTATATATATGTATGTATGTATGTATGTATGTATGTATGTATGTATGTATGTATGTATGTATGTATGATTATATTATATATGTGTTTGTATGTGTGTGTTTTTGGATAATATATAGGTATGCATGTGACATGTGTATGTGCCTAAGTGCGTGCGTAGGTGTACATGTTTGCGCTCTCATTCACACTGGTTCAGGAATATATGATAGAATATTAATTATCCCTGTAATGGAAATGTCAGTAAAATATGACGCTGAATCGTGACTGTTGAAGATATCCCTACCTTAGGTTCATCCCCCATTATAAGGTATGTCTCGACGTCTTTTAACTTAAGGTACGCGCTTCTCTCATGCCCGTTGCCCGGCACCACCTCGTAGTCGCTCCCTAAGTATGACAGCGTTTCTTTGGAGATGTGCACTTTTCTGAAGAATGAGTTATAAAATGAAGAGAAAGAGGGGTGACTTTGAGGTATCTGACACTATCGCCGTTGTCAAGGTGCGCCCTGAAATTCCAAACATAAGATTACATTAACCGCATAGTATGCTCATGTTTTAAATTATGTAGAAACTCAACTCACCCTGGCGCGCCGCCTGATTCCATGTGATTCGCTAAAGTGACGTCGTTGCTCCAGACATCAAATTGCCACTTTCGCAGACCGAGCACCCCGCAGAGAACGGAACCTGTGTGTATTCCGATGCGCATGTCTAAATTGACATTCGTCTTCTGTCGGACGCTCCTAGCAATAAGAGTGAAATGGTACAACTGTTTAACTTATGGGCACGGATTTAAAACGTTCAATTGAAATACACACGTTTAGTATTTTGACCATTCTTGCTTCAAATTTTCATTTAAAATATATCACGCCTCTAAATCGAAAGAAACCTACCGTGAATAAATTTTACATTTTCCCTTTTTTTATGAAGAATAAATATCAGGGGTTACCATGCAAAATTTGGAAGTAGAGAAACAAATTGCCAAATATTTCCCGACACTTGAAATTCAAAATGGCTGCCATCCCTGTGTTAACTGTATGGCGAACATTATATTTTCGATTTTCACAAAAATAACCCGGTGAACATGTTTTTTACTCAATGAGCTTCCGAACCCCAAACAAGAGGTAGATAGAACAAAAAAAACAGGAAAAATTTGATAGTTCAAATATCTGTTTCAAATATTTTAATGAAATAAGCTAGATCGCTGACTTTGAATAAGACTATCGTGACTTACTTAATAACTTTAATCATATGTAGCCCCATTTCAACGCAGCACTGCGCATGATCAGATCTAGGGTCCGGTAGTCCTGAAACGCAGTAGTAACAGTCCCCGAGAATTTTTATCCTGAGGCAATGATTCTCCTGTTAAAATAAACGAAAGAATAAGATAAACAAATGACATGTACAAACAGAGTTGCCTAAATTTTAGGCACAAAGCGCCCTCGTATTAACGCAAAGATATACGGGAGCATGGCTCGTGGCAGTGAGATATTGTCAATATTTTTTACACTGAGGTCAGGTGACCACTATGATACCATTAACGGCCGCGTTATGGTTGTTAGTAGTCAATTTCGATGGGAAATTAGTTTCGCTGTTTACCCCCGTTCTGACACTTGTTCGAACTCGCGGCATGACAAATGGCTTTCCCATTTTCAAACTATTTGCAGACATAGAGCTATGTAATCCCGAGAGTGGTCGCTACTGCAGATATTTTTGGAAATTCGCCAGACGTCACATTATCGTCAAGAGAATATTTGTCAGTAATGAATTATACCCTCCCTTGTGGAGTGTCGAGTTAGCATATATATATATATTGGTGCGGGAGCCTGATGAGTTTCTTCTAGCCAAGATGAACAGATTTTTTTTCACCGACTGATATCGCTATAGCCGATGCAATGACATCATCAACCCATCGACCGGACTCTCAAACTTATAGGATACAATTTTGGTTTACCACTTGTAGAGGCTAATTTTGGAGCTCATGAAGTAAAAAAATTCATCATTTTGCTTATTAAGATCGAAACTATAATTTTCCCCATAGAGTTAACAAAGAGAGGGCGGCCATTTTTAATTCCAAATGGCTTGAAGTATTGAATAATGTTTCTCAGTACTCAATTTTACACGGTGAGCTTTAGCTTTTTTCTTGATTTCGAAAGGGACGTGTTTAAAGCTCCCTTATTGAAAGTTAAGGCAAAATTTTAAGTCTTTCAATGTCGAGGCACGTGCGACCTTAAAGCTACTCGTGCACAGCAAGTCCGCATACATTGTAGGGTCGATATGAAGATGTGATTAGGGAGTCGTGTTGATCGTGTTTACCAATATAGCTCTAGAAAGTCGACAGCGCTCGTTTTTTTGCATGGCCACCTTTCAATGATTATAATAAATATTAACACAGGTTGACCGTGTTCCTTAAAGAGTGACGTTCCGTCATGTTTGGTTTCACGCACACCCATGTGACATATTGAAAATAGATGTGAATTTTGCTCTTTTATTACGTTGGCAATGAACCTTGACAGCACGGTAGAACATTAGACGGTAGTTACCTCGGCCAGCTTGTCAAATCTTGCAAACAGTTCGTTTAGAGTGCGCACCAAGTCTTGAGCATGGAGTTTGGAAGCCAGTTCCGTGAATCCTTTGATGTCAGCAAATAAAATACTGCGGTAAAAAATGCGAAGGAGTACATTTTTCTTAATTTGGAATCTCTTGCAGGAAATATTACTTTTACCTAAATAGTAATTTCTAAGCCAGACTCTAGTAGTTAACCATGATTCCCTATAACTATAGATAGTAAGGGGAAGGTGTCTATGGTATAACAAACTCTTCTTATTGAATTAGATAAATTATTGACTGATTTCCGTTCACCAACAGGCAATTGAGGGACGGCTGACAGATATGCGGACAGAAAGGCAGGCAGATAGACAGACACAGAAAGCGAAAGACAGACAGGGAACTTTATGGGGTCAAACAAAAAGATAGGGGTAACAACGGAAATAGAGGGACGACAGAGACAGAGACAAAGACCGAGATAAGGTGGTAGGTACACACAGCCTGGTTAAGAGAGAGAGAGAGAGAGAGAGAGAGAGAGAGAGAG
>LD346648.1:366987-380416 GCA_001465055.1 Ptychodera flava
CATATATGGGCATATTTAGATTACAGGTGACTGTGTACCTTTAAGGACGAGGCGGAAATTCCAAGTGTTTATTTATGATGATCTGTACATGCATTGTGTCTGACGGAGTCCTGGTATTGTCATTGGGCAATGATCTCATAGCACAGTAAATGTTGGAGTTTGTTTCGTGACAATCTTAGCAAACTTTAAGTAATATAAGGGCCTTTTTGTCGGGGACAAATAACAGTTTAATTGAACTTTGTGTAGAATATATATCCTTGCGCATCCTCGATGCGATTCATTCAGCCAATCATGAGACACTTCAGTGACTTTCTACCAATCACCATGGACTAGAATTTCCCGCCAAAATGTTTCTCTCTTCGTGTCTTTCTATCGCATTCTTTGCAAGCCAATTTAAAGGCGCGTTTAGTTTGGCACAGTTGTTGTTCAGTTTCTACTTTCGCCCTGTCAGTGCTGAAGTAAACCTTGTGAGCTCATCTGAAATACACGATTGTACGATGTTGTTTCTTTTCGAAGTCAGGCTAGCAACCTTGCTCATAAAACCCCACATCGCGACACTTTTGTTGCACGCGCATCTCGCTGCTTTTTGCGCGTTACTTTACACTATAGTTACGCATCATCCTATAGTGGCACAAAGTTATCCGAAATCATTATACTTCGAACATTTCCATTAGTTTTGATCACCTGACGATATTTCTTTACAGGTGATCTTACATAAAGGATTGTGAAATGAACTATTTTACAAAATATGTGCGTGGTTTCACGGTTACTGCCTGTCGACCGTGACTAGCGCACAAGAAATATTGTCTTTCTAGGGAGATTCCACTGGGCCGAGCAAACTGTTCACCATAAATCAAATATTCACGGCCCCATTGGTACTTAGCTCAGGTTCAAAATTGCCTTAAAGCCGAGACAGATTTATTTTGTTATGTATTTTTTGGATAAGATGGTTTAAAATCAAATGCAACTTTTAAAAAATATCTAACAGAAGTGGCTACGAACGCATAACTTAGATTTTAATAAAAGAATTTTCGAGTTGCGACTCTAATATGGCCGCTGCTGGTAGAACGCGTAAGTGCCTGGATTTAATCGACACCTAGGATTGAAATATTGCTTAATAACGGGAATACAAAGCATCTCCGAAAAGATTGGATGATACTTAAGTCTGTAAAACGCAAAAAAGATAAAGCTGACGGGCTTTAAGGTAGTAGGTGCCTCATAAGTGACAGACTGAATCTGCTGCCCAAACTTTCCTCCATGAAACTTTCAACCGTTCTTTTACCAAATTAAGAATAAAAAAATCAGGATTAACGTCCGAAGCTTGGTACTAGGGAAACAAATCATCTAACATGTACAATTATTTGAAACTCAAAATGGCCGCCACCACTGTGTTAGCTCTACGGGGAAAATACAAAAAAATCTGTTATCGGAAAAAACCCAAAGGTGTAAAAGTTTCCTTACACCACGGGCTTTAAAATGAGCACCGCAGGGGTAGATCAAAAGAGAAGTGTAAAAATTTGAGAATCTGAATATGTCCCCGAGGCGCGTTCTAGCTTAAATTACGGAATTGCACTAGACTTGCCGTGTCAGAATTTTGCCAATTCAGATTCACATAACTCACCAAAAGAGCCTTAAAACGGCAATGCCCTCCGTGCACATTAAACCTTACCACTCACTGTGGAGAACGCCTTTCTTGCATGTTGCTCTTTTTAAAAGAAATTTGGAACATGACACATAAGGGGTTGTCAACATATTATGGTTGACCTTCAAATACATTAGAGATAAAGCAAACATTAAGGATAAGAGGGGGTTCCGCATTGCTCTGAAACTTAATCAAATGGTGATATTTTTCATCAAGCACTTCCCATCCAGGCCAAATTTTTTAACGAGCACAATCAAATTTCGAAAATTGCGTGTACGATTTAGTCACAATTCCACATATAGTAACGAACACGGATGTTTGTGCTAACTTTTCATCTATATTAAAGGGCCACTAATGCCAACCTTTGATGATTTTTTCACTATTTTTATTTTGTATATCAATTGCAACTTCTCATTCTACTCCCCAAAAAATGTTGAAACACCCCATATTTAATTTGTCGACTTAACGTCCATATGTGTAAAACTTTAGATTTGGATTCTAGTCCGGACCAGAAGTCACTTTTCAACAATAACAATGCAGTTTACACATGTACAGGCTGAGTTGACAAGCTGAACACGTGTATATCAACATTCTTTCGGGAGAAGAACAAAGAATTATGGTTGATATTCAAAACAAAATTGGTGAAAAAAAAAACATCAATAGTTAGCATTACTGGCCTTTTACATGTAAATGATTCAAGCCCCTTTCCCGGATTCGACGACCAAGAGACCAACTAAAAGACAACTGTTTCTACCAATAAGGCCGTTTGGTTTAGTTTAGAAAGCCTAGAATTCGTGATTTTGTCGAATATGTCATTTAGTGGCCGTTAAGCAGACTTAAAAATTTTAGCTTCGATATATGATTATTACACAACTTAATATTTTAACAATCTGCCTTGTTATAAACTACAATCTCAGGTCGCGTTATCCAATTGGTTTTTCGAGCTACAATTAGGATCTTAGCCTAAAGCCAATATTTTGGGCTGAAATCGCCTCTTCTGGTACCAATCAAGCCCACCTATGCATAAACATGGCATTAACTCGAAGACATACGCTGAAAAAAAAAAACAGATCGAAGATTTCTCTATTTTTATTAAACACGAAAAGGCGAGAGCGGAATACAAAGTTGTCAATTCTCCAAGGCGTTTTTACCATGTTATAATACATATATTTTCGCAAGGTGACAAAAAGCCGCCAGCGTTTACAAATATTCACTCTCAAACATTTGCAATATTTTTTTGGCCTACGACTTGTGAGGGATCATTTGAAACTTATGGATTAAATAAAGTTTTTACCGGCTCAGTTTTGTGAAAATCTGGAATATTATTTTTCCGCATAGAGATAATACAGGAGATTGAGGCCATTTTGAATTTCAAATATCGGTAAATGTTGCACTTTGTTTCTCTAGAACCAAATTTTGCACGGTTATCCCCGATTTTTATTTTTGATTTTGAAAGAGAATGGTTGAAAGTCTGCTCGAAGAAAAGTTGAGCAAATATTTAAGTCCTTATTTTCTAGTTGCGATTACCTTGAATTCAAAGTTGTCTAATGCAGATATCCTTCATGGATACGCTTCAATACAATGCCAGCCGCAGATGGGTTTATGCAATCGCAATTAGAGGGATATAAAATGAATAACATGCAGAAATCAGCACTGGAAAATCATCAATAACACAAATGAAACATAATTGGCTATCAAATGTCTATAAAATTAATGTCTGAATCGCATTGCGACCCTGTTCTCGATCTGTGTTCTCTCGTTTTTAAATGGACGCTCCTGAAGAGCTCGAAATCTCTATCGTGCAATCATATCAGTCGGGGCTTGTATAATACATTCACATCTAAACATACATTGGACCCGAAGATAGCCAAAAATTAAATCTATAAAGTACAGTTTTACCATTTTCTGCGAGAAGGTAACTCAAGACATGCTATAAGCACCAATAGACACTCACTACATTATAAAAGCATAATTGCAATTCGCTGTAGTGATATCTGGGTAGTGTTTATTCGTGTTGGTCTCAGCCTGCCTGTGTGACTGTGTCCCCATTATAAAGATACTTCAGACAGACGGATAAGAAGTCTGTGAGTAAGGCACCGCACTTTCTTCGCTCACAAAATGGGCAACCTCGTGGCAAAATAAACGGTAAACAATGCATTTATGTGCGTTGTAAGTTTCACAGTCGTTTTGTTTACTGGTATGGAATGAAGAGGTGGCTCCATCGAGAAGCGGAAAAAAATGCCACGTCTGGTCTGAAGTATCCATTCGACAAGTTAAAAGAAAGCCGAGCTTCTTGAATTATTTTTACCCGTAAATTTGACAGACTGTCCCATCAAAGCATCCGGCATGGCTAAGAACTATGTATAACTGCCAAACCGTTTTTGCCGTCAGCTAATTATCGAAACCCTTTGGAAATGTTTCTCGTGTTTATAATTTTAACATTTCGTATGAAGGCTTCAATATATTATATTATCAGTAATTGGCCACACGCATCGCATATGATGGCGTTAATAGTATGAGGGGCAGCTTTGTTTATGTAAGCTATTTTATGCTATCGTAATCGACTTCTTATTTCCCAAACATTTTCATTTGCGCGTCTGCCAGCCTACACCTTAAAAGGTCACAGACTTGTTTCTGCCGAGGGGGTTGTTTACGTGAAATAAACGCAGTGTACGCATTGTGCCAACTAAATTAGATTCAGACTGGCTTCAAGCATCACTCGATCCCCAATTTTTCCACGTAAGATAGGTCGATTTAAATTTAGACGATCGTGACATGCAGTTTAGTGATTCAGCATTTTATAGAGCTGAAAACAAGTACTTTTTCGTTTAAGAGCTGATTAAAAGGACAAACGACAAACCAGCTCCGCGTTTGGTTTGCAGTTGGCATCTGTGATCATGCGCAAACATTGCAATTATCAACCTATTGTAGCAGTTAATGTCATCTTTAAGAAATCAACCTTTTTGTTTGAATTGACGTTAGCTTATCATCGCTCAGGAAACTCATCGCTATGACGTAACGCGTAGCCAAGGGAGGACTTTGATTTTTTTATTGGCAAAACGAGTGAAATATTAACAAAGGTTGAGCAAGTACGTCACGTCTATGCTATGTGAAATTTGACTTCAATTAAACATCAGCGCACATTCAGTGACTTACGAAAACCGTACTATTTGTTCTGGGGCCCTGCTCCGACGCTTTCGCATGGTGTAATTTCATTATAACTTATCAATGTCAAACACATGCTTACAGCTATTGGATAAAAATTATATTCTAATATACATGACCCTTGCAATGTCATCCATGATTAAGGAACCAACACTCACCTTAATTTTGTAAATATTATGTCTAAAATGAATTTTAAAATGTCACGCGTTTATTATACCTGTAATTTTACAATACCAATGCGAGGTAGGTCGCAGTTTTATATCACTGGACGGAAATGAGAACCATTGAAATCTAGTTTTAACAGTTTAGGAGCTGGAGTTGTAACAAATTGTACACGTATTTTAATGAACGCATTTCCAGCTTTAATCTATGTTTTTTATCTCCGAGTGATGTGCGGAAGTTGGAAAACGTATGAAAAGCGCAGGGACAACAGTTTCGGATGTCGTAAACACAATGAGCGCGCCCGGAATGTATACATGCAACCGAGCGGTGAATTGATCAAATGTCCTGAACAGTTTCTCGGCGTGAGCCCAAGCCACTGCCAGCATATATAATGAGTGCGACGCAAGCAACTTACACACCCAGTTTATTGGATGTAGTCACCACTGAAATGAAACAGTTATGGCAAAGATTGTGATCAAGTGTTAAGTAAATTTCGCAGTGAAAAAGTGTCTGTCCGACTTGTTTTGACGCCGCACGTATATCAGAGAAATTTTTTTGATAAATAAATTCACGGAAAGAAGACGGAAGGATGCCCAGATTTTTAAAAACACTTACCCGGACTCACCACACAATTAGTCTGTTCATTGTTCGAAATTGGCACTTGCATTAAGACGGAAAAAAATGTGTGTGTCAGGGATAAAAGCCACGAGTGCGTCTCCTCAGGCCCAGGGAGTAATCCAAAATAGACAGAAATCATCTGTTAAAGGTTCCATCGTATCGTATTGCAAGGCAACCCCAAATATTTGAACAGAAATCGCCGGGTTAATTTTCCACTGCCGTGAACATGGCTATGACGCTATTACTTCAGGAAGCGCTGAGTTGCAAGCTATCGCGGTCTCACTGAAGCGATCATTTTTTGAATTGACCCGCCATCATGATCATTCTGTTCCCTGTAATTTTCAGTTCCATTAGGTCGCGGTGATAAGCTGCCAACGGAATGGGAATTTAAGACTTTCAAAATTGTTCAAGTCACGCCTTACCTCAGGGAAGCTGCTTGCACCTGGTATTATCAACGCTGTCCTCGTGTCTGGACGCTGTACAGCTGTGCCGTCAGGCGGATGCACCGTGTGTGAACGGTTGTAGTCGTGAGTCGTGCAGTACCCGTAAGAAAAATATACACCTGACGGTGACTAGCACATGAACCTCTCTGTTGATTGCCAAAGAGGCTGTTATCTTTCCATCAGAAAGCCATAACTTCACACAGAGACGATCTTGAATTTGCAGAGTTCTGGTGGGAAGATGTCGGCGGGATCGAGTCTGGGGCAGGAACCGCTCGATATCTATCTACCTGCGCAACTTGAATGGAATGTTCCAGAGCGCATGTTGATCAAGATCAGCCTCACCGATATACACACGCTCATTGAGTGCATGCATTTTCACCAAGTTTTTTGCCTTCGCATCCCTGGCAGTGACCTGTTGGAAAGAACGTTCTCCATCGAGCGCCAGGAATTTATCGGACGTTCCGATTAAATACTGCCAGTACGCCAGGTTTTCATGGCGAGTTTGCTATAGTTAACTCTAAATACACGGAAACTGTACTGTTCTTGTGGTAACCAACGTGCTATGTACATCCCGTGGGTAGACTTAAAATTCAAGTTTCAATATATATAGTCTGTACACATTAGAGCCTGAATGCTTTGGCTGGACTGAAAAGAGAAATCTGCCAAACTCGCCTGTTGCCAGGACAACTGAGAAGGTCCAAAATTAGAAAGTATTAAGTTTCGCTTTAGGTGACTTTGGAGTCCTGCTCTTCAAGTCACATTATCGTCAGGTGTTCTCTTGTCACCATGGTAACTGCCTGAGTGAATGGGCAGGCACTAGACACACGTGTAGCTTTCAGGACATCCTTCCGCAAAATTATAGTCGGGAAGCACGACGCGATGAGTCTGACGTAGCCGGCCATTATGTTCAAGTGCTATCGACGTGGGACGTGACAATGTTGCCTGGAACACGTGAAATTGTGTTTGCTTTCCGCTCTATGGCTCATAATTAAACAACATGCAATTGTAGAGTAATGCGACTTCATCTTGTATTCGAAATTACGAACCCGAAATCTCACTTACATGTTGTGGCTGACAACTTCTGTTTTTTTGTTGGTTGCTATGTAAATTTAAACACTTCTCCCTGATCAGTTTATTGTCACTTTGCGTAGAGTTTACCAGAACCCACTTCTGCTTCGGGACTTCTGCATTCTATTTGAACGTTTCATGTGTCACCGGATTGTTGTTAGTCCGGGTGTTTACACCCACTACAAATTCGCTCGATTATTATGTCTCACGAGCAATTTATTCCCATCGCATGATTGCACATGCGTATACGGGGACACTCAGAAATGATGTGTCCCTCTTTGGTTGTCAGTCAACAGTGTATCATGTTGTTCTGAGCGAATCTGTCATCAGTGAACGCGGACACACCTGGCTTCGTCGGCCTTGTCGGTTTACATTTTGTTTTGTGGCGCCGTCATCAGAAATGGCAGTCTGTTTTATGTTCATATTGCCCTTTTTTCATCTCTCACCCATGAAGGTAAAAAAGAGTACCTCCATGGTCCCCCCCATTGTCTCCCTCCATGTCTCTGTCTGTATCTGCCTACATGTCTCTGTGTCTCCGTCGAGCACTGTCAGTGGGCCCCCACTGTGCCTCTATCATTCTGTCGGCTGTGAAATGGAAGGCACACAACAATGTCGGGGCGCGATGTACCATCTCTTTTGGTAAAAAATTCTATATAGGATCATACTATTGTCCTATAGCGAGAAAATGTGACTTTCATAAAGACACTCGCTGAGACGGCTGTGGCCCTCGAAAATTTTAAAATTTAAATGAATATTTCTAGTCTCATCTGAACATTTGAATGTATCGTCATGTCTCTATAGTCGTCTAGTTGGTAATATTTTGGCGGGAAATAGAAGGTTTCTTCGTTCCAACTTCGAGAGGTGGCGCGCACAATACTATAAGTCAAAAGACAAATGTTACGTTTTAAAAGAGAATCATAATTTTTGTAAAAATTAGATTGAGTTTATTATCTCAGTCGATCATGGCCGCCAGAGACCGTGAACTCTGTGCTGAATTAGTGAAGCAAGTTTTAAATAATCTTCCGGGGAGGAGCCTTGCTTACGTGCCTTGGGGGGGAGCCGGGGGAGGAGTTTCTCGTCCATGCACTCGACTCAAGCCCTTGTCCACTTTGTTCCTGCTTGACCTTTGATTTCACCATCGATGGTCACTTGATTCACGTGACCTTCGCATGAACTTGTTGAATAGTGTGAGCAAAATGTCAAATTTGGAAACGCTCGCTACCGTGAGCGTTGACAACATTGGGACGCAAAGGTATGACCAAACATTAAGCCGACGGGTATATAGTATGTTTGTTTAAAATTTGTGAGTATAGAGTTTGGTCAAAATATAGAAACAATTGTCGGAATGGCATATAAACTAACCATTTTAAGTCTCTTTAATTTACGGCATGTCAACTTATCAAGAGACCATCAGCATTTAGTGATACGCGTCATACAAAATCGACACGTCCCGCCAATGAACTATAGGCTCCTATAGAGTGACATTAACACAACTCTAAGTATATCAAATGTTGCCAACCCAAACATTTGTGTAGACTGCCCACTTGACAAATACCTATAAAACCGTTGAAAGGCAAAGACAAGTGAAGATGTTTCCGTGTATGGATGACCTCGTTGTGTATTTTAGTATTTTTATTTGCGAAGGGAGGGTCGGTAGGCTAAGAGCGGTCATATAGTCTCTCCAACTTCTGTCGCCTGCAGCCCCATTCATACATGACCAAGTCGATGAAATTGGAATAATGAGACCTATCCAGTACGTATAATGTGATTGGGTGTCATCAGTATGCGTTACGTAATTCAACCAATCATGTTTAACGGGACAAAGCCACCATCTTCCCAAATCATTTCGATAATTTGTTGCACGTAAAAAAGTTGTTTATGCTGTTCTACTTACTGAAACACGTTGAACTATCAATGCAAAGGGTTCCACTCGCGCCTTGCGTAAACACATAACATGTAAATTTGCTGATGAAGTAATTTCCGGCATATACCATAACACTGCGTCATTGAAGCAGTTATTGATATATCAACAAGCTTAAAGGGACAGGTCCTCTATCATCTTCATCTTGAAGCAAATTGGCCAACATGATAAAACTTCAAAGGAGAGCAATGGTCTAACCATGTAAATACTCAATGTCAACAACAACAAATGCGAGAACCTGGGATGGAGAACTGCCCCTTTAAGCAGATATAGAACAGAGACCTGACGAGTGACAGTTTGGCATGTTTCATTGAGCAGAACAATGTGAATAGTTGCTCACATTAAAACAGAAATAAACGTACCGAAATAATTTGAAAAGATAGCAACATTTGGTTCCTTTAACTATAATATCCTCTTGATGTGCTACGTCCAGGCTGTGATAGTCCCGAGGGGAGACCTCTAGATAGCGAGCACCGTTACTTGAGGTCCATGCCTTCGACAATTGTACGCAATCATAACACACTAGAATGACCTCTATTTTAAGCTTTTCAAAACTTGTGTCATATTTATATTTATATAATTTCAAGTAAATTGTTTTCAAAATTATACGTATATAAATGAATGGGAAATTTTTGCTCTGAACCTGTTGATGTAATGAGAGATGCATAGATAGTGTTCAGTTGATCAGATGGAAGGGGGAAAAACTTTAAGGACACAGGATCTCGCTCTGCTGACGTGATATGGAGAGGCGACGGGTGAGAAAACGAGAAGTATACTTATAGTTTTGAGGAAGCAATTGGGATTCCGCGTAGCTGTGTAGATTAAGTGAGAAATGTGCTCGACGAGGGAGTTTCATTTGAAAAACACCCACCCATGCGGTAAATGACCACACGCCCAATGCATAAATTTACAGCCTGGGTGAAGTAAAAATACACCGTTCCCTGTACCCGCACTGAAACTCCTCGGTATAGGATGAAACAACTGTAAAGAGCGACGACCTTTGTGAGTGCGCAACTAAATTAAAATTGGAAATCAATTTTCAACGCAAAAGCCCTGAAGGCTTGGAATATAATTCCAATCTTTCAGCCAAAATACGGTTCGCTTTGCACAAACCGTACGTGTGATCTAGTTATAAACCCGAGTGTATTTTCCTGTGAATTTGCAAAATCACATATTCAGTTCAATCCATTTAATCGGATCTGTGGACATTATAAAATGAAACTATTGGATTAAATCGGGTCCAAATCGGTAACAAAACCAAGCACGTCTTACGTCTGTGAAAGTTCCAGGGCTTCATCATCTAAATCTCCCTGTCTGTTCATATGCGGTTTGCAGACTGGACAAATTAAAATGCTCTTCTAGGATCCATACAGTCCATCAGAAAGTGAGCAACTCGGGAGATAGAGGGCACTCGGTGTTAAGGTAGTATGCGCCTCGAAAATGAAAGACTTAAACTTTTGCTCCATATTGCACCAAAGAATCTTTCAACTATTCTCTTTCTATATCACGAATAAAAATTGGGGGACATCGTGCAAATTTTGGTACCAGAGAAAAAAATTACCCAAGATTAATCGATATCTGAAATTCAAAATGGCCGTCATCCCCGTGTTAACTCTCTGGAGAAAAATACAATTTTCGATTTTTGAAAAACTAAAACCGTTAAAAGATTGTTTACACCAAGAGCTTTCAAATGAACCCCCACAAGTGGTAGATCAGAAAAGTATTGAAAAAGTTTTGGAGTCCGTATGTCTGTCCCGGAGGCGCGTTCCATCTTAAAAGATGATGAATTTCTTTGATATAGGGCTGTACCTGCGTACAAACGCAAATTTGTATCGTAACATGCGGTTCAATGAACTGTTAAATATACTTCCATACGTGTTCGTCCCGTTTTTATTTGACAACTGCGGGGAGTAGCTCGTGTTCGTTAGACAAAAAGAATCATAAGACCATTGCACAAACAAATATACACTTTCAGCTACATGTATATCAGCAAGAACAACTTTCTCGAGAGAGAAATTCTCTTCAGGGTCAGTAGTTGTAACTTTTGATGATTTTTTCGCTATTACTTTCTCTTGCTCCGCTCCAAAAAGAATGTTGAGACACAGTATTCAGTGTTCCAACTCAACATGTATAAACAGCATTATTGTTATTGTTGACTTTGTAAATTCTGGTCCGGACTCAGATTCAAACATAAACAATAACAGTGAACCTCATAGTACCAACTCTTTGATAATATGCTAAGAGGGTAGGTGCTTCGACGTGCCTTTAAGCTGACATTAAAGACACGAACAGTGAAAAAAATCATCAAACGTTACAGTTACTGACTCTTTAATGGCTCTCTAACTCTCTCTATAAGCCAAGCCATTGCTGCGTACGTTGTCCCCAGTTTCGCAAATAAAGTGTTGCAGATTTACACGTGTGATTCTTTTTCTTTGGTTTGTGGAAGGACTGTATGTGGCGCAAATATGTTTTATTGTATTTTTTCCCTTTTCATTTAGTCAATATTGATTGATCGCTGACAAATGCATTTGTACTAAAGTAAATTTCGTACACGATTCAGTAAATATACATCTTTGTGAACAGGCCAAAATAAATAGCAACTAAGAAATCTGTGTAAATATTCTCGCTTTACGATATGAGCAGAATCTTGTGACCCATACGTAATATGTAACGCGCTGAAATGTATGTATGTATGTATGTATGTATGTATGTATGTATGTATGTATGTATGTATGTATGTATGTATGTATGTAAACATGTATGTAAACATGTATGTATACATGCATGCTTTCTAGAGCAATTAAATATTTCACAAATTGACTACACAGCCTACCTAGCACAGAACCTACTTTCTTCATTACTTGCATTCCAAATGTTTACTTCCCGTGTCTACCGACATTCCGCCAAAAAGACTAAATCTCATAGCAATCTACCTATTCGCATCAATGTACTATAAGCTTACTGGCCATCTGCGCACACCTACCAGGACACCTGTACAAAGTGACCTACATACTGCATCGTACACCCACATACGCAAGTAAGTGTGTTCAACCCACTAACTAACCAGCTATATCAGATCCACATTGACTGCATTTAGTTGACAAAAAGACACGATGCCATCGGATCGAAACTTGCTGACCCGATTCCATTATCTCGCGGCGGAACTAAATTTCAACGCATTGTACACTGACGAGAAGTGAGTTTCGCTTGAACGGTGCGGTGATTCAAATTGCACAATACTGACGCCATTCTTAATATGAATAAATGAAGGTAGTGATATCATTCCAACGGCATTTATTTCTGAGGATGCCAAAGGCTACTCTTGCATTGTAAAACTGTGCAAATATATCAGATTGACCATTATCAAAATCGATAGGGTGGGGCCAGTATATCTGCTGCTTTTTCAAGTCAGATTATCAGATTTATACCTTGATACCAGGCCTTGTACTTCTCGAAACATCCTCTACGTTGAAATTTGTCAATATTTACCAGTCCTGGCACTGTAGTTTCTGGGTCGATAGGGAAACGAAACCACTAGATACAGTGTTTAAAGTTCCTGAGTGCGATATGTTAAACGAAAATCTAAACGATGCGATACTTGGAAAAGTCCAAATTGCATACAGTTCGACTTATTATCCACTAATATACATGCCGTAAGAAAACTGGCTCGAGTTGTCGCTTGCAATCCATGTGTTTAGCCCCTTGGAGTCACCTCAGAGGCCATCTAAACAGCTTGCTATGACAAAGGCCTTATAAGTGTACAATGCATTAAAATAGCGGATGGCGACATTGCCTCTGAAATCTAGCCCCAAAGGGACTTACCCTGATGTCTTCATGAGATGTCCCGCTAATCACGCACGTTGTTATACGAAGAACTACAGCGACCAATTCCAGACAAGGAACGTGCTCAACAACATTGTGTGTGCGCATGTGTGTGTTTTTCAGGCCATTGAATGACATCGATGAGAGACAAGCGTGGAAGCTGGAGTGCGCTCTGTCAAGTGAATGGAGTATAAACTGTGACAAGCACGATGTAACACCGTTATATTAATTGTTTTATCGGTTATAATGGATAACTAAGTCCAGCATGATATCAAATGGCCCTTCACATTGCAGCTCCTACAAGTGCACAGAAAAAAAAAATCACGCCGAACACAGCGACATAGTTCAAAGATATTGAATTATACGTTGTGACGTAGTGACGTAACTTTTTTTTGCTCGTCGAGTTTAAGTCGGAATCGTCCTTCCGAAAAGAGCAGTGCAATAAGTTTGCATGAGGTAACTTAGAAACGAGAGAGAGAGAGAGAGAGAGAGAGAGAGAGAGAGAGAGAGAGAGAGAGAGAGAGAGAGAGAGAGAGAAGGAGAGAGCGACAGAGAGAGAGAAAGAGAAAAAGAAAGAGAGAAAGACAG